>OX375881.1:83692376-84251376 GCA_947359465.1 Metellina segmentata | reverse complement strand
ATATATATATAAATATATATATATATATAAATATATATATAAATATATATATATATATATATATATATATATTTATATATATATTTATATATTGATACATACCTATAAAATATTTTCCATTGAGATTTTATTAAGTAAATATTTACGATCTCAGAAAATTATTTAAGCGGTGAGCCCTCTGAGCTTCACGACACTCCGAATAGTGGTGTATTCCCCCACCCCCCCATAACTCAAATAAAGCCTAATAAGACATAATCCCCATAACTCAAATAATGACAATAATGCTAGGAACGATTCGGTTGGTCAAAGTCAGAACGGGCCATAGAGGGAAAACTGCAGGTGGTTGAATGGATATATGCATGTGAGCTCCTTTAGAGGTAAAATGGGGCAGCGGTACATAAAGCTGAGAAACCATCGGCTTAAATAATGCAACTTGGTCCATAATGTTATCACAAATTATTATTATTTCAATCGTTTAGAAAGATCAGTCTGTCTTAAAACCAATGAAGAGTATCAAATGAGAAGTATTGGATTAACGTGTATTACACTATACAGATTTCAACATTTTTTCATTTATTTTATTTTTGGTTAAAAAAATGGAAAAAAAATGTTTTGGTTTGAATAGAGGTGGATTTACCTGACTGCTTGAGCAACTATCCATAGAAACGGTACCAAAATATGTCAGAGTGCCACACGATGCATATCAAAATTTTCTTTAGCTTATCGAATCAAGCGTATAGAACACAATTTCTATAGAAGTACGAAAATTTTAAAATCTTCATCGTTACCTTATCTTACGGCAAAAGTAGCTCACGAGACATGTGACTTAACTACCCTATCTTAGATGCGCCAATGAGTATTAGAATCGATACACATACGAATATTAACCAGGCAATGGATGATCATATCGTTTACAACTCGGATTACAATTACATGAAATGATGTTTCAAAACAGAAACTGAGGTCGTTTTATTTCACGAAATTCAGCTAGCTGTATATATGTTTTTAATTCTGGGTATTATCAAAATTTTTTCTCGGTCAGTTAGTACGGAAAATAACAAAAATAATTTTGTTTCAGTTCTTAATCAAGAAGTATTTTCTTGACCTGAATCAGAGTACTCTACGATTCTATATAAAGAATAGCATTGTGACTTTCTGCAGTGCTTATTTACAATGAATGATGAATACAATGTGAACATTAATATAATAATATATTGTGGCACAATTTTGTAGAATCATAATTTTTTAAATAGTTTATTCTGTGAAATACTTGACAGCTCAATAAGAGTTCAAATAAATAATTTGATTGTTCTTTTGACATTGGTGTCATATCTTGTCTTACATGGATGTGAGTCATTTATTTTTACACAAAATGTATTTTTATAGTTGTAGTAAAGGAGAAAATTTCTACTTCACGCATAAAACCGTTTAGGCTAAAGAAATAACGGGATATTGCTTTCAGATATTGAAATTATGCACTAAGAAACGGATTCTGAGGCAAACTTGTGTTCATTAATTTATCAATACAAATATTGCAAAATAATTTTTAGATGAATGAGTAGTATACAGTACTATATGAGTAGTACAATACAAGATTCGATATCTTTTACTCCAAATATCACTAATTTTCAAATTCTACAGATTTATTTCAAAATACCCTAAAAATGTTTCAAAAATATTTTTACAGTTAAAGCTCGATTTAATTTTTGCAATAACTAGATATGTGTGTATTTTGCGTGTAAGTTCGTAGGTTATAAATATTTTCTTCTAAAAACTAAAATGTCTTTTTTTACACGATAGCGCAAAATGACAATTTGATAAATATTTTTTGTTTCAAAGGAATAAAAATAACTTTATTTTGAGTAACAAAGTTCAGATATTTGCTTGCTTATATAAATATATTTACAACTTTAAATTCCAAAAGGCATTTTTTAAGGATTGAGTTGTTTGCTAGCAGTTTTATCATGTATAGTTTAAAATATCATTTTTCGTATCAATATACATTTTAAGCCCCAAATCCGTTTCTTAGAGACACTCCATTATTTGATCCACTATAGAGGAATTTCATATGTACCATCACTCAGTGTTGTTTATAGAAATGATGGGCTATGAGAAAATACTTAAGACTCAAGAACATGGTGCCATCGACAATTGATAATAATAAATCATCATCAATCAGCAATAAGTTTGGAATATGGTAACCTGTCGTAGGACTATCCAATAGCTAGAAGAATAGATAGAAAAGGAAAAGAAAATTTTAGATGCCATTTTGACGATGAACCGATATCGTGTTCGTGAGTTTCACATCAACTACTCTTATATTCCATCCTTTACCTTCATTGAAGTAGATTAATTATTATTGCAATGAAATTTGATTTACGCAGCCTCTTTCAAAGGTTAATAGGCTAAAAAATAGACTTGTACAAAATAGGGATTTTGCTTATAAAACAATAACAATTGTTTCTGGAAATTTAGTTATGTTTAACTTAAACGAAATAAAAAAATACTTTCCAGTTCCATAGATTTAAATGATTTTTACAAGTATATTTTCGCTTATCGTTATAAGTGTATTTTCGCTTATCGTTATAAGTGTATTTTCGTTTACCGTATTTTGACTACTGAAATACATTTTTAGAGTTTTGGCTACAACGACTACTTTTCTTTGACCGAGTCCACCCAAAGCGTATTCATTGCTTTTAGCTAACAAATACAAATTCATGGTATTAATATTTAGAAGCAGTATTTTCTTGCCTTGAGACAATGGAGTGTTTTGAGACCACTCAACATTGTACGCCTCAATGATCATTTTTGGATTGTGAGGTACCATAAGAATCCTCTCTCCTCACTAAATATCAATTTACAATCATTTGCAGGGAAAAGTCTACCATTCCCAAATAGATTTCTGAAATATTTTACAATATTTTAATCCGTCGTTTTTGAAAATTTTTTGACACACTTTTGATTTTAATAAATTGTAAATATTAACAACTTTTATATTTTTAAATGCCAATATTTTGGCAGAATCACAATAGTTAGATGAAATATGATGAAAATCACACAAATTGAAATACACGTATTTAATCTATATCAAAATTTAAGATAGATAATTTTTTCCTGTTATTTTATCGCTTCTAACTCTATAATTAGGTGTTTGCACAAGATTCTGAAGGATTGCAGAGTTTTACGTAAATTATTTAAAGTAAAAGTGTCTTCAAAAGTTCCGGGATAAATTTATTTTTAAAAACTGTGTTAAAACTGTTTTATAAAACTTTCAGCTTGAGCCATTGCATACCTACATTTGCGGATTGTGAAATTCGCCAACTTGATGTCGTATAATTCTTTATTCATAAAATATGCACAAAGTAAAATGAATGATTGATACAGGGAATATTCATAAATTGAATAGACAGGTCAATCGTACTTTGTATTTTTAGATAAAAATGCACATTTTTGTTCAGAATAAGAGAAATGTTTTTACAATAATTAACTACACCATGTATATATAGAGAGTTCATACTACCATATTCTGAGACCCAAACAAACTGTTCGGATTTTCCAATCGAAAAGAACATCATAAAAGGAAATTAAAATTACTATATTTTCGTATGAGATTTTATTAAGTTATCTTTTATTATTCTGTTGATTGAATTGGACCGCTCATAACTCTAAAAATGACTTTGATGCATCAAAGAAATTGAAAAATGACAAGGTAAAATTTCTTTCAGCATTGGATCCTGAAAATCTACAGCAAAATTATTTTTACGTCAATTTTAAATGCCGGCTGAAAGAAATACTGACGGAGGCCTTGTAGCTATCTTTTTAAATCTTATACACTTGTGTCTATATAGACAAGAACTAAGGACCTTAAATGGTGAAAATTTGAATAACTGTAACTTGTTCCAAGAACAAGAGATTGTGGTGTCTAACTGTTTCAGCCTCCATAGCGTTTCATTTGGTAAATGTTCATAGAATACGGTTGTAACAATAATCAACTCACTAAAACAGCAATTTTTAACCTCTTTCATTTCATAAAAATCCCTACGACACACCAGAATATACACACTTTGCCTATTTGACAAAACATTAGGTATAATTGTAATTAATTTACAAAAAAATAATAACTTCTTCGCCTTTTGCTCCAAACCTTTTAGAAACAATTTATTTAAACACTTTGAAATAAAAATAATCCTCAAATTTGTTTATATGGGTATCAAAAAATAGGAGTATTACTTGAAATTATTTGTGAACACACTTGTTAACGGTTTAAAACCAAACAGTCGAAATAAAATAAATTTTATATAATTAAAACACAGTTCAAAACCGATGGGTCATGGTACATCAGTTGAAAATCGATGCACCAGAGCAATGCGTGATATACGCCGCAATGATCATTTTATGGAACATTTAACACGTTTCTTGCAAAACCGTTCTTAAGTAACATTTTCATGCCATGTGTACCGAAAACGGTACACGCTATAGAGTTTATGTAAAAATTCATTTATTTTTTCGCTTTTAATGAGATGTAAACTTATTTATTAGTAGACTAAATACTGAAACTATAAAGCGTACAGTACAACAAACAAAAATGTTTAATTAATATTGAAAATATACAAAATATATCACTTAGCCTAAAAATGAGTTTCAGTGTGTACTGAAAATGGTACACTCGGCAGGAAACGAGTTAAAGATAAAATGTAAAAAATATTGCTATAACAGAAGTTCATAGGGTTATTTATGCGTTTGGTTTGGAGAGATTTTTACGAGGATGAGAAAATATTTGCATTAAAAAACGATAGATTAGGTGTAATAAGCAAGTGCTTTCAAAATGCACAAATTAATACGTTTATATGTATCCAGAACTGTTAATAATGGTTTACTATAGGACGAGTGTAGACAATTTTCTGATGGAGATTGGACGCATTCAGTAGACGTAATAAGTTTGCATTACCTTTGTTTTAAAAGTTCCTTTTAAGACTACACAATATCGAAAAATTATTTCAATTTGCAGTCTTTGGATTTGATAATTGAATGCAATTTTAATTTTTAGTTCCTACTTTTATCTTCACCACAAGGAAATTTTTTTTTCTCGTAGAGTGTCTAGTTTAAATAAGATACCAAGCATTGCCCGTATCAACATTTATTTCACAAGAATTCGGCAATTCCTTTTGCACTTATTCAAAAGAAAATGCTCCTGTTCATTCATTTAAATTCCCTCAACATTTTCAGACTACCATCTCCTTTTAGAGCATACTTTTCTATAGTCGCCTCTTACATTAAGCTAAAAATAGTACATTGAAAATTAACTTTCGATATTTTTTTCGAGGTTAATTTTTTTGGTTTCGATAATTTTTTAATTGAAGACTTTATTTTAGAAAAAGTATTGTTCGAGAGTGTCAAAAAGTACTTTAAAATCGTATGTCTGAAAAGCTGATTTACAAAACTATTTGGTATTTTTAGTGGTAATATTTTCAGCCATCTCAAATATTTACTTATCAACTTATCGTAACTTAATAGTGTACGTACGCTTTCTTTAACAGTGATACAAAAGTAGAGAGTGTAATAACTAAAAGTAACATAAAAATATCTTTTTAGAAATCAATAACTTCTTAACTTCCATTCTATTTTAAAATTTAGGCACCTCTGAAATAAAATAATGACTACGCTACTGTTAAAATACAGCCTTCTTATGACTAGCACGCCAATGTATTGTAGGTTCAATTTAAATATAAATAACTTTTTGCTCGAAGAAAAGAAGAATTTCTTAAATGTCCCTTTCCAGCGAACCAGCTTCCCGTGTTTTACAGCGTTCCCCTTGAATCGTCTAACGCCCACTTTGGGAATCACTGCAGTAGAAGAACCCCGATTGTGTAAAATGTCTTAACAGTTCCGTGTCCATGGAAAGATTTACTCTCGAATAAACCTCCCAACTCGAAAAAGGTAACACACTTTTGTTATTCTGATGTTTCAAGAACTAGTTGCCGGTGGAAAGCGTGTGCTTAGTGCTCATTATTTCCACTAGTTTCCAAGACCTCAGCATTCCGAGCTGCCGCCTTTGTCGAACTGCGTCTTGACGAAGTAGGTGGTCAGGTTGCCCTTTCCTTTCACGTAAATGGTCCCTCGGCACTCGCACTCGTAGTTATGCTCCATCAAGGTCTTTGCAGTATCCTCTGTAACCTGACAAAGATACAACAATGGTCTTTACAAACAGGGTACTTTCCAGGGTAAGGGAACCATTTTGTTAAGGAATAAATTTCAAATAAAATATTTATATATGTTTTCACCATATTATTAACTCAATCGATGACATTGACCAAATGACCGCCTTTGGCTGCGCTGTAAATATAAATTCTTTCGACCACACTTTCCATTACGTTTGATAACATTTCCACAGTGATTTGTTCAATTTCTTCGAAAATGTTTTGATTGAACTGTTGAATCTTGTCGGTTTGTTAGCGTTGTCTTGTTCCTTCAAGTAGTCCTACAGAAAAAACTAGGCCCGTTCAAATCAAAGGAATGAGAGAGGGCAATCAAAATCACACCAGATTTTGATATTATTCAGCCAGGAAATCCATCCTTTAGAACCCGCATTCTTTCATTCTCGCTGCATGACATTTTTTTTTATCTTGTTGAAACCTTAAGTTGCAGCTTCTCGTTGATGAATTTCAGGCAGTAAGAAATTTTGAAGCATCGCACAATATCGTTCGCAGCATTTTCAAGAGCATTCTGGAAAAAATAGCCCAACAATGCCACTTACACACCAAACAGTTACTGTACGGGGATGAAGAGGTAGTTTATGAATTAACCTTAAATTTTCTCATACCCAATAATAGCTGTTCAGTATATTTACGTATCTACTGATGTCGAAATGAAGGCGCGAAGAAATTGAACAAATCACATGTTCGAAAGAACCTGTATTTGCACCGTGACCAGAGGTGGTTATTTGTCAGTAATTGAGTAAACAAGGCGTAGAAATATGTCATAAAAGTGTTTTATTTAGGTGCCATTAAAATGATAGTGCCCTTAGAGGAGAATGTTGTTCCCTATCTAATGGTATTTTAGAATTTGTTTCTTCTACAAATGATGCAAGGATAACACTAACTGCTAAATATGTTTTCTGAATGTCTAATAAGCATGTATTGTGTTATCATCGTTTTCTAAAGTTGCGTTTACTAAACGTTATAAAAAAATATTATATTAGAACGTTTGAGTATCTTTCACAAAACGAAGATGAGCCAGTGTTTGTATATTTTTACCGATTTCAGTTTGTTGCAGAAAAGAACTTCCTTGCGCTTGAAGCGCCATATTTTGAGATTATTCCATAGACCGAAAACGCTTTACGTATTCATCGTAGATAACTGTAGCAGTACTATTTCAAAAGATAAGACATTTTTATTCAACAAACGAATTTTCATAAATGAAAAATAAAATTTATATAAAACTCTGTTGAATTAATCTAAATTTATTGATGTTAAAAGGTCTAACTCAATACGCTTCCCCTTGTAAAGGATTTTTTGCAGTAGTCTTATGGAATATAGTTTGGTTTGTTTTCGTTGAGTGGCGACATGCGTAAATTGAGAATATTCTTGGAGTTTTATAGGATAAAAACGGTTCTCAAGACCCCCTTTCCACCAAAAAAAAACTTAAAACAATATATAAAAGATAAACTTGGCCATGATGTTCATTGATCCATTTTCATACTTATCTGCGTGTATCGGCGCCCAGAGGAGGATTTACAAATTAATAATTTGTGCCCTTTTTAATGTAATTCTATCATAATAAAGAGGAGAGTTTCAGATTTGATATTGTAATAATTTCTATATCTATTCATGTACAACACATATTTTAAGTTTCATTCCGACCGAACACCGTCTTTCGAGTGTTCCATCGGATAAAGTGCCCGTCGAAGCCCCAATTTAAAATCTAAAGTTTGTTTTCCTGCAATGAATGGACATGGACAAGGAAACACGTTCTACAGGGTTTGTGTATTTGAGTTAACACAGGGAAATATCGCGGTCCCATTTTAGCTGTCGCGGTCATATTTTAGCTGACGCGATCATATTTGAAACCCGAGCAGACCCGGGTTATTCAGCTCGTCGGGTTAGTAAAGGTTGCTTGGGGCAGTATCTGGAAGAGTATTTGGAATTACTATGGGTAATAGTACTACTTTCTGATGATGATGGGGTAAAGAATTATCGTTAACATCTTACTTGAATTTTACCCATTACTCCACAGCTGTCCATCCTGCTGGCGACATTCACGGTATTTCCCCAGATGTCGTACTGCGGTTTCTGTGCACCGACAACTCCAGCAATAACAGGTCCATTGTTTATTCCTGAAAAACAAATAATTCAATTATACCAATAATCTATGTTCATAAGTGATCGAAATATTAATGAAGATATAATATTTTGTATGTTCTGTAACTTTATATCGATGTAATTGATTTTTAAAATGTTTTTAGAACAGCTTCGGATATGTTCCAAAACAACAACCTAAAATAGTGATTCCAATCTTTTTTACTAGCGACTTTGAGAACTCCTTATCATTTCATTATTGTAAAATGTGTCCCTATCTGAAAGAAATGCCTCATACAAATGCTTGCCAGAAATTATTTCACTATAACCAAAATAAAAGAAAGGAAAATGCAACGAGACAAATGGTGCATAGAATTTTAGATTGAAAAATTGGAAGTCATAACAAACAAATATTTTTAAAACGGAAAACACTTTTCATAACATTCATGCCAAATAGTTATTGTCTTTGTTGAATTTATTTACAGGCTTGTTTTTAGAATAAGATTCATGTTGTAAAAAAATAATTTGAAATTGCATTAGGTTTTATATAATATCTATTTTTACCAAGGTTTAAAGAGAATGTTCTCTCCATCAACCTAAACTTAAGCTTCTTGCTAAACTCTTTTAAACTGACTCAATTTTCACGCATCATTGCACGTCGTGTCATGTATCCAAAGGTACAAGATTCAGCGAGTTTGTTATGGGCAGGGCTTAGATGAGAAAAGAGTAATCATTTTTTAGAGAAAAGAGAAATATCCTGAAATTTTATTTATGTGCATACTCCACGTGTACAATATTATTAAAAACTAAGAACCAGTTTTAAAGTAAATATATGTAACTATTCTTCTGTATCTTAATATAAAAAGGCCAAAGTCTAAATTCGTTGATTGTGACTTATATCCATAAATCCCTTTGAGGTAAAGTACTTTTTGTTCTCTGCATTTAAAATTAAAATTACTAAATCAGCATTGATCCTTTTCGACAAAGGTACAGATTTATAAATCTAGAAATCTATGTTAAAAACTGTTTATGAAAGCTATATGTAGCAAGTAATTTAGCGTCGAAGATTCTAGCATAGCTTTACAAGGAAAAAAACTCAGCCTTGACTAATGATTTAACTCATAGTTTCACAAGCGTTCTTTCACCGTCATCTTTTCAAAGACAATTTTTTGGTACCCCTCGAGAAAACTAGGTTAACTAACAGTAAATTGCTATTTAACTGTGCGTATAAGTTTTGAATATCAGGAAAATATTTATACAACTGTGTGTAATTTTAGAATTTTAAACTGCTAGTTAGGAAATAGAAACAACTTGGCACTAAAAATTTGTATCTAACAGGTGTAAAGTTTTGTTTGTGGGTGACTGAATAAAACCATCTTTCTCAAATATTCAATAATATATTGAAAACATTTCTTTGGTTTCGTCATGGATTTATTTGTAGTTTTTATGATTGTTATCGCAAAGTTCTTTAGAGTTTATTTATATTTTAGGTGTACAACTTTGATTCCGCCATATTCTTACAGATGGCTTTAGCGGTAAGTAGTGGTCCAAATAAATAGATCATAGACGTCATGCAATAAACTTGGACATCTGGCTACATAATCCCATAGAAACATTAATCGATTCGTGTCTGCATCATAAAGTTATTCACGATTGAAAATGTCAGTTTACGAGCCAAATTCTAGTCATTTGCGGGAGGTTTTAATTTTCTGCTTCAATATGAAAAAATCTGTGTCTGAGGCTCATCGAATGCTCTCAAATACTTATGGTGAGGCCGCTATTAGTAAAAGAACGTGTCGTGAGTGGTTTCAATGCTTCAAGAACGGTGATTTTCACGTCGAAGACCGGCAAAGCGGTGGAAGAGAGAAGGTTTTACAAGGAGAAGAAGAGCTGTTATAACCGGCTGAAACATTCACATGCGATCGTTATCAAACGCAATTAATGCGTTTGAGCCGATTGAAAGACAAAAGGCCTCAATACAACGAAAGGCACGATAAAATGATTTTGCAGCATGACAATGCTCGACCACTTTTTGCGAAAGTGGTCAAGACATACTTGGAAACGTTGAAAGTGGAAGTCCTACCCCACCCGCCGTATTCTCCAGACGTTGCTCCCTCTGACTATCACTTGTTTCGATCAATGGCACACGGCCTGGCTGACCAGCACTTCTGGTCTTATGAAGAAGTAAAAAATTGGATCGATTCGTGGATCACTTCAAAAGATGACCAGTTTTTTCAACGTGGGATTCGTACGCTGACCGAAAGATGGCAAAAAGTAGTGGCCACCGATGGACAATACTTTGAATCATGAATGTATAACCAGTTTTTTACAATAAAGCCTCGAATTTCGGGTAAAAACGGCAGAAGCAAAGTTGTATACCTAATAATTAAAAACTTTGCCTTTGCTTCACCCGAGTAGTAACTGAAAATAAGATTTTCAATGCCACGAAGAACTTTTGTTTCAAATCTTTAACAAAATTACTCGCATACTAGTTCGTGTCAAACAAAAACTACTCACACTTGCTTTAGCACGAACATTAAAAAACCCCGAGAAATTCCAGTATAATAAAACTACTTACCTGTTAGAAAAACAATCCTTTGTAAGTATCTAGTAGAGGTCCTAGATAAGCTAGTTACTTTGAAAATTATGAAAATTTGTTCATCAAGTTTTATATTCAAGACATTCTTTTATAATGGCACTTTTGATTTAAAAAAGATTTTGATCGCTACTGAAGTTCTCCCCATCCATTATGAATTCAACACATTCTAAAACAACACTGAGAAAGTAAAATTTTAAGTAATTTTTCATGGCAAAATATTCCTGATCGGAGATTCTAATTCAAACAATGCAATGCGGTACCGCTTCCAAAATCCGTCTTTACTACTGTTAATAGATTTTTATCATTTTTTAAAATTGAAATCGCTTATTTTCCGAAAGATTGTGGAGTGTAGTTCGTATAATAAACGAACATAGTAAACTATGTCCAATTTGGTTGTTAAGTTGGGTGAAACTCGACAGCCTTATCCTAGTGAATCTGGGTTATTTGCCTAAATAGACGAATGATTTAAAATATCAGAAAATAGTACATAATACAAATTTCAAAGGCCTTGAGGGAGGCTTAGTTATCATACGAAATAAAAACTATTTTTTTTTTCACAAAGGTTCTCTTTTTATGCAACCATTTCCAGAACAGGCGATTTAAAATTATGTTAATGAAAAACATTTTTTTTATGACTCAATACTTTTTGTGATAGTTCAAGGGCTCAACGAGTATGTGTGTGTATGCTTAAATTGAATTTGATTTCAAAATTTTTTGTTTATACGTTTAATACCAATGCACAACTTTTTTCTACTACTGGCAAATTCGATTAAAAAATTTGAAAAATAATCCGAACCTAGCACACATTTTGATATTGATACCTGTAAAAGTAACAAATTTAATTCTCACATCTTACCAAGATTGTTTTTTCGCCTATCCATACCACTTTGTATGCTCAATGCATGACCACAACTTAGTATGATAGGAGATTAAGCGAACGAATTGGAATACGCAAGCAGTCCCACTGAAACAGATCCCACATTGGCAACGAGAAGCCTAGCATCGGTATATATACTATTATCGTGAGTAAGATTTCCAGAATGTTCCATAACAACGAAGGAGTCTGTTCCAATCACAACAGTTTAAAGTAAGAAATATTTTATCATATAACATGTTCCGTGGTTGTAACTGGGTCATTTATCCTGTTCCGCTTAACAACGTTCGTCCCTAAATATACTTTGTTTCTCTCTTAAAAGGGAAACAAAGGTAGGTAGGTAAAGGAAATGTATAGGGTGTGGCAATGGTCAGAAACAGTTCAACTCAACCCATCTGAAGAGAACGGTTTCTTTACTACTCTACATTGTAACGAATATTTTTCAAAAGGAAGATGAGATTTCATTGAAAATAACACCTTACAGGAATATTTTAAATTGAGTTTCAGAGCAAGCTAAGTTCCAAGGATAGTTTTATAATGGTCTGATAACCATTCAATTTTAAATTGTCAGTAGTCAGATAAATATTGCTAAGAACGAAAATCTATTTTTTGTGCAGTTAAATTTGAACATACATACATGGTTTAGGTTCTTTGCTTTGTAAGCTAAACACAATTGGATGTACTACAATTGGATGCACAAAAATTCTAAAATTGGTCAATAATAGCATAGTAAACATTTGAAAATTTTACCTCGGTTTTCTTTTTTTATTCGCATATAAGCATTTAAAAATAATTTATTTAATAATTCAAAGAATAACTCATAAAAAATAAATGGTTCCACCTAAAATTGGTCTAAAAGTATGTGGATACGTTCCTTTGTTGATGGAGGATGTTTTAAAAATTCTTTCATAAAAATATCTTGATTAACATGTTTGGTTTAGGTTCTTTGCTTTGTAAGCTAAACACAATTGGATGTACTACAATTGGATGCACAAAAATTCTAAAATTGGTCAATAATAGCATAGTAAACATTTGAAAATTTTACCTCGGTTTTCTTTTTTTATTCGCATATAAGCATTTAAAAATAATTTATTTAATAATTCAAAGAATAACTCATAAAAAATAAATGGTTCCACCTAAAATTGGTCTAAAAGTATGTGGATACGTTCCTTTGTTGATGGAGGATGTTTTAAAAATTCTTTCATAAAAATATCTTGATTAACATGTTTGGTTTAGGTTCTTTGCTTTGTAAGCTAAACTTTTGTATACATCATTAAATAATGGATGAGTACACAGTGTGTTCAAAATGTTCCATGACTGATCGCACAGACCATAGAACACAGATGATATTCTTATATTTCATATTAAGCTTATACATAGTCTCCTACCAATTCAATATGTAAGCTTGGAACGAGTGTACAGGTTAGGGATGCGACATCGATGTCCATGTTTTCAAAACATTGATGTTTTATAAAAATCATCAATGTATTGGAGCTGATGTCACATCACTAGTTGCTAAACCAGCTGTAAGAAATGGGGTAAAACGTTTAAATGCACTGAATTTTAAAAACATCGAAAGTTTGGGGCGATGCCTTATCAACATCGATGTTTTGCTGTCGATGTCGCATCCCTAGTACAGGTCTGTAAGTGCCTTCGGGAAAGATTCCACTCCAACACTATTGAATTCCAATGTCACAACCGTTTCAATCTTTTCTATCGAATCGAACCACTGTCCCTTCATCTTCAATTTCAACTTGGGAAATAAAATATAGTCCGCTGAACAGATCTGGTGAGCACGGGCGGTGGTCGATGCTCACAACCTGCCTTTTCGCTAAAAATTGCTGCACAATGATGGACTTGAGAGACAGTGCTTTGTCGTGCAAGTGGCACCAATTTCCACTGTCCAATAAATCGGGCCTCATACGCTGCATTCGTTTCAAAAGCCGAACCACAACATTTTTGTAGAATGCCCCGATTACAGTGTAACCTTGATGAAGAAATCCTTATTTTCGTCATTTCGACTTGAACATGAACGACCTGATCTCTCATCGTCTTCGGTCCAGTCTCTTCCAGCTTTAAACCTCGAAAACCCCTCAAATACTCGCGAACGACTCATAGCATCGTCACCATACGCAGATTTAATCATGTAGTATGTCTCTGTGGATGATTTTTCAAATTTGAAACCAAATTTGATATTCATTCGCTGCTCCATTTTGTTTTCGACGACAATGACGCACATACCCGCTTTACGCAAATGAACTGCCAAGTCGGAACAAGTCAGAAATTAATGCAATGACTTGAGACGCGTGGCTGAAAGTCGTTGCTATGTCATTACGCCTGTTTTGCAGAGATAGCACCATCTGTTCATTTTTACTATTGGGAGTCCTGGAACTTTTTGAATAGACTGTGTATCACTGAAAAACAGTAAGTGGAATATTCTAATTTTTTAATCATCCCTTAAAACACTTGGTTTGTTTTGGATATTGAATGTGAGTCGCATAGGGAGACTTACAGGATTCACACTAAATGTGATACTTACCTACTCTGAGACGAAATCTCTGAAATGATTCTCGATTAATTTGATCCAATAGAGTCATAAGAGCAATGGCAAATTCTGTAAGAGCTAACAGGTTATGGCCTTGTCGTGACTGATCCTGCGAAAAGAAAACAAAATATTTGAATCTGACATTGCTCCTCAACACAATAATATATTGCATTCAACGAAGAAATCTACATTTCAGAATTAAAAAACAAAGGGATTTCTCACTCCATTCTCCTCTCTTCCAGGCTGAAGACCAGCTGCAGCCATGTAAGTACTGCCGATGGTTTTGATCTTCTCGATGCGGCTGAATTTAGGTTTTAACAGCAGCTGGAAAGAAAAGAAAATAAGGTTGGGCTATAGCATAAGGTGAAAACGTAGAGCAACTTCAATCTAACAAAAAGTACTGCAAGGTTCAGATTCGCTACTCTGCTGTTTACAGTGGAAGCCTGTGCGATTTGAACCAGTAATGGTTTCAAGACCAGTGGGAAAGAGCGGCCACTAGCATAGTGGGTGATATCAACTATACTTGCAGGACGTATTACCACACATTTTTGTCACTTGAGCGTGTATACCTGGAATGGAACCGTTTTCACCTATAGTTACATGATATTCTTATTATTATGCATTGTATTAAAAAGGTATACCGACTTCTATTATAATCGAAAAAGAATTATTTGCTATTCAACTCATTCTTAAAATTAAGATGCTTCACAATTAATTAGATTAAAATATTTTAAAGTTGCATCTGGATATTATTTTTTACCTTAATGTGTAATTTAGACTTATGATAGCTTGCAATTTGGTCCACTGGCCTAAGCAACAAAATCGGACCTTATGATGGAAAACTCAGTATAAATTACACAACGTTTAATAAATCGCTTCACTTTTCTAGAGCACAAATATGGATAGTGAAAATATGAAGCTCATTAATTGTAAATGGAATGATGAGAATTTTAAAGTGATTTTGATAAATTTAAAGAATAGTGTTTAAGTTACTGAATCGTCTCGGGGGAAGTTGTACGTTGTACTAAAGAGACGTCCATACCAAAGGAGCAATAACTTTAGGTGCAAGACCACCTGCTTTTAACGTTTAAGACATTACTTAATGAGCTGTCAGTGATAAGCATGAAGTCCAGCAGGATTGGGACACAACGACTGTTGCAACTATAATATAAAGCTTAGTTTTCAGAATGGGGGCATCCCAAGAAGACTACAGATTAGGTTTGTTGGTTGACTTGTGTCTTATGTGGCAAGGTCCAATAGAGGACAAGCTGCTCCAGACACAAGACGAAATTTGACCCAATAAAATCAATAAAATATTTAAGAATATATCTAGTCATAACAGTAAATTAGAAATAAGTACGTGGGGAACTTAAAAGTATTTTGGTCCTAAAACTGTATATAGATGTTTTTGGAATTGCAAGTTCAGCAGCTTTACGAATGTGGGACGTAACTGCTTCTACAGTTGCAAATAATCTTTTTTTTTGACTCGAAAGTTATCAAAAATTTTCCTAAGATCTTTTCTTGCCTCCTTAAGATAATTCTTTGGCTGATAATCTTTATACTTTCGTCTCGATTATTCCGTCTCTTTGGAATCTTTCATTCCTCTTAATTAAAAATTTCGGTAGATTATTCTCCTTTGGTATTTCGACTCCAGATGAGGTTCCAGTTAATTTAATCAGTCTGATTCCTTCAGAGTGCAAATGGTTTGATGGTAAAAATTTGAAAATGTGCTTTAGCAACTGGAGCAGTTCTGATTAGAAAATTCAAAATCAGGAAGCAACGGATGTGTGATGCAGAAACTATTTAATAAGTCAATAGGTGTTATCAGGAAGACCGTATTCAATGGGAAAAGTTCAAAGATGATTTCACGAATTATCACACAGCAGTTATTATTGACATAGTTTTGGAATATTGATTAAACTTAAAAAAAATTGCTTGTGACGATTTAGTCGTTCAAAAAAAGGAACTGTTACCTTGTCGAAGTCACAGATAATTTCATTGAGCAGCCTGAGGCACTCCAAACCTTGTTTGTTAATGTCCGTTTCGTCGTAGAACTCTTTGTAGTTGGGAATCGAAGCAAACATGACGGCAACGTTCCGGTATCGTTCATGATACAACTCCTTGAAAAACAAGACTGACAGTTAAGAAAACATATATCTAGGAGAAAAATACTTCAAGAACTGTCAAGAAAAGAGCATGCTTGTTAGAGATAATTTGACTGTGTAGTCAAGTTTTATTCAGTACAGAATTAAATAAACCAATTTTATTTTGCTTTTTGAGCTACTTTTAGGTAGTAGCCAATTCACGCTTAGCATATGCTCTAAAGAAAATAAATCTTAATTGTCTATATCTATTGACAACAGTGTTGCTGTTCATATTCGATACCTTATTTAAATCTTTTTATAGTAAGCCCATCAAGCGCGCCACCGAAATCGTCAAGTTTTGTACAGGGGGCAATGCCATGGAGAAGATGTAAACAATATAAAATAACCTCTATTGGATTCATATCAACTATCTAAAAGGATTCATATCAACCTCAACTGGATTTGAATGCCCCTTTTACCGTTTAATTCAGATTTCTTCATTTGAGCAATTGAGCTGCGAAAATGTCTTTGCCGCTCTAAATGAAATTCCTTGTCTATCTGATTTAAAAAAGTAATGAGATATCTAGACGATAGGAAATAGTGCAGGAAGGAAAATTTGAGCAAATGTGAAAATAGGTGTAGGTGTCAAAAAAAGGAGTTCAATAATAAATCGCCTTTGTGAACAAGAAAAATACGATGCAATCGAAGTGGACTCTCAGAAGCTAAAAGTGGTAGATCAAGAGATAGAACACGGGTTATTTACCCGAGTTTACCATAAACTTGTATCTGTATTTCAGAATACCCATAACCTAAAGTCTTCAGAAAGGCCTTTCTTAAGTTTGGCGAGTGGTGGGAGAACGAGTAATGACGTCATCAATATGGTTGCCGCCCAAACGTACGACACTTTACTTAAACCAACCTAGATCCTCAACGAAGCATCGTAGATCATTGTTATTATTATTTTTTTAAATTACTCGTAATGAAATAACTATTGTTTTATGTAACGACAATATAGTTCGTAAGTGTAATAGTTTTCCTGATATTTAACACGAAACGTACATTTTACGAGTGTTTTTGTTTCATAATTAATGTTTACAAGCCCAACAACTCTTAAACCGTTAAGAAATTAAAAATAGGTAAGATTTAAAATGCTTGCTAAGATTTTAGGGATTAAAAAAAATGCCACAAACATGTCTTTGGATGCATAACGAGATGGTAAATGGTGGTTATTGTCTTACTCTTGAAGCCAAGAGCTGCTTGACCAGCCCGCTGTGGCGGAGATCTTTAGAGTTAATACTGACCTCTCTGATGTATTAGTAAGGACTTGTAATGTATTATAATCACAAAGACTTATGATGTATTATAATAAAAAAAAATGTATATTTCGTCTATTGTATTGTACGTGTGTTCATAGTAGTACCAATCCTAATACATATGTATGTTTTAACAATTACTCTTATGCAATACTTACCTGCTAATTAACTAAGCTAAATCTTAATGTAGTAAGTATAAATGATACGGAAGATCACATGCTATCTAGATAAGTGTATGAATAGAGAAATAATATTTTCAAGCGGAAATGTCTCTCAAGCCCATCCATCCGAGTAGTGATTAGAGGCGGCGCGCAATGCCCGATGTTCTTAATTATTTCAATCTAAAATGGAAGGTATAAGATCGAACGATTTGAACATGTATATAAATGCTATACAGAAAATAACTCCAACATCTTTTGCTTGCAGTAGTCCTAACTATGCTCGCTGGTTGACTGTTTACCTTCTGAACTTGCTAAATATTGACTCAGTATGCACTGGTGCAAAGCAGACTCTTTCTCAAGGTGGTCTGTCTATAAAACCCTCTGAAGCATCTTTTTCTCGAGTTCCAATTAACATGGTTCTTGAACAAGCAATGAACGCTGATGCAGTTTCAAGACTTACTGGTATTACAGCGTAAATCTGATTCAGTTAGGGCTAGGTGGACGAAAACTAGATCATTACGGAGCAAAATAGTGACACGTTTGTTAGAAGACAACGGTGTATCCAGCAAACCAGACTCTAAGCAGAACCTTCAAGAAAGTCGGATTCAAAAAGACAGCAAAGATGTTGAGTGTGCAATATCTCCACTCAAGAGCTTTTCAGATGAAGAAATGTACAGAGAAACTCCTTTTAGAAACATATCCAATGGGCATGTTGTGGATGAAAATGTAAGTAAAGATCTCCTAAGGGCATACTTCAAAGGCACAGAGGCCTTTGGAAATTTTAAGACGTTGTATGTTAGTGATCCAAGAAATGTTGAACTTCCAGTACCAAGAGAAATTGTTTAGAACTGTGCTTCTGTGTGTGCTTCTAAAACTATTAAAGGATCAGATAAAAACTCCAGGTCGTACAATTCACACGTGATCTTTTCGCAAGACTTCTTAATAGAACAGAAGAGTGACATGAGGGATGTTTTGGCCTACCTTCTTACCCCAGTTCCCATATATCTTGGACAGATGGATATCTCACTGAATAAAACATGCAAATCAAAACTGATGCATAAGTTGGAAGAGCTACAAAAATAAGATATCGTATGGGCTCCATTAACTGTGGACACAATAGTCTTTGACGTAATGCTCATTCTGCACACAATTAAATTCCAGGGTAACTATGAAGCTCTTCCCAACAACATTCAGGGATTAATCTGTAAGGAGAAGCCAGAGTAATTCTCTTAGTGTTTGAGGTCTATAGAACTCCAACAATCAAGGATACGGAACATGCCATACGTAATGCTAAAACATTAGTAAGAGAAATAAAATGTTTGGACCTAAACAAAAAACTCTAAAAAAGTCTTGTGAGTCGTTCAAGACATCTTTAACAAAGTTTTTATGCTAAGAATAGAGATCTTCCAAATATTGTCACTTGCTAGGCAATAAAAAGTTATATGTTGATGTAGAACAGATTTGTAACATGTGCTCTTATATAGGCACCAACATGAACGTAAATGAGGTGACAGAACTTGCCTGCCAACACAATGAAGCATATACGAGGATAATTTGGCATATTACACACACGACTCGAAATGATGAAGAGAAAAATGTTTTGGTGCGAGCAAACGATTCGGATATTTTAGTGCTAATGATACATCACCAAAAGAACTTAAGGAATGCACACGTACGGCTTGAATGTGGTGTATCTTAAAACAACTCTAAAAGATATATTAACGTCTCAAAATAGCAAAAGAAATAGGTAGCGAAATAGCTGACGGCCTGCCAGGCTACCACGCCTTGACTGGTTCAGATTACACTGCTGCTTTTACCAGACAAGGTAAAATCAAACCATTTTATATTCTCATAAAAAGCATGTCTCATAAAAAAATCTGGCTAAATTAGGAGAATCCGTCTTAGTGGATGAATCACTGCTGATTGGTGTAGACATTTCTGGGTGTTATGTAGGGCCATCCTTCGTAGGTTTCAGTATCAGAAGTGATAGACAGTATTTAAAAAAAGAAAACGTCTCCTCTGTTAACAAGTAAACAGTTGACAAAACTTAAGCCTGTTTATTCTACTCTTCTTCCTCCTTCAGAAGATGCTTTGGAACAAAACGTCAAGCGGAGCAATGCATTTCCTTGGATGTGGAAACGTACAAACATCTGTAACCCTCTGGAAAACATTGGCCCAACCTGTAATAGATGGAACTTAGAAAACGGGAAGTACCAGTTTAATTGGTATGAAGGGCCTATGTCACTTGATATTATTCCGCCTGAAAATGACGATACTTCTACAGAGGATCAAGTTGCTTTAAAAAGAAGTGATAGTGACACAGACTCCGATGATGCTGTAAAACTGCTAAAACAAAAGCGCAAGTGCTCATTTTAAATTGTTTTTGATGAAGGCATTTTTTCAAATTTGATATCTATTGTAAGATTTAGCATTAGTTTTAGATTTAGTTAATTAGCTGATAAATATTACGTTAGAGTAGTTATAAAAACATATTTTAGAGCTCCATAAGTCCGAGGTACTATTGTGAAGACACACACAGTACAATTGAAGAAAAATACATAAAAATGAGTTATTTTATTTGTTTGTTATTTAGTCTTTGTTTGTGATTATAATACATCAAAATTCCATACTTATACATCAGAGAGATCAGTGCTAACTCTCAAGGTCCCCGCCACATTGGCCTGGTCAAGCAGCTCTTGGCTTCAAGACTAAGGCAATAACCGCCATTTACTATTTCGTTATGCATCCAAAGACATGTTAATGACATTTTTTAAATCCCCACAATCTTAGCAAACATTTGAAATGTTACCTATTTTTTTATTTCCTGCACAGTTTAATAGATGTTGTGACTTAAACATTCATTATGAAACAAAAAAACTTGTAAAATTTACGTTTCGGGCTAAATATCAGGAAAACTAGTGCACTGACGAACTATATTGTAATTACATAAAACAATGAATATTTCATTACAAGCAATTAAAAAAAAGAACAATGCTCTACAATGCTTAGTTCAGGAGCTAGGTTCGTTTAAATAAAGTTTCGCACGTTTTTGGAAAAAAGGAAATTGGAAAAAAGAATAAACACCAGACATAAGATGCTCTCTCTCTCTCTCTCTCTCTCTCTCTCTCTCTCACACACACACACACACACACACACACACACACACACACACACACACACACACACACACACACACACACACACACACACACACACACACACACACACACACACACACACACACACACACACACACACACACACACACACACACACACACACACACACACACACACACACACACACACACACACACACACACACACACACACACACACACACACACACACACACACACACACACACACACACACACACACACACACACACACACACACACACACACACACACACACACACACACTTTCTTTCTCTTCCTCTCTCTCTATCACTTTCTCTCTCCATTGTTCAACCATTATTTGTAACTTTTATTGGAAGAGGATAAGAATATTACATACAAATAAACTATCCCGTACCCATATCTATTAAACACATAGCTAATAATCAAGGTTTATACAGTCCAGAAATAATCATGATATGGTTATATAGGGTGGTTTACTATACCAGTTCTCTATAATTGGTGAAGTGGTTATATAATACAGGCAAAGGACAAAAAACTGCATGCAAAATGGAACATGTTCCAATTTTTCGTTCATGTCATGATTATTAGGAAAATAACAATATACACTAACCTACAATAATGGATCGGACAGCATGATGTGATGGTATAAGGGAAAGAATACATGCTTTAATAGGGGGATGGTTCCCCACGTGCTTCAATTACACTAGCAACCCTTTTGGGCATATTCTCAACAAGGTTTTGATACATAGTTTTGGGTATTTGTGTCCATACCTGCTGTAAGAATATCGTTATCCATAAATGTTTTGAGGTCTTTAGGCCGTCCTGGAAGTAACATTTGTCCATTCCATAAAATTGACAAAACGTAGGAAGAACCTGATTGACCAAAATGTTCATGTAGGCGTCGGCGTTCAATTTACCAGGAACAACATGCAAAGGTCCCAGGCCATACCACGAAAAACACCCCCAAACAAGTAGTCGGATTTTATGCAAATCCGCTGGCGTACGGTCCATTAATGTAGGGTTAGTGTATATATTAAACACATAAAAAAAGACTGAAATGCACAGGGGATTAAAACCACATATTTGAAGATACTCGTCATTCGAGGTCACAATTTATTTTAGATAACATATTCCATTTTTCTTTGACAAATACGAATGTTTCGACATGTTTTATATTTCTCTAGTTTGAGAAGGTTTTTTTTAAAACTAAGAATAGAGGGATCAAGTCTTTGATAACCTCTTTCACAACGTGTAATTTAATTTGGCATGTTACTCGAATGTAATTTCAGCATTTGAAAATTAACACCAAACATCATCAAAATGGTGGAAAAACAAATTCACTCTTCACCGGAAGTATTTTTTCTTCTTCCGTTAGCTTGTTTGTGTTTACTGTTTGCACGTAAAAACACTCGCAAAACAGCTTTGACGAATCTTCCAATTCGTGACAATCTGCTTTCTTACGCAAATATAAATGTTATTAATATTAAAGTGAACAAAAGCATTATAGTGACTTGTTATAAAAGCAATTTAAAACGTTCTACGAGTATATCCCCCATTCAAATCATGTATTGAATAATTATGCTATTTTTGTAAATTCCCCCAACATATCCTTTCGCCTTAAATTTTCTTCAAAAAGAATTTTTTATGCTCTATATGAGTAAGAAATAGCAAATTTCCGCTTGAAATGGAAAATTCTGTAATCTGCGATTATTTCATAAGCGTATTGAGAAGATAATTAGGTAAAATAAGTTGATATATTGGTCAAGAGCGAATCTATTATCTCAGTGAGACATAATCCCACGGTAAGAAATAGCAACTACTGGCGCCAAGACATTTCAACAGTTAAAGGGTTTGAATGTGTTTAGAATAAACGTATAGCTATTATTTATTGTGTTGAATCAAAAGCGGTATTTTCATGAATAACAATGTGCTAAGTTGGATTACATCTGTGTTCAGATGGCAAAATGTTATAAGTCACTTTTCCCAAAAAATTTAATTAGTCCCATCCTGGAGTCTGGTTTGTTAATGTTTAGAAGGTGGCAAAATGTCGTAAGACTTTCTCTTTCAGTTTATGAGAAAAAAAAGTGGAAAATTGAAATAAATCAAAAACCACAGAACCACATGTTGAATCTTAAAATTGATGTCTTAAAAAATTAATAAAAGTGACTTATAACATTTTGCCATCTGAGCACAAACATTGTCCTTACCTCTGTCTGTCTGTTGTTGGAGAGGAAATGCTGGGCTACGTGAGCTGGAAGGATATTTTCCAAAAGAATCTTGTTAATACTGCCCATGGTTTCTACTTCGTCCTGCTCCACCCTCAATTTGTTCTGCCACAGGAAGTCAGCTCGAGACGTCGACTCAGACTACAAATGATGCAGTTACAATCAACAAATAGCCAGACAGGGTTCTACAACTGATACTATACACAAATATTAAACAGGGAATGTTGTGAGGGAAGTCAATAATTACATGCGATAAAGCTATAAACTTTAGGTCAACAAACATTGACTACTTACAATACCATCCCTTTTTAACACAGGACTCTTGCTTTTCAAAGCACTTGTTTCCCATTTGCACAAGCTTAAGTTGTACAAGCTTTCAGTTCTCAGGCCATCGTAAATGACCAATTTGCTACTTCAACAATAATCACTCGTCTGTGTAACAGAATAATGTTACGCATGCTGTAAATCATGCACTATATTAAGTCAACTGACCCGCCTATGGCCACGAAGCTGAACGTGTCACTCTTACAAAACTGGTAGACTGAAAGCGCTTGGTTACAAGTTTAACTACGGTATATGGAGAAATCGGCTTGGCTGCTTATAGTTCTCCGGTTTGTTCCATTCGCCACGAAAAAGTGAACCAGTCCTACAGGAAGGAATGTTATATTCTCAGTTCAACGGGTTTGCAATATGGCAGTAGTTTCCGAGATAAAGCAGTCTATCATATTCTCAACCATTAGTGCTTAAAAGGTTACGATCCATTCAAGTTTGCATTGTAACAATATTAAAAGTTTTAACAGTAAAAATATGACATAAAATATTTATAGTTAAAAAACCTATAGTTTAATATTAATTTTTCTCTATTGAGAATTCTTCTACTGCTTTTGTTATTTTAAATCTTAACAGTAAGTATCTAAGTTCTTTTTATTCACAGCACAACTCTTCTCTGGTAACCCAAATTTTTTAGATCCTCGAAATGCGACATACTGCACAGGAACTCTGGCTTTGTCATTATTAGGAGTTGTTTGAACTCCCCTTACAGAAATTGATAGAAAAGTAGGGCAGGTGCATGCAGATCGAAGGAGAATACTTCGAAAAATATATGTGTAAACATGTTTATAGTATTACATTTCTGTTCAATGTAAAAACTCTCTCTTTGAATGATCTCATGCTCACTAAGAAGGCATATTCTTTAGAACGAAGGAAATATGATAATCCTAGTTTCCCAAAATTGTTTGTCTCAATGACTCCTTTTCAAGGACTCTTTTTCGTAGTCCTCTGAAAAACTAAACTCTATTTCAACGAATAATAAATTTCAAGAGTAACTATGCCGATAATTTTTGAATTACACCAAAATATTTATGTACCACAATGTGTGTGGAACTTAATTTCTAAAAGTTATTTATTATAAAATAATAAAAAATATATGAATTATCACATAAACGCACTAGATTTCACACGATTATTAATAATTAATATATATCTAATTAGTAAAGTTACAAAATTTACTAATGCGAAGGATAAGCCTGTTGTAATCCTACCAATTTGATTATATTAGGTTCTATTTCCATCATCAACATCCTTTAAACTACAGTCAACTATTTGCAATATGGTTATCTCATTTTAGTTAAAAGAATCAATAAAAATGTATCACTGCAGTGAGTGTGTCTCTTGGGTCAAGTAGATAAGTGTTTGCTTAGAACATTTTTAGGCGACAATTGTTTTGGCATTTCCTTATAGCACCCTCATTCTTGCTCCTTAACTATTTACACTGGATTCAGCATTGCCCACAAGTTTATTTCAGCGCCATAGGAGGCAGTACCGCTAATTTGAGAACAAACTATGATGCAAATATACGTATAAAGTATTAAAATACATGCCTGCCTATCCAAAACCAAGAGAATGAGCATGAAGACGGAGAGGAAGAGAATTGCAAAAACAGACAAAGGTAGCTTGTGAAACCTGAAAAGAAAACATTAAACTGAAATGAAACCATGCATTAACGAGCTCCTAGTAGTGTTCTGTCTTGGAAACAAAAATGTCATACACAAATAAAATTATCTATTTGTTTGGGAATGATAAACTATAACTAAAGCTAGGTTTAGAAAAATAAAATGCACTAGTCATTTGATAAAATGAATCTTATATTTATTTTCTATTGCATATCTAAATCAAAGATAGAATGAAAATAAATTCACTCTCTGAATTTTAAGAGACTTTTGAGAAGTTATATTGCTTTTAATCCATAACATATAACAACTAAATATGCACTTAAACTGGTTGAAAAATCTCAGGAAAAATATTTTAGTTAAGATTGGATTGGATTGGATATGATTTTGTGGCATTGGGTCCTCTTGGGACATATTATGCCAAACTCAAGATAAAAAATAAAATATATAATATAGCAAGAAAGTGAGGTGAGTCAAAATGTAATGAATGAATACTACATAAAATTATATGTGATGGATAAAACCAATGTCATGTAAAAAGTTAAAAACATTTGGATGAGGATTCTCTCCAATCATGTCTTCTAAAGTCAAGTTATAAGAATTAAAATGTATCAGTCGTTGCCTATTAAAATGAGAACATTCAATTAAAATGTGTTTTACTGTTAGTGGGCAAATGCAGTAATTACAAATGGGATGATCTTCTCCGAGGAGGAGGTGTCTATGGGTGATCCTAGTGTGTCCAATACGGAGACGTGTTAGTATTACTTGCTGTCGTCTTTGAGCTGGTGACTGCCATTGCGTTATATTTGGTTTTAAGGCGTGGAGCTTGTTTTCAGTTTGTTCAGACCATCCGTTCTGCCATTTTTCCTCTAAAAACTTGTAAATAAAAGATTTTAAGTCACGGAAAGGGATAGTATGGTTAAAATTATTTACTGCCGATTTGGCGGCTTGGTCAACAATCTCATTTCCCGCAATCCCAACATGGGATGGGATCCAACAAAATAGTAAGTTAAAATTTTTGGATGAAAGATGATAAATTATTTTCAGTGATTCTAAAACAATGGGATGACTGTCATGATCAGGATGTTTCAATGACTGTAAAACGCTTAACGAATCTGTAAAAATGATACATTTTTTATGACAATGATCGGATATATGTTCTAGTGCTTTAAAAATGGCCATTATTTCAGCGGTAAAAACAGAACATGAAGAATGAAGTTTAAAACTATGACGGGAATCATTAATAGTGAACGCAGCTCCAACATAGTTTTCCCTTTTAGACCCATCAGTATAAATATGTATAAAATTTGAGTAATTTTCTATATGGTTTTGAAAGAGTTGCTTATATATAAAATCAGAGGTATCTGCTTTATTAAAATTTTGGAACGGGTTTTGAAATTCAAAATAATGATTAAACCAAGGAGAGAAATAATACAGTTTTTTCTGGGTGACGTCAAGTGAAGAAAGTTCGGATCCGTTTATTAAGTCCAGCATTCTTAAATGGAATGTAGGGATGAAGGATGTTTTGGCTTGATAAAGGCGTTTTAAATATGGGCTGTGATCAATGGTATGCAATGGGTGATGAGGGATTGAGGAAATTCTAAAATAGTATTCCAGTGATAACAACTGTCGTCTGAAGTCCAGGGAAGGTTCAAAAGATTCTACGTACAAGCTGATTACGGGAGAAGTCCTAAAGGCACCAGAACATAAACGTAAAGCGGTGTGGTGTATAGTGTTCAGGGTTTGAAGAGCAGATTTTCTTGCTGAACCATACACCACGCAGCCGTAATCTAATTTAGATCGTATTAAAGCTCTGTATATTTTTAAAAGACAAGCTCGATCAGATCCCCATGATAACTTGGATAAAACTCGTAAGATGTTAAGAGCCTTTTCGCAGCGTTTGCGTAGATTTAAAATATGCGGTTGAAAAGTCAACTTCTTGTCAAATATGATACCAAATTTAAAATTGTCCACAACATTTATTAAAATATCTTTGAAAAATATTTCAGGGTCAAGATGAAGATTTCGTTTTTTACAAAAATGAACACACGCGGTTTTTGAAGGTGAGAAACTGAAACCATTTTCGTTAGTCCAATGAGTGATTTTGTTAACTGCCTGTTGAAGTTGTCTCTCTATTAAACGAATGTCTTTAGCTGCGCATGAAATTTGCAGATCGTCAACGTAAATAAGACCCTTAACTGATGGAGGCAATTGAGAAACAATGTTGTTAATTTTTAAAATAAATAAAGTTACACTTAAAACACTGCCTTGTGGTACTCCCTCCTCTTGAGTAAAAACATCTGAAAAAATCGATCCAATCCTTACTTTAAAATATCTTTTTTGTAAAAAATTTTGAATAAAAATATATAGGCAGATTTCCTCTTATGTCATAGTTAAAAATGTCTTTTAAAATTCCATGACGCCACGTACGATCGTAGGCCTTTTCGATATCGAAAAAGATCGAGACGAGATGTTTATTTTGGACGAAAGCATTTCTAATTTCAGTCTCGAAAGCGACTAGATTGTCAGTGGTAGAACGATTTTTTCTAAAGCCACTTTGAAGTGGAGAGAGACATTTATCTTTTTCTAAAACATACATTAAACGAGCGTTGACCATCTTTTCTAAAATTTTGCATAGGCAGCTTGTCAGGGCTATTGGACGGTAGTTCGAAGGATTCTTGGGGTCTTTATTTGGTTTCAGTATGGGTATTATAGTAGCATACCTCCATGACTGCGGAAAAGTATGTTCGGTCCAAATTCTATTGTAAAATTTGAGGAGATGATTTAGAGAACTATTTGAAAGATGTTTGAGCATGATGTAACTGATATTATCCGGGCCAGGGGTTGATTTGTGGACTAAGGATAAAGCCTTTGTCAATTCATAAAAAGTAAAATCACAATTATAAGATAATGTACGGTTTGAAGTAAAATTAACTTTAGTCCTTTCAGATGAAACTTTAATTTTTTTAAAACTTTCAGTGTAGTTGTTGGAGCTGGATATTTCGGAAAGACATGATGCAATTGTGTTTGCTATGTCTTTGGGTGCCGATAATATTTGATTATTATGTTCTATAATAGGAATTTGTCTATTGGGGTAAACACCGGAAATTCTTTTAACCCTGTTCCATAGTTGTTTACTTGTGGTCTTGCTATTTATGCTGTTTACATAATTCACCCAAGAATCCCTCTTACTACGTCGTTGAATTTTTCGAAATATCGCTTTTGTTTTTTTATAAATAATAAAATTTTCTCTTGTTGGATATCTATTAAATATATTCCAGGCTTTCCTTTGCTTCCGATACGCATCGCTACAATCCTCATTCCACCAAGGTTTCTTTTGTTTTTTAGGCTGATTAATGACTTTTTTAATTGAGGCGTCAGCACTAGCTATAATTATGTCTGTTATCTTATTAGTAACTTCATCGATATCATCATTTTCTACCGTGTTAGTAATGTCAGCAAGGCTAGTAAAAAGTGACCAGTTGGCAGTTTCAAAAATATAATTGGATTGGTTGTCAGTGTGAGGTTGATATTGGCCTGCATATTCTAGTTTTATAGGATAATGGTCACTATTGTATAGGTAAGTATCCACAGAAAAGTTCCAAAATGGTAAAATTGAAGGAGTGCAAATTGCCAGATCTATTGAATGGTAAGTAAGTGAAGGTGAGTGAAAGTAAGTAGGTTGGCCGTTATTCATAACACATAAATCATTGTCTGTTATTAATTTTTCAATTTGCTTGCCTCTACGATTAATGTCTGAACTGCCCCAGAGAATATGATGGCCATTTAGGTCACCCAGTATGATGAATGGTTGCGAAAGTTGATCTATCAAATTATTTAAGTCAAATGTGGCGATATGGGTATTAGGAGGTAGATATAAATTGCATATTGTTATTAAAATATTTACATGAAGTCTTACAGCAACAGCTTGGAGATTTGTTTTGAGGTTAATTTGAGTTACTGGTAAGTCATGGGAGGTAAGTAAAGCAACGCCTCCACATGCTCTTTGGCCATCATTGTAATCTTTTCTGAACATAGTGTAATGACGAATGTTGGTGGTATCATTGCTTTTCAGATAGGTCTCCTGGAGGGCGATTGCAGCTGGCTTATGTTTATTTATGATGTCCTTTACATCATCACATCTGTTACGAAAACCCCGGCAGTTCCAGGAAAGAAAGGAAGCCATCAAAATAAAGGATAAAAGAAAAGAAGAAACTACTTATGTTTTCTCGTCCTAGGACGAGATCTGTCTTGCCGAAGATCATTTTTGGACTTGGGTGGCGAAGCCTCCAAGCCATCACTCTCAACAGAGGAAATATCACTTTCGGTGTTGTATAGATTTATAAGGTCACTTGTAGAAGGATTAGTTAACTTATTTCTGGATGAAACGTCAGGTTGAAGAGAGGTTTGAGAAGTACTTTTAGCTATTTTAATATTACTTTGTTCAGATGATATGGCTCTTTTTAAAGAAGTATTGATAGATAGATTTGGTTGATTTATGTGTTTTGTATTTGTTGAGGTTGTAGCTGATGCTTTAGAAAAAAGAGGCGTTATAGGTTGGTTTATTGAAGTTTTCTGTTGGGCAGATGGCTTAAAAATAGTTACATCGGTTTGAGTTCCGTTAGTTTTGAAAGTTTTTTTTACTATTGAAGAGTAAGAAATACCAGGTTTTGGGGTGCGATCATTAACAATTTTACGGGCCTCCGGAAATGAAATGTTTTGTGTAACTTTAATGGTTTGAATTTCTTTTTCTGTTTGGAATTTAGGACAAGACCTGGCAAAAGCTGGATGTTCACCTTTGCAGTTTACACAGCAAAGGGATGATGTAGTACAGACATCGGTCTTATGTTCTGTACTACAGCATTTTGCGCAGGTTTCTTTGCCACGGCAAGCAAGGAAAGAGTGGCCGAATCTCTGACATTTAAAGCAACGAACTGGGTTTGGTATGAAATGTCGAACTGGGCAATTCATATATGCTATTTTTACGTGTTTTGGTATAGTCGGTGTATTGAAAGTTAATATTAAATGTTTGGTGGGTATTTTTTGACCATTTCTTGAAATAAGGATTCTTTTTACATTAATTACAGATTGGTTGGACAGGGTTTCTAGGATGTCTTGTTCGGTGTCATGTACTAAATCGGATTCTGAAATTACGCCTCTTGATGAATTTAAGGTTTTGTGGGGTGTAACACTCACCTCTGTTGAACCGACGGATTTAATTTTTTGGATATTTAATGCCTGTGATCTATTTAGAACTTCAACAAGTACATCTCCTGCTAGGGTTTTTTTTATGTTTTTAGTCTCTCCTACCATTCCCAGTATAGTTTTATGGAGTAAAATTGCAGATATATTTTTAAGATTTCCGGTGTTACTTTTGATAATAAAAAATTTTACGTCACATATATTGTTTTCATTTGTTTTTATGCATAGTTGCTCCACTGAAGGAGAAGTTGAATTTTGGGTTTCCATGTTTGAAAAATAGGTGTTCAGTACCCGGCGGCACCACCCACCATGGAGTCCAACGAGGGGATACAGATTCCTGTACCGGTGCTAGCCAGGGACTATACGGACCCAACTCACCCCTATGACTGCCCTAAGGAGCTAGTTGGTGAGCAGGTCCTTAGTCCTAGCAGGATATACCCACCAGCCGATCAATGTACTGGGACCAAAGTACACCGCCTGTTTATTCGAAGCAGGAGCCGAAGCAATGTATTGGGGCGTTATGTTGTCCCTCAATCACCAGGATCACCTTTTCCGAAGACACAGGTCTCCACGCACGGCAAACACGTGGGTGATATAATCCCCAAGAGGAGCTAAACTGGCGAAAAACTTCTCAAGGGGAGCCCTCACCTCCGAAGAGGCAACCACAACGAGGGAGGAAGAAAAGGCAAAAAGCTAAGGGTAGAGGAGAAGAACGAAAGGGAGGAAAGATCACTCAGGTACCCCGGGGTTGTGAAGCCCGTACAAACCTAACGAAGGAATGCCCCTGGGGGCATTTTAGTTAAGAAAGTCAAAATTGGTTAGAAGATATGTAAGGAAGTATGCAGGTTTCAGAATAGATACGTGCGTGTGAACCCTTAAGAGGGTTAATAAACATACACTTGGCGATATAAATTATACAAATAATAAAATTAAACTAAATGGAAATAACTGAAACTATTTTCCTGAAAAGACAACTTTATAGATCTGGAAATGTATTTTTATAGTAACACACATTCGACACGAAAGCTTTTCAACTTAAAACCAAAAATTATAATGCTGTAAGATGTTTCTTTTATGTAAAGATTTGTTCGATTAATATAATCTGCAACTTATTTTTTCAATTCGATGTGCAATCCAATAATATAGATTAAGTTTTCCAGTGTATGTTTTTTAAGTTGTGGACTATTTCTGGGATTTACTGATGAACAAGTGTTTTACTCAAAGCACATTAAAGGGAACCGCGATTTTTGTTACATTTAAATTATTCTGAACGAATTTCCAGGCCATTGTATATAGTATTTGAATCTTCTCTCGTCCAAAACGAGATGCTCAAAGCTCTTGAGAAGTTTCCAGACAGCATTGTCAGGATTCTGTAAGAACAATAAATTTAGCAGAGTACTAATCGACAGTTCTATCGACAGTCTACGGAAGTCGAACGGTTCAAGCGAAAATCCCAAATGGTTTTAAGCCCCTTAAAGCTCTATTAAATTGCATCCAATCTCAAAAATTTCCCCGCCTGCTCTTTGTATTTAAATAAAAAGCTTACTAAAAACAAATTTATTTCTTCCTTCGAACCTATTCAAGGAATGGATAATAGAGTTTTTGTCGGGACATAATTGAGTTATTCCCTTTTCTCGACTCTTAAAATCGGACTTGGTAGGGATCTTTCTACTGGGAAGATTTAAATTTCCACCGAGACTCGAGAAAATCGAGTGTTCGCTTAAAGACGAGCTTAATCTTGTTTGTGACGGGACAAAAAGGGATGCAATTATACATGGGAGAATTAAAATGCCTGCTGAATTTCAGCTGTGATTTAGTTGATGTGCTTTAAAGATCAATGCGTGAGTGCAATTTAAAATAAAAAGGTCACTTGTGTTAATCTGAAACAAAAGACCATTTGTTTTGAGAGGAATTATTTTTTAATCGTTATTTTTAAAAAGGTCTTTGCGAATTAAAGTAATTTTTTCTTTTCAACTGTGATTATGCTTTGAGTGAATGCTCACAAAGGAGAAAATATATTATTCATTATTATGTAGAAATTTTCTTTTTTGTGAAGACATGATCTTTTATTAATTTTGATCGTTTTAAAACACGGATGATTGATTAACGCGTTGCATTTTTCTTTCACCACTGTTAGCGTAGAATTTTATGCTTTTAAATTTTGAATAAAATTGTATAAGAGGTATATTGATATTGTTGCGTAGAAATAATTAAAAATTGAAAGAAAATTTAAAAGTTTAGTTAAAAAGAGAAACACACTGCAAATCATAACAAAAATGTAAAAGAATAATAAGTAAATAAATAAGTATCAACGCTATATAAAAAAATTGCAAACAGCCTTTGATGATTTAGAATTGGTTACAAGAAGCTTTAAGAAAGTTCTATGATGCCATTACCAAAAATACAAAATAAAATGTTTAGATAAAAATGGAAAAAGTAGTTAAGGGAAAATATCATCGAATGTCTAATAACATTTTTGAACCTCCACTATTTCTATTTTATTTCAGTTATTTATCGTCTGCGGTACCGTATAGTTCAGTACGTGGCAATAACCAATAAACAAAATGATTCCTCCGAGTTATTGTTTACTTTTGGATAACTTTCTTACGATATATGTTATTGACTCTGGTTATTTACCAAATTATGTTGTTGACCTTTAATGTAGAAGATTTAAAACCCTGTTTTATCATCAAAAGGTAGGATTCTTCATTTAAACACTGTATACCAAGAATAAGAAATGATAAAAAACGATATTCTCTCAGTCTTCTATTTTCGAAAACAATCTGCATAAGCTCTTGTAGACATTTGGCACGTTCTCTTTTATATATTTTCGTTTTTGATCAGCTCCATAATTGTACCGATAAGATTTTTGAAGTCTTTTGTCCTAATTTATTTCCAGTTTGCAAATATATATTGTGTAGTTAACTATTACCCCAAAAGGTAGATATTTATTTTTTCTTAAAATCCAGCTTGATAATTAAGAAAGGCTCCATGCGATAGGTGATTATTTGGCTTATGTTAAAATTTATAACTATATTTTGCGATAACTTTTGGGATGAGGTTGTCGGCATACCTTTTTTCACTATAGTTTCAGCGATTTTGCTAATTTATTTTTAATACTTTTCTGATATTTTTAATATTTATGGTTTGTTGGTTATTTGGTGCATATCTCATTGTGCTGGATACGTTCTGCACCATGCATGGAGGTTTTACAAATTAATTTTTCAGCTATTGCAGTGAGAGAAGATTTCTTGGCTATTGAAATTGATACAATGTAGAATGTGATGGGAAAAGGCTGTCTCCTTTGAAGTAGAATACCTCTTACCATTCGAAACCGGGGTACCACGCTTAATTTTTGAGTGTCACAAAAAAAAAAGTAAGGACGACAAATTTTATAAATTGAAAAATATGAATGATACATAAATGAACGATATAGCGTTCAAAAGAGGATTAAACAAAGAATCTGATAAATGCTCATTGCTCTTGCGCTGACATCATCGGCTGATACAATCACAGCGCTAAGTTAGTCACGAAAATGCACACAGCCTCGCATTAATTTAATCTATCTTTGGTCTCCTTTGTGTAAACACGATGTATGAGGTGTGATTTGTTTTGTCTCTTTGTACTTAAAAATAATAATAGAAATAAAACATAAATATTTAATACATGTTTAGATATTGAACTTCATAGTGCTGAAATTTCGCAAAAGCTTCAAAATGTCCAAAGATATGCTTGATAAACACAAGGAAAAATTATAGTAACCTCAACAGGAAGAAACATTGAGAGATGGGGAATCCAATACGATCCGGACATCCGATGCTGAGCCTTAACGGGCTCGGCGAGAGCGCCTCAATTTTAAGGCGCCACGCCACTCACAAAATTTAGTCTAGCTCCGGCCTCCCTTGTTCGATCACGACGTTAGAGGTGTCACTTTTTTTTATCTCTTTGCTCTTTATAAATAATAATAAAAATAAAACCTAAATATTTAATACCTGTTTAAATATAGGACTTCAAAGTGTGGAAAATCGCTAAAATTTTAAAATGTCCAAATATATGCATAATAAACACAGGAAGAATGACAGAAAACGTCAACAGGAAGAAAGATCGAGAGACGGGGAATCTAAAAAGATCCAGACATCTCATCCAATGCTGAGTGTCAACGGCCTTGGAGGGAGTTCCTGAAAATAGAGGCGTCGGTCCTTCAAGGTGAACAAATGCCTATAAAGAGTGCGCCAAATGCTCACACCTCTCAGTTCGACGCAAATAGCATATGTGATGACATAAACATTTTACAATCGAATGATGGAGTTCAACCAATAGAGATCGATAGTGAGCCACAGCCTCCAACGTCAACAGCGAGTGCACCAATTGTGATACATGTGTGGAGCGATAGACATCTGATGAGTAAAATTAAAACGTGTAGTACCAATGTCTTTCACTCTCATTCACCATATGACCTCACTGACGTCTTCTATGTCTTATACCTAGAGGCCGTGTCCCAACACAGCTCCGTCCTTTTTTTAGATTTGATTCACTGGGGAAAAGACGTGATACCATCGACGAAGGTCATATGCAAATAATCATAATTCGATAGAATAAAATAAATTGACCTCCGAAATGGTCATTTTTGTTTTTAACTCTTGGGTGGTGGTCTCGATGTATGTTAGCAAAACTGACTAGATGTTGATGGACGTGATATCTGCAATATATTGTCACTTGAAAATTTTGTCAGATCTTGATGAAAGGAATACCTTGTTGAAATCAATTGGAGGTTTACGATCTTTATTAGAGTGGCTATAAAGAGAAAGCAGATGATGTGTGAGTTGTTTTTTACAAAGGTTGTAAGCAGTAGCGTAAGGTATGTTAGTTGGGGCTATCAAGATTTGATAGAAAGCAAGAAAAAGAAATACAGTATTGTAATTCGATTTAGGCAAACTTATAAGTCAACTCCATTAGTCATTGCTTCTCCCCAAAGACAGTATGATACAAATACGTTTTAACTTGAAGTTTTAAAAAGAGCCCACAACTCGCAATTGCACCCAATCTTGGAAACTATATGGATGATCCAAGCGCTGAATTAGAACTTGATGTCAGTCTTTCACAAAAACGGGAAAAAGAGGAGAGAATAAAAGACCATGGCATAAGGAGAAACTGCGCTTAGTATCTGAATTGGATGCTAAGATCAGCAAAAAGCAGAGGGTAGAGAAGTGCCTATGAAGAATGTATCCCTTGTACATGACAAATACCATACCCTAACTAATCATAGTAAGATACTGTTCGAGGCTGAAAGAATGGAGCATCTGGTTAGTTTTTTGTGGTGAAAAAAATCAAGAATGTTAAATTTGAAACTGACGTTTCATTTAGATTTAATTTAAAAATAGTCGATTTCGCTTCAGGCTTTATCAATTATTTATTTTGTTTGCAAATTTAAAATTTTGTATTTTGGTAATTGGTAATTTTTAATTAACGTCCTACTAGAGCAACACAACGGGCTATTAATGACGGTCCGAGATCAATTCCTTAATGGAAAGATCCAAGGACACGTAATTTTGTATTTGGGAATGCCTGGAATCTGTGCTTTCATGGATGCTACGCTACTGGTGGCTAACTTGAAATTCTACGAGGTGATATTTTGTGTATTTCCATGTGAGGATTTACTGGTTTAATTGCCTCCCTTCGTTGTTGTTGGCGTGTTGGGGTTTGATGGCTCAAGGGTCATATTTGGCCATGGTGCGCCAGGCACAAGACATACAACATCAAGTTATAGACAAACACACAATGCAAGTCTCCCTTCAGAGTTGATAAGGTTCCTAAACGCACAGAACCACTGCTTTTCTTGTTGTACACCTGATGGTTATTTGGGAACTGTGTTTAAGTTGATCGAACATTTTGATATTTTCTCTGTATTTCCTATGTTTTAGTATTAGTTCAGACATCCTAGACTGGGTATTGGAAGTGAGCAACGCGTGTGTAGTTTGTGAGGGGCACTCTAAGGCATATTACATTGATGTTTGCTCTAACCCACGGGAACATTGGTTGATCTCAGATAATCCGAAACTGTGGAGGTATATGGGGATTGGGCGATGGATCTTTACATACTGTAATAAACGACAATCTCTTACTTGGCTTTCAGTGGAATAGTTTAGGAAGAGGTCGTATGTTGAACGGACTGTGCCATCTGTATTCCATTATAAGTTAGAGAAAGTGGTCTCTAGCGAGACTCTTGAAGTGTGAGATTAGGCGGGCTATTTGATTGTCCTCTGGGTTAAGCTCTATAATGAAAAGGACAAAACCATGTATTGTGATCATCATAAATGATAATTTGTTTCGTATACACGTCAATCACTGGTGTCACTAACGGAGCCCAACTTAAAATACGCGCCAAAGATGTCGATTATGAGAGGGCATCGTTTTCGTTTAACCTGCCCCCTAATTTAACAAATGAACTCTTTCAAAATCACGTGGGCCAAATGCCAGATCCTCACAACTGAACTGTAATTTTTTCGTAGGTTTTATCCATTAACAAATGTCACAGTTTTTAGACAGAAAATCAAACGCTAAATTTCATTCAACTTTCATGCGGATGCAAATTAACTCGATTGAATTGAAAAATATGAAAGGAAAGATCATTATATCTTACCCGTCGCCGTCCTCAAGTGTGGCAGAGAACAAGTCTGGCCGGACAAGAGTGAAGGCCAGACCAAACCCGATCACGTCGATAATCATTAGGATGAGTTTGAGAACAAAGGACAGCCTTATAAAGAGAGAGACAGCCGTCAGCGTCAGAATTGCGGGGAAAATTTGAGCCTGCAAAATAAAAACCACGACATTCAAATTGCATTCGAAAACGGCAGAAAAACGTCATGCTCTTAAAACCTAGCTTATGGGAAGGTTTTACTGTAAAGCTAATTGCAGAGGGTGCTAGTGATCTGGAAACTTCTTTCGTAACTTGACATATTAAACTAATGCTGTTTCCTCATGTGTTTCTCATGTTGAAAATTAACGCCAATTATCACCAGAGAAGCGATAAACCAAACAGTTGAACCGGAATAATTTTTTATTTTTCGGTAGTTTATTTGCATTTACACTGAAAAACCCTCTCATCTAAGGTGATTAAGAATGGATATGACGGTGATTATCTTCCTAACTATTTGTCGACGGAACATACTTCTAAAAAGAAAACGTCCTTAAATCAAATTGATATTGCATACTAATAATTTATTTTATAAATTATTATAAGTGTAAGCATGTATCTCAAAATGTTATAAAATGGACTTGATCCACTCTAGATCTGAACCCCTCATATGTATGATAGCTCATTGCTCAATGCGGATTAGATTAAAGGCCGAACGGATATAAACAATTTAAGGCACTTCTCGGGAATCAACGTTTGCTTAACTTTCAAATGCTTATTATTAAAAAAAAAGTATGAAATTTTAAATGAATGTTGCTCAATGAAAACGACCCTTAGGAAGATGGAATTTCTTTATTTAACCGATAGACGCCGACACTTATATACAGTTGAAAGTATCAGGGCAGAGGTTCCACATCAATCTATAAATTTCGTCTTATTAAGATATGCTTCTAGTAAAATAAATTAAGCATCGACATTTATATCTCTGTTGAACACTTTCCCTAACTACAAGTATGTTTATACGACTATGTAACGCTTATGAAAATACCACTATCGCAATATCTATTATCAGGTCACAATATACAAATAATTTCATTATTGGATTAGAAGTTACCAGTATGATGAAAATGTAATTGGTTGAAGCCAATAGAAGGTGAGAAAAAATATAATATTACCTGTCCGTATTGGCAATGGGGTGGTGGTTCTTGTGTTTGTCTTGAGAAGAAGCTAATCGTTTCGTTGAAAGAGATTCTCAATTCACTGTCTTCAGGTACACAAATTACCTACAACCATAATAAACACAATAAGCTTTGCATAAATATGCTTTCTAGTTTATTCAATGGAAAAAAACAATGCTGTATTCTTCATCGATTATCAGGCAATAATAACGGCTCTTATCTTAGTGAAAATGAATACGATACTGTGCATCGATGTAAAGAAAAATTAAGTCACAATGAGAGAGGTAAAAGAAAAAGTTGCCTTACACTGGAGCCCAAGTTACTGTGGTTGTTGTTGTCGTGCGGGCCATATATGGCCCAATTGGGGATGCCATTGCCCCTGAGGGTTGGACTTCTTCATACATGACACATCCGTTTTAAAGGAAGGTCCCTTTCACACATCCATTCACTCACACATATCGTAATTTAGATCCCAATCAGAGGCCGATAACCCCCCGATCAGGTACCCCCAGAGGTATTGATTTGGTATGGGAACATGGGGGACTTTGTGACCACGACCTATTTAACGTGCCCCAGCCACCATTAGCGAACACGACGGTCTTTAGCCAAGTTCAAGCACCGATCTCGCAACCACCAGAATTCCAGGCTCCGCCGAGGACAGAACCCACAACCTTTCCGATGCGAGCCCGACGCTCTACTGACTGAGCTACCGCGGCTCATAAGTTACTATGGTATATATGTCAATAAACAAGCTCACTATGGCTGGAGCATAGTTGCCCCAACCTAAATCTACTCAACCTCTATGTAGCATCAAGAGGCTTACTTGATAGTATATCAAGAATTTCGACTGGTTTCTGATAGATTTGAGAATAGAATAGATCTGTGTATGAATAATTTAATATAGTTTAGATGTCGACTGGTAAGAACTAGAATGTCTTATTGAGAATTAAAGCTTATGTCCTAGGTTACTTGTCGAGATGTATTGGTGTCGCTTGTTTTGGCACCCAACCGGACATGAATGCTTACAAAGGCACTTACACCGTATTGGAGTTGCAAAATCAGATAAAGTGACTGGCCAAAAAATCTTGTCAATAAAGACAATGTTTTTTAAGGGATGCTTTTTCTTCAGACCTTAATTGAGCTACTCGCCAAATGATAGCCAAGCGGAGCTAGGATACAAGTTTAGGTTAAAAAAAAAAGTTTATTCAGTTCTATATAACAGGACTGTATACAAAATCATTAAAGAAAATGTCTCTGCAATTGGTAGACGATTGGATTTGGCACGTGAAAAGTTCAGAAAGTAGTTGATTTACAACAGAATGTGAGCCTGGCGAATGTATTGAATTGTTACGTGTATATATATATCTTAAGTAATAAAACACATTTTAAAAGAAACCCGTGCAATCGAGGTGACTAACTTTCAATTTTCTCTATTCATTTCAGTTATATTTATGGATAGTAATTTGAGTTAATACTTTAAAAGGTTATCGCAATTTCACATGACCCATTTTATTGCCTGGGCTTAGAAGTACATAATTTTTATGTGAAGCGACTTGGTTTCGGGCTGAGTACAATTAGCACGAAATATTTATTTGATTGGGTTTCAGAAGTAAAGTGAAAATTAGAGCAATTGCGTCCATTGATTCTAAAACGGGTCTATGGGTAAAATGAATCTGACACCAGATGAAAATACCCGATGGAGTTATATAGATTAGTTTCTACGACAGAATGCTAAAATAGAATGTTAAAAAATAATATCAATGGCGAGTTTAAGCAAATGTTGTGGCGATTTAAAGAATATGAATACATATTAGTTAAGGGTCTGGGTAGGTAGTTACTTAACGTCACACTGTGCTATTGTTGACGGTCTGGGTTCCCGAAGGGAACCGAGGACAACGTCTCTTAATTTTGAATCACAGTCAGATGAAGCGGACAGCATCTTAGCGAGCACTATGCGTACAAAATTTACACACCACGAAAGCGTGGGGACATTTGAGACCAAGAAATATTTAACGGGCACCAGCCCCCCATGTATAGGACAGTCTGTGGTTGGACCGAGTTTCGAACTCGCAGTCCTCCGATTTTCGATCCGTTACTCTTCAACAAGACTTAAAGGTCCTATTAAGGGTCTGAGAATGTATGCTTGGTAAAAATATGAACCAGTGCGTTCCATTGGTAATTGAGTGGAGTGTAAATAATGGTAATTCAGTGCGTGGTGTACAATAGCATCTGAAAATATTAATTATATAAATGGTAAGTTTTTGCAAATAATAATTTAAATAAATATTACTTAATATACTGGAAGCGTGTGTGCTTGATAAAAATATGAGTGGGACCCAAGTGTGATCATATGATGTATCAGCGTAAAATGTAAAAAAAAAATATTAATCGAACGATTTTGCTAATGCGAGTGTAAATATTTGTACATATTATTTATGGGCCTGAGTGTATGTGTGTGGTTAAATATTAAATAAAAAATAATTCTGGCCCCAGTAGTAATTGATTAAAATTAAATTTTGAAGACTTGGATTAGCACTCGCTCCTTTTCACTTTAGTTGACTCTATTTGATGCATGCGTTTGGTTTAATATGTGAACTGTCGAACCAAGCCCTCCACCCGTAAACTGTAGCAACTGTCTTGACAATGACGGTATTTTCATAGAGATATAGTATGGATATTACTCACCATGTTGATGAAAGAGGATGCGAAGATGAAGGAGTTGGCGATGAGGAAGAGGATGACCCGAAGGACGTGACTGGTCGCGACATCTGTTGAGCACGAGCCCAACGAGTGAGTGTGGTGACTGTTGCTGGTCCTGCGCTGCAATCAAAGAACAGATATTTCCCCTCACGAAAAAGTTAGCATGCTCATCACGTTGATTAACTTTAAAGCCCGGTGCACACATCCGGTTTTTCAACGTGCGGCACTGAAGCCCAACTATGCACACATAACCGTGAAGTGACTCAAGTACTCATTTCGCGCCATTTGCGATAAATATTCTATCAAAAACACGTGTTTATTTCGCTTACTTGGCGTAAAAAAAGTATATTGTGAAACAATATAGACGTTACTAGATACAACCATTTATTAAGTATTATTTATATTCCATTTATTTATGAAAAAAAGGTACTTCAGACCGGAGACGCATGTGCGGCAAGCTACGGCCCTGGGGGTTCTCCTGTACAAATTGCACGCAAGTTGGACGTGCGTCACCGCAGAGGTGCTGGAGGCATGTGTACACTACTCCATTGGATCTAATGTATCTCAGACCGCACTTGCGTTGCCGCAGCGTCGTCGCACGTTGAAAAACTGGATGTGTGCACCTGGCCCAAGTGAGTGATATTCAGTGAAACCAAACAAACCTGGCAGATAACGGGAATTTTGCTTTCTTTCCCTAAAACTATCTTGCATGATACAAATTGGAGTATTAATACCTTAAAATGTAGTTAATCATTTAATGTAGTAATACATTGTAATAATACATTAAAATGTAGAAGACATTTGACGCTTAATCAAATGGTGGTTAGCTATCATAAACCAATTCGGAATTCATTACGTGGATTTTATATTGCCGACGTGATCAAATTGTATTCGAAAAGCAAGCAGATCACGTCGTGTCGGTAATACGTACAGGAAGCACATTCTACCAAAAAACACTATTGTCTCCCTTTATATAATAAAATATACTTCTTAAGTTTACTAAGTACGTATTTTTAAAATCGAATAACTTTTGTAAAAATGTCTCGTAAGGAAAAAGGTAACACTTAATTTATATTCCTTTGTAATAATACAATTGTATGCGCTGGTCCTATGTAATAATACAATTGTGGTTACACACTGAACACTTTATTTTCATAAGTACGAGCAGTTAAAGAAAGCTTTTTAATTTTTTGCCTAAGTATATCGCCAATACCTATTAAGTATTTAACCTTACTATGGTTTTTTACTGAAAGAAGTTAAATAATTTCATGTGACTACTAGCGGTAAGTATGATTTAAAAAAAGAATGCAAAGTTTAATGCAGAATTTAAAGCATTAAATCTTTAAATGATTCAGCATTCTGTATTTTTATGTTATAAATAAGTAACGAAAATTAAGTGACAGGAAATAAGGCTCGTTTTAAAAGTAGCAATAAATCTGTTCTCACACAAACTAATTTTAATTCGTTTTAGATAAGGAAATATGAATGTATCTTTCAAGCAATGAATACAGTGTGCATAGTTTTACACAAATATTTATTGTGTATTATTATTAACACATGTGACAGATCTCTAAAATAGACACCAGCAAATATCCGTAATGGTATTAAAACATGGGAAGCACTCGAAACACAAATACATTTGATCTCGTTAAAACATGAGATTTATTTCTGTTTAGATTAATTTCATTCTACTTGGAAAGGTAGATTCCAAGAAGCTAACACATACACGTAATCAAAATACATTACTTATTTAAAGGAAAGTACAATTTTGAACACGCTAAAATGTCCCTTTTCAAGGCAGGTTTACAGAAAAAACTGCGACTCTCTCACGCTCTCACTGATAGAAAGTGTTAACAAATATTGTTTTTGAAAGAAGGATTTATAAAAATAGACGTATTACTTGTCACTGTGAAGAAGAAAATAAAAGGACGATGGTAAAGATTGCACAAAATGAAACAATTCATACAACAAAAACTATCAATCAGAACTAAAAAGTGTACTTTTAATTGTATTTCTTGTTCAGTTGTTTGGTTTTTATGTCACCTAGATCCGGCCAAGCTGCGACGCACAATGATATTTCCATCAAGTAAATGGACATACACACAAAGAAAGTTTTACTGATACATAAGAGAAATATATACCCTGAATAATCATAGGAAGAGAACCTGCGCTGCTTGATTTGTTGTTATCTTGGTTGAATAACACAAGAATCAAAACAACAAAGACGAACATATTTTTAGATATTCCTCTTGTTACACAAAATATGCAAGCGATTATTGTAATGCACATTGTATAATTAAACATAAGGTTCAAAATACGAAAAAGGATCCTGCTCTAATAATTTAGGATTACTACCCAGGGTAATAATCCTAAACTAAATACCTAGGCCCAAGGATCAAAATAGATAAAAACCAACCTGGTCCAATAGATAACCAAATTTGAATAGAATTTGCACGATAGGAACCAATACATAATCAAATTTGTTCCTGACGTCAGATGGTCGTTTTGTTTTAAATACTGGAAATAGCTGCACACTTATTTTATAATCTGACTTATTAATTAGTCATTTTTTTAAGCTTTTACATTATTGACTACTTTATCTTTTATTCTAGTACATATCAACTATAAAATATTTAGTTTACATATTACAGATTTAATGCACTTGAAAAAATAGTAGAATACTACGAATTGAATTTATTGTTGGTCATAAGCTGCTTTAGTTTGACACTATATAAACTGTTAATACAGAGAGAGGGAGAGTAAAAACGTACTTGAGCTCGTTGTATCCAGACAGCTACTGTTAGAGTGGCTATGACTACAAATGTAGATGTCAGGGTTCCAATGAGAGGTACAGACCTGTTTCAATACAAATTATTATGAATAAAAATATCTACTCTAGGAACGTTTCATACATCTGGATGAATAAAATACTTACAGCAATATTTATGTTATGCTTCTAGTGCGAAAACAAATCTACAAACAAACTGATCACACGTGTTGAGGTGTTATAAAAATATCCTCAGAACGCACACGGAAATTAAAACAAAAAGAGTACAAAAATATGTATATTTTGTATACGATGTGCATTTTACCGATACTATAAGGCAATCGAATTTCCTAGAAAGCTTCAATATGTGACAGAATTTATGAGTTGAATATTTAAAAACCTTTCTAACTTGTATCAATTTTTGTAATATTTAAAAACTAGTATTTCACTTTGGAAAATGTTTAAAAATTCTGGAAATGATAGACAACCAGCTAGATACAAAAGAAACTAGCATTTACAAACAAGCTAAAAATGTCATTTTTGACTTTTTTACATTGCTTTGAAAAAGAATGATTGGTAATATAATTAAGTACTACTGATCAAATGTTGTCCCACTGAATTAAAAATCTCAGAAATCACAAAGACCGTACATAAAAATTTATCAAATTCATATTATATAAGAGATCTGTAAAAATTACATCAGATTCAGTGAATAGTCAAAATATAATTACATATATGTGCATTATACCCGGTTTTCAATGTGTAATACGCAGGCTTCTTTATATACCTATACTCAGCTCAGCGAGAGAAAAAACTGAAAAAGAGTAAAGTCACCTGGAAATTTACGAAAACTCACGGACAGTATGAATACGAAAATGCCCCGAAATCCAAGCTGAATAAATGTTTTTTTTTACCTTTCTTCTCGATCTGTTTTAATTATCAAGATCCTACACCATTAGAACGAATGGCTTATCAATTAAAAGTAAAACAGATATAAAATTCCTAATCCGATGATCAATCAATTGAAGAGTGTATCGTCCCGTTGCGTGAACCAATCTGATGAATGTTCGTTTACACCCGGCAGATGAAAGTAGTTTGATCACGATACTACTGGTTTTAGTCATATGATCCTGGACACTTAAAAAGGTAACACTTGCTCATTCTACTTTCATATTTCCTCTATGGGATGAAACGTCAAATCTGTGTGGAGGTTAAAGTCAAAAGGTAGAGAAACATAAGTGCAAATCGGCAAGCACAACTCTTAAAAAAAAAGCACAATCAGCAAATTCAGGGGTTGATTTACAGTCTTTCAAGAGACAAATAAAATGACGTTCAATCAGTAAGGAGTATACGGGGGGGGGAGGGGGGGGGGGCTAAGAACGACCGAAGAAGGTATAGTGAATATAGATAGAGTGTGCTAATGTTAAGAGTTTTGAGATTTCCCCACATCCATTTATACGCGAAGCCTGCTTAGATTTATTGAATAAAAACTGCTTCGGATATTTGACGATGCCCCTCTCACCGTTTCTCGGCGCATTCCATCGAAACCAAAAGAAGGAAACAAACCCAGCATTCCCGAATTCTTAAAGGGATTTGAATAACTGGGGAATCACAGAGGCATTAGACTTTGTTTGTGTTAAATGTCGTTTCGCGACTGGAAGCTAAAACCGTTACTGTGTTCTGTCCAACGCTACTGTCTGGGGATTAGGACTTTAGCTCGTTTATTCTAAAGAGTTTCTCTTAATTGCTCACGTGCTATCATTAAGACTGGAGATGGACTGTCGTTTACTAAAGAATGGCTCTTATTCAAACTTGTGGTTCTTTTAATTGGTCTGTAGAAAATGCCTTAAAAATGCCGTATATTAAGACTAGTCACCCAAATTTGCTATTTTCCTGAGTTTGCTAACTCTCTACCACATATTAGTACGAGCTATATGACGTTAGAGTTATAATTGTAAATTATATTAGATAAACCCTATTGATTGCTTTGAAGGAACCTTTTAGTATATAAAATTGTTGCAATTTATACTCTTATTTTGTTCTGTCAAGTTCAGTCTTCACCTTATGCGTTAAAATGTGTTTTTAAAATCGTGCAAAAGTGAAGTAAATGGATCAGAAACCTTTTGTAAGGTACGAATTGATGGTTAAAAGAATAAAGTAAACAGTTATAGCTGAAGCCCTTTCATTGTATATACAAGTTTTAAAACTTCTTTCTTACTAACGTCGTGGAATAGAATGTCGTCAAAAGTATTTTCTGTGTCTGAGTGTTTAACTTGGATTGTAAACTTTTACTTTGCAATTAATTTCACTGTATCTGTAATTTATTTTAAAGAAAAATACCCATTAATAATTCAAGAATATGTTAGGACTAGAATAAACGAAAGTAACCAATCAGAATAGCAAATTTGTTTAGTGAGGTCTAATGTTTAAAAACAAGTTATCATATCTAGCCATTTCTATTCTTAAAAGCATTCTATTACACAAATTCAGAAGAGTAAGTCGATTTTTCCGCAATGATAATCAAAGAACTTGTGAACAAAAAACTTTATTGAAACACACAAGTAGTATTTTTGGAAAAAACAATTTCTTTAAGAATTCAGCGTTTTTTTTTTACATTCGTACTTACATTGTCTTCTACGTTGAATTCACCAAATGTTGCATAAAACATTTCACAAAACGGACATACATTTTACAATTCCTCAGTAAAGAGGAAAAATACACACAACAATAAATTAAAAACCGACTTATTTGCTCGTACGTTGTAATTGAAGCGAAAATTCTTTAATAAAACATTGAAGTAATTCGTAAATTCAGGATATCTTTTAATATTTTACATTACTGCGTTTATAATTTTCCATTTGTGCAAGATAATTACTGAGCTTTATTCAGCTCGCTGTATTTACTTTATATGGCAACCCTTCGGCAGAGAAAACCAAGAAATGGAACGTTAACCCTTTTATACCACAGCTCTCATCTCCGAGCATTTATTTCTTTTTGCAGGATTTCAATCTACCTACATGTGTTTATTTTACAATGATAACATACCGGTAGTGAAAACAACAGAGTAATCTAGAGTACGGTTCCGTTTGATTTTTCAATCGACTTACATGCGTTTACTTTACGATTACAAAACCTTTTTACAGTGAAACCAATATATCAAACACTTTCCTTTCCATCATATGTCTAAGTCACACGAGTACAGTTTTGCTTGATTTCAATCATTACAAGGTAGGTACATTCCGGAAGCTGCATGCGTTTATTTTACGATGATAACTTAACCCATGTCCTAAGCTTTTGCCTCACTAGAGAACATTTCTTTTTTATTTCGATCTAGCTACATGTGTTTACTTTATAATGCAATCTTTGGGCAGTGTAAAGCAGGGCTCGAAATACCCGGGTGCACAGGTGCACTGTGCACATGAAAATAAAATTGTGCACCTAATTTTTTCCCGCTAGGCGCACTTGTGCACCTAATTTAAAAACTTAGATGCACAAGGTGCACCTGTTTAAAAAAATATATTTCGAGGCGTGGTGTAAAGAACATATCAAACGTTTTTTTATATTCATCACGTGTCCTTGAGCTTCTGTCACTAGAATATTGTTCCGCTTGATTACAATCTACACATATGCGTTTACTTTACAATAATAATTTTTCGGCACAGAAAGTTTTCTTATTACGAAACATTCCATGCCGCCAGTTTCTGCTCCACAAGTTACCCTTGATTATAAGCTACCTACATGTGCTTACTCTACAACCATAACTGTTGAGTTGGGTAAACAACACGTAAATTGTTTACTGTGGCATATGCAAGGATAAGAGATATTTGCTTCCTTTGATGAATTGGCATCTGATTAAAGACACTGAGCTTTGAGGATAGGATGTTCATTTTTAGACTATATGAAGACATTACAAATAAATAAAAATGGTGCAAACAGAAAAAAACACGTAGGCTTATCATAGCCGGAGAAAGGGACAACACATTCACCCTGCTTCGAGCACTGCAATCTTTCGGTTGCAGTTAGGGGTGGTGATCTCAAAGTAACCATTTGTCACCTGTCTGTAAGTTATATCCCGATCTAATTATCTCTCGTCCAACAAAAAATTAATTTGAAGCGATAAACCAGATCAAATCAACTTTGCATAAAGTGTCTTCAGCCTGTTTTCAATCTTCCTAAACATTTTACTCTACGATGAGCATCTTTCGGCGAACTGTACCACTATAAAGTGTTAATACATTCTACCCAAATGATATTTAAACTACACAGTCCAGTCACATAAATGTGTCCACCACCTACTTTCGACGTCAACGTGAAATAACCAATCACAAAAGGCAGGTAGCAGCACATTGCAGTGGAGTGTAAATAAAGGATGTCCTAGGGTATCGGAAAGCATTTCAATCGTTGGCGTAATGCAGAAACGTAGCGATTTATCTGACGTCCAAAAGGGCATGATTATTGGCTTTCGGGCCAAGGGTGTAAGCATTTCGGAAACGGCTAATTTTGTGAACTGTTCGCGTGCCGCCGTGGTAAAAGTATACCGTCCATGGCAAAATGGCACTATCCACAATCAGCGTCGTGCCACATGTGGTGCACCAGGGGATATACATGACAGAGGCGAACGAAGGCTACGGAGATGCGTTCGGACGAATAGACGTGCAACTGTTGAGCAACTGACCGCCCAGATGAACCAAGGGGCTACCAAGAGTGTATCCTCAACAACGGTTCAGCGAACGTTGCTGCCCATGGGCCTCCGCAGCAGACGCCTGATTAATTCACCTATGCTGACTGCTGTTCATCGGCGACGAAGGCTGGAATTTGCACGCCAGTACCGCAATTGGACGTCCACAGAGTGGCGACAGGTGATTTTTTCTGATGAATCACGTTTTATACTCCATCGGACGCATGGACGTTGGCGTATACGGCGTGAAACGTCTGAAAGCAAACACCCTGCAACAATTGCCGGAAGGATTCAGGCTGGAGGAGAGAGCATTATTGTTTGGGGAATGTTTTCCTGGCATTCACTGGATGCACTCATCATTGTGGAAGGCACGATGGATCAGCACAAGTACGCATCTGTCCTTGCGGACCATGTCTACCCCTACATGCGAATTATTTTCCCTCAGAATGATGTCATCTACCAGCAGGACAATGCGAGGTGTCATACAGCTCACAGTGTATGTGCGTGGTTCGAAGAACACCAGGATGAGTTTACCGTACTCCCCTGGCCAGCACACTCACCGGATTTAAACCCAATCGAGAATATGTGGGACCACCTCGATCGGGTTGTTCTCGCCATGGATCCTCAACCGCGTAATCTAGCGCAGCTGGCCACGGCACTGGAGTCAGCATGGCTCAAAATCCCAGTGAACATTGTGGAGTATCCATATATTCTCTCTCTCCCACGTCTAAGTCCAACGGAAATGGCGGCGACAGCCAGTCGCCCTCCTGTCGCTCTACTTGACAGTTAGAGACAATGGGCAGACTTTTGGTTCCCAGGTTGATGGACGAGCTGGACGCAAGATCCGAAGCCGCGTCCACACCGGAGAAGCAGAGCAAAACATGGATGATTGATTAACCCCGAAGACAGGTTTGGTGAATCAATCTCTCTGGTTTTTCTGGTTTGACAGCTCGGACACAAAATGTTCCATGTGCTCGCGATCAATCTGGTTGGTTGTGTGTTGAAGTTAAACTGCAAACTTATTGTTTGAAGCAAATTGTTTTAAGGTCTCGTTCTTTACGAAGTCGGCGCATAATCGCGAGTGCAGCGTATATTATCATTAAAGATTTATTAAAGAGAAATAGGAAGAAAAGTTCCCAAAAAAAGGCGACATTGGTGATGGAAAATATTCTCAGCCATAAGACTGAAAATGTATGTAGGAGTGAAACTACTAACCTCCCCAGTCCTCACCAACAGCGCCCTCTACCTCCTATGGGCTGCGCGAGCAGCGAGCGACAGAGAAGGAAGTCAAACATTAAAGAGGAAGGTTATTCCTCGGATGTGCTGAAAGGACTTACTTGAATGAGCAAGACGTGCTCACCGATGTTTGTGGTTTGTGCCAGACGGGCATAAAGTATATTTTTCTGTATATATTCATCTGTAACTATTCATCAGCTTCACCTCAATCATTAATTAAATCTTATTTACCGGAACTGTGTGTGAACTCAATTATTACAAAATGGGAGCTCGGAAGGGATGCACGGACATTCCGGTGTGAAGTAGGTGTTTTAATGATAGTTTTAAAACAGGTGAATTAAATGCTGAACTTTGTGTGCGTGTGCTCTGAACTGTTCTGTGGATTCTCTGAACTGTCTGAGTGATTCAGTGTGATTCTTCTGTGGATTAACCCCCTGGACAGCAATCATCATAAAAACGTGGATACAGTGAATATCACCTGGAACTCTGATCTTCCGGACAGCAATCGTGTAAGTACAATTTTTGAAAATGACTTTCTTACAAAGAGCACGAAAGATTGATCTCCTAAATCTCACCGATGAATTAGGATTAATTGTACAGCCTGGTGCTAAAATCCCTGAGATAGTGGAACTTATTACTAAAGATGATAAGTACGAGGAAAGATTTGCGAAAATTCGCTTAGAAGTTATCTCTGCCGAACGGCAAGAGACAGAAAATCGAGAATTTGAATTGAGAAAATTAGAACTTAAAGCGAAAGTAAAGACTGATAGTCATGTTTCTTCAACAGTCCCGAAAACGCAAAACTTGTTAAAATTAATGCCTCATTATAATATGGGTAGCGATATTAGTGTCTATCTGTCATTGTTTGAGAGACAGATAAATCGTATTGAAATTCTCAAGGAAGATTGGGTCACGCATTTACTCCCATTACTTCCATTAGAAATTATCAATATTGTTGCCAGAGAACCCCATCCAGATGCTAACGAATACAGTCATGTTAAAACATTGCTTCTAAAACGTTTCAAGTTAAGCCCTGAACAATTCCGACAAAAATTTGTTGCCCATAAAAAAGAACCGTCTGCCTCTTGGCGCGATTTTGCTTTTGAATTGGAAAATTATTTTGATGAATGGACATCCGGATTAAATGTCAAAACTTTCGAAGATTTAAAACAACTTTTGGTTTCGGACCAACTGAAACAGAAAATACCCTCTGAAGTACGTGAACACTTTATAGATGAGCTGCCAAAAATTAAAAATATCGAGGAACTAGTGAACAAATTAGATGATTATGAGACTGCGCGTCGTAATTTCAAAAAAGAAACTAACCGAAGCACGTATGAAAATATCAATAAAAAGCCATTTATCAAGGTTCATGAAAACGCAGCATCAGTCGTTCGTGCTCAACCAATTGATTACAAATCAAAATATAAGTACAATTATGGTATTAAGCACGAAAATAGAGCAAAAATACGTTGTTTTAATTGTAATTTATACGGGCACAAAGCCTTTGAATGTTTAAATAAGAAAGAAGGTCCGAAATGCTCAAAATGTTTTAAGTTCGGACATATTTCTACTTTTTGTGACCAAACAGATGTAAATAAAGCTCTAATTACTAGCAATAACAATCGTAAAAGTAAAATCGAAACAACTGTGATAATTCAAGATTTTAAAATAAATGCTCTATTAGATACTGGATCAGAATTGTCCATGATCAGTTATGAATGTTATATTAAAATTGGGTCTCCAAACTTATCCTTTAATAATGTATCATTAACAGGAATTGGAAGTGAAAATATTTCTCCGTTAGGATTTTTTCATACTAAGATATCTTTTGATAATTGTTCTGTTGAAAGTGATATTTATGTGCTAAAAAAACTGTGTACTGAAGCTATTATTGGAACTGATGTGCTCAACAAATTGAATATTTCCTTAAATGAGAACGGTGTAGAAATTAGGGGTATGAGAAATACATTTCATGTAAGCTTTGTAACAATAAAATCTGATCACACTTTCGTTTTATCAAACCCCAAGCCTCCCTGCATTCAAAAAAGAATATCCTCTGTGTTTAATGTCATGAACCCCCCGCACGATTCCAGCTGCGAGCATGTTATGACTAATCCGAACTCTGCACTTGAGAAAGATTTTTTATTTTGTGTTAGCGATGCAATCCATTTGAACGAAATTGATCTATCTGGTATTATGAGTAGTAAACACAGACAGGAAGTGGTATCACAAATTCAAAATTACGAGCCGCGAAAAATAAATAAAACGGATTTCAAAATGAGTATAGTTCTGAATGATGAAATTCCAGTAACGGAAAGACCACGACGTTTTGGTTTTGCAGAGCAAAAAATAATAAACGATCAAGTTCAATCTTGGCTTTCTGAGGGAATTATTCAAAACAGTTTTTCAAATTATGCTGCACCTGTTGTACTGTGTAAAAAGAAAGACGGCTCGCATCGGCTCTGTATTGACTACAGAAAACTAAATAAGAAAGTCATTAAAGATAAATACCCTCTCCCTTTAATAGAAGACGTTCTAGATAAATTGGAAACATCGAATGTTTATACTTCACTTGATCTCAAGAATGGATTCTTCCATGTGGAAATCGAAAAGGCTAGCAGAAAATACACCGCATTTGTTACTCATAACGGACAGTATGAATATGTTAAAGCTCCATTTGGTCTGTGTACATCTCCAAATGTATTTATGCGATTCGTTAATAATGTCTTCAGAGAACTAATTCATGACAACACGGTCGTAGTTTACTTAGACGATATTATTATTCCTTCACAGGATGAAGCAGAAGGCTTAGAAAAACTGAAACGCGTTTTAAAAGTCGCCGCGGACAATGGTCTAGAACTTAATTTCAAAAAGTGCCAATTCTTAAAAAGAAAAATAGAATTTCTCGGATATGTAATTGAAAATGGTACAATTCAACCATCACCCAGTAAAACTGTGGCTGTAAAAAATTTTCCTATCCCTAAATCGGTAAAACAAGTGCAATCATTTCTAGGATTGACGGGATACTTCCGTAAATTTATTCCACAATACTCGTTAATCGCTAAGCCATTAAGCGACTTATTACGAAAAGAAAAAGTATTCACTATTGGAGTGGAACAATTAGAATCATTTAACAAACTAAAGGACATTTTGTCTCATAAACCTGTTTTACATATTTTTAAACAGGGAGTAACTCTGGAATTGCATACTGATGCAAGTAGTCTCGGATTTGGATCTGTATTATTAATGAAAACCGATGATGGAAATTTACACCCGATACAATACATGAGCAAAAAAACAACACCCCAACAGGAAAAATATTGCAGTTACGAGCTCGAAGCGTTGGCAGTAATTGAGTCTCTAAAGAAATTTAGGAACTATTTGTTAGGTTCAAAGTTCAGAATTGTAACTGACTGCGCTGCTTTCCAGAAAACACTATCAAAGAAAGAGCTTGCTCCAAAAGTAGCTCGTTGGGCTTTGTTCCTAGAAGAATTCGATTACGAAATTGTTCATAGATCAGGAACTTCCATGAAACATGTAGACGCTCTTAAGCTTTGGTTTCCTAAGAGAGTGGAGCCGTTATCTAACAGCCGTGATACGTCATGATTCCGCGGGCATAACTAGACGGCCGTCTAAACAAAAATCCCGACGTGTCAACTTAAACGGACAGAATACGTTGGAGAATGGGCAACACAGACGGCTGTCGTGGTTTATTTTATTCGAGAAACAAAACAAAGTGGTTTTTTATTCTCTAGTTTAAAGTTTCTAACTTCGGGATCGTTGAAGGTAGAGTGAAAATTTCAACAGATTTCAAATCAGCGTAAATTTCTACGCCAGATCGATATCAAAAACAGTTTTATTATTCAATTATTTACCATTTGATTATTTAATTATTTTTTAAATAATTATTTATTTATTTAAAGAAAATCACATTTAAGGTATCGATTTGGTGTCAAATTTTCCGCAGCTTTCAAATCCGTTGAAATTTTCATTCTGTGTATAACGATCCCGATTTTACAAAACCGAATTGATCAATGGCAGTCAAAAATGTTTATTTATTTCGCTCCTCTCCGTTCGAATCGTTTGGAGCAGGAAATGAAATCTGGCCGCTACAAGAGAAAAAACGTTCCCTATCTGTTTGAGACCGCTATGACGCCAGTCATGGAAATAGCGGCTCCGATCATTTTTGTTACGCTCACAAACAACGCTCTCTAGGAAACCAACACCATGTGTTAGTATAAGCAACGTTTTAGTGACGTCACCCACCGATACATCACGGCCGCTAGATCACGGCTACCGTTTCTTAGGAAACCGAAGCTTTAGTCGTAACGCCGTTTTGGTCGTTACACGAGCACAAGACGAATTAACAACTAAAATAATATCTGCTCAAAATGAGGACGAACAGATAAAATTAATCAAAACCTTGGTTGAGAAGGGTGAAGAAAAGGGTTACTTTGTTAAAAACGACATTTTGTATAAATTTGAAAACGGGAGATCTCGTAGTAGTACCAGAAGCGTTACAAAACGAAATTATACGGAAAGTGCATAAAAATGGTCATTTTGCTACCGCAAAGACAGAAAAAATACTAGAGCAAGAATTTTATATCCCAAAAGTACGAAACAAAATTGAAAGTGTAATTGCTAATTGTGTAGATTGTATTCTGTATAATAGAAAGCATGGTAAGGGTGAAGGCTTTTTGAATCCTATACCAAAAGAAAGCATTCCATTAAGTACTTACCATATAGATTTCATTGGACCCCTTCCGTCTACAAATAAACGATACCAACATATTTTTACTGTCGTAGATGCGTTTACAAAATTCACTTGGTTCTACCCTGTAAAATCGCCATCCTCACAGGAAGCTGTCGATAAATTAAAATTACAGCAAACGGTATTTGGAAATCCTGCCAGGATAATTACCGACAGAGGTTCTGCCTTTACTGCAAATGAGTTTGAAACTTACTGCACCGATGAAGGAGTAGAACATGTGAAAATCACGACTGGAATCCCCAGAGGAAACGGACAGATTGAACGAATGCACAGGATACTAATACCTGTTTTGGCAAAGCTTTCTCACGAAGATCCGGCCAAATGGTTCAGATATGTGTCCAACGTACAACGCGTGATCAACAGTACACCCCATTTGAACTGATGTTGAGAACGAGAATGAAAAACAAAGAAGACGTGAGAATCAACGAAGTACTGAATGAAGAGTATTTAAATCATCTGATGCATGAACGTGATGAGATGAGGAACGACGCTAAGAGAAACATCCTACAGCTACAAGAAGAAAATATAAGACAGTTTAACAAGAAGAGAAAGAAACCCTATCTCTACAAGCTGAATGACTTAGTTGCCATTCAAAGGACTCAGTATGGGACCGGCTTAAAACTGAGAGCCAAGTTTTACGGCCCTTACAAAGTCACATCTGTCAAACTCAACGACCGGTATGATGTAGAAAAGGTCGGATGCCATGACGGACCTAACCAGACATCTACCGCTGCCGACCATATGAAACCATGGTCGAATAACCTGCGCTAGTGAATGTACATAGAACAAGATACCTTCTTTCGTTTTTTTTTCTTTTGTATTTTTCAGGTTCATCTTACTGTATACCTTTCATTTGATGTGTTGTGGAGTTGCCAGCCGAGGACGTCTGTACGCAGGACGGCCGAATCTGTAGGAGTGAAACTACTAACCTCCCCAGTCCTCACCAACAGCGCCCTCTACCTCCTATGGGCTGCGCGAGCAGCGAGCGACAGAGAAGGAAGTCAAACATTAAAGAGGAAGGTTATTCCTCGGATGTGCTGAAAGGACTTACTTGAATGAGCAAGACGTGCTCACCGATGTTTGTGGTTTGTGCCAGACGGGCATAAAGTATATTTTTCTGTATATATTCATCTGTAACTATTCATCAGCTTCACCTCAATCATTAATTAAATCTTATTTACCGGAACTGTGTGTGAACTCAATTATTACATGTATACGTCTTTTGCTCACACGCGGTAGAAATTACGCTTTTCCTACTGGGACACTTAATAAACCCTAAACTAATAGCCGCCTCGGAAAATAATCCACTTCATCGTTAACCCTGTACAATTTTGAACAAACCGTGTTTTCAATTTCAATCCTGCGACGACGGCTGCGGCAACCACTTTATTAATATATATATATATATATCCATACGTACTTGCAAAATTGATATTAGCAGATTATTTCCCTACAAAATAAAAATTTCTTACTGAATATTTCACTCATATGTTCCAACATATTGAATGTCTCTTTCAATTCGGCATTTTTCGGTAAAACGTATTAATATTGCAGTGCAACAATTTTAAATTTTCTTTAATTGCAAAAAAGTTTAAATACATTTTAAATATCCACCACTTATTTATCTTAAACTAGCCACTGCGTGGTGATTGCTAAGAATTCCCATTTGGTTTGCGAAGCCTATTATAACAGCAATCATGGCATTGGTTTGCCTCACAAACCAAATGGAAATTCGTAGCCTTTTGGAATGGATTCCCAGCAAATTCTAATTTGATTTGCTTCGCAAACTAAATTATGAATATTATGAACTATGATTTGCTTCGCAAACAAACACCTCGGGCAACGCCGTAATGACCTCGTCATTGCCAAATTCGAATTGCGAAGAGATCCAATCGGCGTGACGTCAGAATCTCTTGCGAAAATATAAATATTTAATTGAAAAATTATTTATTAAAAGAAAATCAAATGGAAGGTAGAGATTTAGGGGTTTAGATTTTTTCAAATTTCAAATCTGTTGAAATTTTCATCTGTCTTTAACGATCCCGATTTTACAAAAAAGTACTTAACAATGCCAGTCAATATGTTTTTTTTGTTTGTTTTGCTTTTCTTCGCTGTGAAATGGTTTGAGCGTAGGAAATGAAATCTGTGATATCTCGAATCAAACGAAAGTCATTCTTCACAGAAAGTGGCGTTCGTGTTGGAAAAAATATAAGTTTCAATTTAAAATTATTCATTTATCGAAAATCATATTTTTAGGTATAGATCTAATGTGAAATTTTCTGCAGATTTCATATCCGTTGAAAATTGTACTCTATCTTTTACGATCAAGGAGATAAAAAAAAAGAACTACATAACTAAAGTTAAAACTTTAGTCTGCTGACAAATCTTTCTCCGCAAAATGAAATCGGAAGCGGAAAAAATACATTTAGAATCTGCTAACTTTTTATGCAACTTTTATTCCAAAGAAGACAATAATAATTAAATTCCAATAAATTATTTTTTAAATGTTTTAGATTGAATTTTAAAATTTAGGCTGGACACAAAAATTGCAAAAACTTCGGACTACCCGTGTGCCAAATTTCATTATTGTAAGTGCAATAGATTCGTCCGGACATTGCGTAGTGGAGGTCGGGCACTTCATTTTATAATAGCAGAGATTTGACGTGCAAAGTTCCCCAAGACCACTAATATAAACCATCTAAATACACATGGATGGACACATCAATTTTGACACTAATATGGGCAGATTACATTTTCACAACTAAGTTTTAATCGTCAACTATGTATAGTATAAAACACACAATGTACAAATAGACTACTTAAATAATAGTATCACTTTACAATCGGAAGAAATATAAATATTTCTATGTTCCGATCCCCGACCCGTTTCTTAACGATGACCCCGGTGATTGATTGAACGTCGAGCAAGGGAACGAAAAAACGCCGTCCAAATAGAGCGAGCACGAGCACTTGCTTTCCTTTGATGTACCGACTAGAAGCGGATCATTTTGCTCGTGCTCAAAATGTTCGTTCACAGTCTACACTGAACGAGCTGCCAATCAAACCTGTCACCGGGGTTAATCAATCATCCATGTTTTGCTCTTCTTCTCCGGTGTGGACACGGCTCTAGACAGCGAGAGGCCGATCCGAGACTTTCCGTCGGGGTTCAAAGGCCAATAAGATCAGCGGGCACCTGTGACCCCCCTTACACTAGACCAATTGCAGGACGTGAGTGTGCTAGAATTATCTTCGCGATAAAAAAACTTAGACATTACCTAGATGGACAGGCCTTTACGATAGAGACGGATCACAATCCTCTCGTTTGGTTAAAAACAAACGCAGGCTATAACCCTCGATTAATGAGGTGGGCCCTAGCTTTGCAGCCTTTTGATTATAAAATTAAGTACAGGGCGGGCAAGGAAAACCAACATGCAGACTGTTTAAGCAGGATGTTGGCCTAACACTGAGGAATAATTCCAGTACGTTAGGTAAAAGAGCCAATACTCCTCCAGTAATTATGGTGTATTCTCTTTCCTTTGCCTCTAATGAATTGATCAGTGAACTTGTTTTGTCTAACCCTTGCCTTACAGATTTTTCACCAAGGAAAAATCTCTTGAAGGGGGGAGGGATTGTGGAGTATCCATGTATTCTCTCTCTCCCACGTCTAAGTCCAACGGAAATGGCGGCGACAGCCAGTCGCCCTCCTGTTGCTCTACTTGACAGTTAGAGACAATGGGCATACTTTTGGTTCCCAGGTTGATGGACGAGCTGGACGCAAGATCCTAGACAGCGAGAGGCCGAACCGAGACTTTCCGTCGGGGTTCAAAGGCCAATAAGGTCAGCGGGCACCTGTGACCCCCCTTACACTAGACCAATTGCAGGACGTGAATTACGTCAAGAGCGACGACAGCGCCAGAAGCCCACCCCCTCCAAAAGAGGTATAAAAGGGCGTGCACGGTTTTTTCGAAGAGCTCCGAGTGATTTTAATAGCCACAGGACGGTCGAGCTGAACTTACCCGGGCATCCGGCCCCAGATTATCCTTGAGAGGAACGCAGCAGCCGCGGCAGGTAGCCGGCTAAACTGCTCCACGGTCGCACGAGCTTGCGACCTTCTGATCGCACCTGAGAACGCTCCGAGAGGCCACCCGGCCGGAGGACTATCGCTCGAGTCCCGTTACCAGAGGAGACCCGATTCTCCGCCTTGGCATCCCGCCAGACATCATCTCGTCCGAGATAACCGTGAAAGACCGTAGCCTGGAATTCACCCTTTGCTTGGTTCGTTACCAGAGGAGACCCGATTCTCCGCCATGGCATCCCGCCAGACATCATCTCATCCGAGATAACCGTGAAAGACCGTAGCCTGGAATTCATCCTTCGATCGAGTCCCGTTACCAGAGGAGACCCGATTCTCCGCCTTGGCATCCCGCCAAACTTGATCTCATCCGAGATAATCGTGAAAGGCCGTAGCCTGGAACTCACCCCATTACTCGGGTCACTGCTACTGATTCTCCAAGGGAACCATTCCCAGACCGCCGATTCCAAGAGAACTGTACATATTTAAACCTTACTCTAATCTAGAAATAAAACCACTTATTTCTCAACCTGTAGCATTAGTCTAAGTCGTTACAACACCTTCAGAAACCTAATTGACTCTCTTCCTGCACGTCTCGCAGCGGTCCGCTCTGCCAAAGGTGGTTATTCTGGCTTTTGACAGGTGGTCACATTAATGTGACTGGATTGTGTATAAATCAGACAGATGATTCGGATAGAATGTAATTAAAATCCTTTCTGTCAGTTTGAATTTTAATCTGGAAATCAAGAGGGTTATTATTCTAAATTTGTCATGGTTGGATCCTTTTAAAAGAAAGATATGCCATCTTAAATCGCTTAAAACATTGAATTTTACAAAATCAAATATATTTTGCGAAGTTCGTCAAAAAAATTTTTTTCCATTCAATCGGATCACTCTTCCAGTAGAATAGATGTATGTTAGGAAGGAATTTCTCAAATGTTCCTCTGATAGTAGACAGGTGTTGAACCGTGGATATCTCAAATATTATTGTAGGATTAATATCTCGTTCCGTTCATTTCAAGAATTCCTGGTTCCTTCTCTCCAGATGGCACTAGATATGATGCCCGAATGATTCTAAACTATTTACATGGTACGTTGGTGAGATTTCAAATTAGAAGCGGCAAAAGGCTTCTATAATAGTTGTATTTTTGAGGAGGATTCTATCTGCGATTTCTTTCCTCCATTTTTTATACTTTACAGAGGCATTAAAATATAACTTTTAAACGAGTTTGTGAACTTTGATGCAGTAAAAGTACAATTATCAGTATTACCACTAAACAATTAAATTTTAATGCTTTTAATCATGAGTTTGGAATAGAATGATTACTTCAATCTCCAGTCTTCTCTCACATGAGGAGTAATGAGTACATGGTGAACAATATTAATTTGCTGTGATGATAAGGTAATGTGTTTCCAGAAACGTGAAAGAAAAAACCTATGTTGTTTTTCGAACCTATGTGTACGTTTACAAATACAAATAAAAATTTGTCGACCAGCTACAGGCTCAAGCCCAACAAGGTTGTTTTGTTGTTTGTCCTTAAGCTATCCAAGTTCAGTTTAAAATGTGTCAAATATAAACACAGGTATGGATTAGTCGCTGCATCAATAAACATCTGGAAAATATTTATATATGAATATAATTCCATCTATATTCAATTTACGTATATCCTAGGCTTTCAGTAGAATAATTTATATAGAATATGAAATAAGGATAATCCTTGGTCCTGGATCTTTAACGAGATAAAAGATAGTTAAATAGTGAAATTTACGTCACTATGAAGCAACACAACAGACTATTGGATTCAGTCCGGGATCACTTCCGAAGGGAAAGATCCAAGGACAACGCCTTGTAATTATGAGCCATTGTCTGATGAATGAATTGAGCTGGCATTCAGCTCTCTTAACTTTCACACCATGCCAACGTGAGGATATTTAAAGTCACGACAGATTCAATGACTCATTTCGATGTTTTTCTGTCACGGCTTGGCACCAAAACTTTAAAATTGGCGTCATTTTTAATTTTTTCCGGAATCCGGGAAAGATTGAATTCAATAGAATTTGACAAACATTCGGGTGAGCTGAAGTTGAACACTCCAGATTCAAGAAGTGCGAAAGATTTTTTGACGAACTACTTCATCCGTGATTTTCAACTGGATTCAGACCCAAAAAACTAATTGACGAAGTTTCGGAAGAAACACTTCTACAAGAACTTGTTCATAAGAAAACTTTTAACTGCTTGAATACGGAGCGTCCAGCTTCGTCTCACCAGAATGTTACTCAGTTTCTATTGGATTTGGACTGACCCGAAATCTGTTGGTGCGAAGGGAGCCTAAAGAAAATTCCGGAAAATACTTTTCCGCCCTTCCTGTACGACCCCCAAAGCAAGTTTTTACTTGAAAACGTTGGCAAGCATTGTGTACTCTCAAAAACATCCGGGGGCCGCTTGCTTGGTTTATTTTTGTGTTTTCTACCATCCCTTAGGCTAGGCCTCCACTTTGAATTTCTAGTCGCGGTGACCAAAAAATTGCTTTCACAGAAAATCTACAAGGTGCACACATTGCAATAGATTAATCGTTGAATTAGAATAGTTTTAAAATGGATGTAATTAAAACAACTTGTGCGATCACTCTTTTGCTTCGGGCAAGAAGTAAACGGCGAAAGGCATCGTTATTGGGTACATCCAATAACAAGTCAAAGATTATTGAAAGGGCAGTTTTGCAAGTTATTTGAAGATTTATGTGATCAGTTTTTCCAGTACTACCGAATGACAAAAAGTAGTTTTGACGAATAGTTGGGAATTGGTCCATTAATAACAATCTTTAAGTTCTTTAAATCCTACGATTGTTTAGTCGCAAGTTTGTGCACTTGTATTTGAAACAATGAGTTTTATTTTGGCGACTGAAAAATCGCACGGCTAGAAATCGCAAGTGGAGGCCTAGCCTAAAAGTTGGTTCAGGAAGCTTCGGAATACCATGTAAAAAAAAAAAACGATTCACCCGATCGCAATTACATAATTTGTATCACAAAACAAAACGGAAGGTAGTAATCGATAGGGATGAATGTTTTCTAAAAATATCAGCTTTTAAAATGTGTCTTCATATTAATCTCGGAACTCGCAACGATAGTTTCAATACGCACCCCATCTTTTATCACAAAATTGGATTCTATTCACAATTTCAGGCGTCTTTGCTGAAAAAATAATGAAAAACGGGGTAAAATTGACCGAGAAAACCTCCTAAAAACCATTGAGGGAGCGTATAAAAAATGAACTCTGGAGTAGAAAGGGCGGATTACGACCAAATAGTCCGATTCCGCGAGTATGTATCGCCCTAAGCGAATGTTTGAGGAAGGTTTGTTAGAGTGTGACACTTAGATAGTGTCGTTTTGTCCGATAAGTAGACTTTTATAATCCTAACCTATAGTAGTATAAGTAGGATGTTAATTATGTATCAGAAATATCTGAATTATGAAGTTAAATTATGCAGGCAAGCGTAGTAAAATACCCTTCATACAAAAGATTTATAATAGATCATGTAATAATATTATACAATCACATTATAAACATTAATATGATGTGTAGTGGCCGTCGCTGTCAATGACGTTGCAAGGGCCGTGGCATGGAGTCCATTAAGCTGGAGAGAAAGTAAACCCATTCTGATTGAATTCCAGGATATGTTGGCATACATTTCTGTTTTCATTCTGTGAACAATCCCCAATAACGATAATACGCATCGAAATTTGCAAACAGTCTCACTGCGCTACTTATGCAAGTAATGAGCTGAAAAATTTGGTATCCCAATGTTTCAGTAACAGTTGAATCGCATGGAGTCACAATGTGACCATGTTTCTATTCATAATTTTTATGAATATTAATATTCATAAAAATTATGAATAGAAACATGGTCACATTGTGACTCCATGCGATTCAACTGTTACTAATAAAAAATAACTATTATTAATAAAAAATATTAAAATTTAGTTTATTAGTTAAAATGTTTATAGATTGTGTTTGGGTGGATGGAAAAACAATTTCCAAGGAAAATTAAAGTTCTTAGCAAAAATAATAAATAACGTAAAACAACAATTTAACATTAGGAGATCCAATTTTCAAACTCTTACAAATCGGTGAAAAATACAATAACATTGATGAACCTTTTTTATTTCCGTCTGAAATTGTATGTAGAATACAAATTTGTGATAAAATACGGGGTTCTATTGGAAATTATAAAAACAAATACATAATAAAAAATAATAATATGAAATAAATTTTAAATAAAATAAATAAGATAAATAAAATAAATAATATAAATATAAAATAAAATAAATAAATATAAAATAAAACAAATAAAATAAATAAATATAAAAATAATATAAATATAAAATAAAATAAATAAAATAAATAAATATAAAAATAATATAAATATAAAATAAAATAAATAAATATAAAATAAATAAATATAAAAATAATATAAATATAAAATAAAATTTAAAAATAAATATTAAGACGGTCTCTTAGACAACTTTTAAATATTGATATTTATAGAAAACATTCATCCCTATCGACAGCTACCTTTCTATTTGTTCTGCGATGTAAATTGTGATAGGAGTCGTCGTTTTTTTTTAACGGCTGTACATTGCTAGTTAAGAAATAATTGATTTAAGATTAAATGATAGAGGAAATACATAACCAGTGGTGAACTCACAGGGAAAAGACCAGGAGTTGCAAGCCAGCATTGCAAAGGAAGATCGCACACACCCAGGCCATTGAGTGAGCAAATCTGGAGTCCGGCTGATTTCGGAACGCTCGCTCCAGATTCGAATCATAGAACTTCAGAAGTATTGGGTTGAGATCCTCTCGCTTCTCACACTGCCTAAAATGAAATGGAAGTCTTATACAGAAAACGTATGATTTAAATCCTAAAATTCGCAATGACGTTTTCGTAAATCCATGTTTCAATATTTTCTCAGCTCATAGCTTATGCCTCCATTGGTCACGAGTCTTTTTAAACAACTAAGATGGAGGCGCTTTTCTGAGGTACCTACTCGATATTTTCTTTCATAGCTACACACGCATTCATTATTAATATTAAAAAATACGTAGTACATTTTAGGACATACTGCAAAACAAATAACTGTGAAAATAGATTTAAATAAGGAATAATACATCTTTAACAGTTAGTATTTTTATTGCGTAATATTGTAAACATTAAAAATGACACTGATCACACGTCAGGATCAGTACGACTAAGAGCGTTTGTACACTCACCGATTATTATCGAATGTCGGATATTTTTAACTACATTGTTAAATATTGATACCTTGGACAAGATCGTCCGATATTATCGGATTCGCGAAAATTCCTATCCGACACTTTGAACTGTCGGACGGTCTAGACCGATAAATATACATTGCGCCAGACCGATATATATACACTGCGCCTGCGCTTCGCATTCCAGAATTGAAGTTTACATATTCATCTGCATTTTGGTAGCAGCAAGCGGTTTCCTACGTTTTAAATTATTGATACGATTCAAAAATGAGTGTTAAAACATATATTACTTACGGAGCTTATAACATATTGTATAAAATGCACCTTCCACATATCGTTAGGATTAGTGGATGAATCCAAAAGGCGTCTACAATTTCTACGCTTTCGCAAATACATCCAGTACAAAATAACATTACTTTTTAAAAAATGATACACGCATATTCACTTTAACTACAATTTTAACCAAGTTGCAAAAATGTCGAATAAAATAGTTTAATACAGTTTGATCACGTTGAATCGAAAATGACGCAGCTCTCTGATAGAAATTGGACGCAATATGCAAGAGACCCTGCCTGAACACAGCCACACCAATAATTACGTCTCCGACATCTGATAATTATCGGTGTGTGTACAAACGCTCTAACGGAGGGTTATTGTGAAAGCCTGCCACGTAAACACACTTGTATAGATACAGCGTGACTTACAACACAGACCACGTATTGATTTTCGACGAAAACGATGCTGATGGTTGTGAAATGTCACGATATCCATTCCCGTTCGCAATGAGCATATAAAAAAATGCATCTTTCGACGCATTATGAAACCCCAGAGGGTTCACACGCATATATCCGTTCTGCAACTCGAAGTCTTCCCTGCATGACTACCGTGAAGATATATATTTTTTTCATAGTTGTCACTTTTTGGGCGTTCCTTGGAAAATTTTTTTCCCAAAAGAAATTTTTTTTTTCGTCTGCTACAGTTAAAAAAATAGACTTTATTTTCGTTGAATTTTGGTGAACTTTCAAAAAAAGTCATCCACATTTTGAAAATAGAGATACTGAGACAACTTTTAAAAAAAGGTTATAAAATCGTCTATCTCTTTAGTTGTCAAGGTTGAAAATTAGTAGAAAAAGTAGTTTTTCAGTCGTTTGAGGCTGCCTAGTTAATTTTTGATTTAGTTAAAAGGGCAATGGAAATCAATAACTTAAGACTGTACCATTATTATATTTTATTTTAAAGTAAAACTTCTTAGAAAATATTTACTAAAAAAAATTATGAAGCAGGTTTTCTTAATTTGGAGACAGAGAACTGTCATTAAAATGACTAAACACAACAGGATTCAAAGTTGTGAATCTACAAAATATCATAACATAATCCAAAACAAACAACAGGAAATGTAATCATTAGAGGATAAGTTTAAATTTATACACTTAGACAATTAATTATTACAACCGATATTTTAATTACTTAAACATTTATATTATGGTATGTTTTTATTTTGAATTTCATATTTCCTAGTAAAATAAAATTGATCAAGAATGGAGAAATGCATTATATGTATTTTTAGTTTAATTAATATTTTTTTATGATGTATGATAAAATGCGTTCAGTTATCTCGTTTGTATTTTGATGCTCCTGAATGTCTACCTTAATTACTCAAATTCTCTTACTTAAAGACTATTCACTGTTTATAAATAAGCATCTTGAAATTCAATAAATTTCGCGTTAACTTAAATTTTCAATTTTGAATTGATCGCTACCTTTTCATCATTTTCAAATAAAACTATTGTTGCCTTTCTTTCACTAGTCTGCTGAAGAGGTTAATTAAAATATCATTATCTTTATGTTTTGAATATATTGCTGTTATGTAACACAAATCAAACCACATTGGAACGAATTGACAAAACTGACGGTGAATCTAGTAGCTGTTGATTATGCTCATTAAAATGTGTTGTTATGTGCCAATAATGAATAATTCCGATTCCTGTGCCTTTTACGTTAGTGAAACATATATGTAGTGAACATGTTGGTGAACATTATATAGATAATCTGCATAATTCTCACTCACATATCAGAAATTTAAGTACATGTAGGTACAGTAAATATAAAATTTAAAGACGTGAGATATTTTGAATTATAAATAACGTTATTTAGAGTGATTATTGTAACAGACACATTTATTTATTGAATACCATTTCAAATACATACCTACAACTGAATCCGGAGTCATTTCCTGGTAGGAGATTCGTTTCAATAAGAGCCAAACTCTACAGAGAATGGAATATTTAGAATTTTAAAACTAAATATAAATATAAACACAAAAAATATTAAAATGCTATGAATTGTTTTCACATTTCCCTGAGAAGTACACTATACACCCACACCACTATAAAAACCCTAAAAAACTATAATTCAAAAACCACACAAGTGTAATCATTTCCTTGAGGATAAGTGCAATATGTAACGACCAGCAATATCCTCTACAATCACTCCCACACATTCTTTCACGGGATCAGTTTGGGGTATTGTTCCTCAATACCCCAAAATCAAAGTTTACTTTGGTACCGAAGCAATTCCGACCTGCATCGCTTGATGTTTTATTCAGATTGGTACCCCAAGGAGGTACCTAACTGGTGGGAATAGGGAGAGCTAGATAATGCTCCAAAAGCCTGTCGCTTCCAGACGAATGACTTAGTTATATGCGGTCATTTTGTCATTTGTGTTCATTTCAGCTATATGGCTAAGTTCAGCTGGTTGGTTTGTTGATACCTCCTGTCACATTGGTTTGTATGGACACATTGTGTATTTTTGTTTGGTCGAAGTATTACATGAATTCGTTTTTTTGACGCTGAATAATGAATACACTTGCTGTATCTTTAATAATATGTGATACTAGGGGACATTTTCATGTATTTTGTCATATAATATAATATAATAATAATACATTTTTTGTTATTACATAAATTGCTTTCATTTAGGTAATCTTTATTGCGCATAGGACACATTTGGACAAGCCTGTTTATTGATGTTTTTCCTGGTGAGTAACAACGTACAGAGAAAATTGGGTTTCACAATATTAACAAGTTGGTGCAGTATTTACCCCTTTTAAGATTGTAAATTTGGTTCATACTGTCAATTCTCTACCTGGGACTACCTGGACTCTGATGTTAATGGCCATGTACTCTTTATTCCACAACACAGCCTATAGTTTCCTATGCGCGACTTCTAACCATGCTAGAAGTAAGATTGATTCATGTCAGATTTTTATTCTTTGCCAATCAAATCTTTCCCTGGTTTATATCTAACAACAGATGTGATTAGTTACTCATCAAGTGGTAATTTTTTGAAATTAATGTCATACTAGAGCAACTCAACGGGCTATTGACGACGGTCCGGGATCAATACCCTAAGGAAAATATCCGAGGACAACACCAAGTAATTTTGTACCACGGTCAGATGACGACACTTATCAAGTGTGCTTACATCAAAACAATAGAACACTTCTCACAAATCTCGTGACACTCACAAGTTTAAACAAATGCCTGCAACATCTGGATTTTTATCCGGTCTTTTAAAAGTTTAAAGAACTTATTTATTTTTAACTTAAGTCAACTATTTCCAATCTCTTTCACCTCATGGTCCACATAAACTAATTATTTAACAATCTGAGGCACACCAAACAACATTAAATTTTTTATTTATTTGACAAAAATTAGGCATAATTCTGACTGATTTACAAAACAAGTTGTAATTATATACCCATTTTGTTCCAAAGACGCTTTAAAAAATATTCTTGAAAAATCAATTAATACTACTTTGTAATAAGAAAATAATAAATTTTTTATGTTTTTTCTCGAAATTATTTGTGAACAGACTACTCGAAACCCTAACATAAAACGGTGAAATGAAATAAATATTACACAATTTTTACCACTTCACCATCTCTAAGGAACAGTAGTGTTATTCTTGCAAAACATCGGTTAAAAACTACTGACGTATGATATACTTTTCAATTAAAGCTTATGAAATGTGTAACGGAATTAATAAGTCGGTTACAAACACTCCAAATTTGATGTGGTATTTGGATGGTTTTTTAATTTTAGGGCGCAAGGTCCTAAGCAGGACACGCTGCGCCAACCAAAGTTTGACGTGGGATCCCCTACCGTGAGTCGTATGTTTTTGGCGAGAGTGGATTCTGAAATATTGGCGAAAGGCTTGTCCGCTCCCCAGCATTCCATGTATTTGCTCATCTTGGTGGAGATTCTGGTTCGAAAGCTGCGCCTCAAGTCCACTTCTCCGAGCAAAGGGGCGAGAGATTCTGGTTTCTGAAAAATAGATTACTTTAATAGGCTATTTGAGAACCCTAAAATTAAATTACAATTGATTTTAAAAGTAATCAGCTATAATTATAATTCGCATCTATATATATAAAACACTAACGTACGTGGACCCGAAATCGACGTTATTTGTGTATCGTCGAATGGCAACAATCAAACGTAAATAAAATAACCCAGATATTTTGAATTCTTGCTGTTTTTAAATAGCCGAGGTCAATTTCTATGCAAAGTAAGGAATTAAATTGTAAAAATTTATGTATGAACTGACTTCTTATTTCTTCCTTTGATGTAAAAGTAATTTAAACGTGATTTTGCTACCCGGTATCTGGCCACTTCAGAATTATATGTTTGCTTTTTTAATTTGATTTAGAATTCCGTGTTTGCGTATTTGAGTTGACTGCGAGATGTTGTGGACATATTTGAGGATTCCCAAGTATTATAAATATGTATTTTTTTTTGTTAATAAATCATTATTGTCTTTGTCAATATCGTTGAAAAGTCTTTTGTCGCATTATTCTATTTCACAATATATTCAGGAAATCTAAATTCAACACGTTTGAATAGATACGTACGTATTTTTTTTCTTCGGAATTTTGCATTTTTTCAAGGATTGGAATTTTATTTTTGTTTGCATTATATGTTCTGGTATATTACCTATTGTAGAAATATTATTTAGGAGTTAGATTTTAATGATATGTCTATTTCCTGCAAACTATCACTAGACATGTATAATTTTGTAGCGGTATATGTATATTTCGACCAACTTTCCTTAAATATTTGATTGAATACGCTCGCAATGATTTGAAGAATTGTTTCATAAAAATAAATAAAATATACAAATCAAAACATGCTTGATTACGGTGCGTAAAAAAGTTTAAAAAAAGCACTATTACACACCGCCGAGCGCTAGCCGGTGCAGCCCGGCTAGTTCTTAAGAAAAAGAAGTCAACATGCATCACGAGAACTATCTGCGAAAATAGTTATGATCTGATCATTTCGATTTAAGCATATCACATTGCAATGGAATCCCAGTTACTGTGGTATTTGTTCATGGAAATCCGGCTTGAATAAAGTCGGTTCTGAATTGCTCTAGCCACGGTTCTACTATTGATTGAATGCTGTACAATAAAAATTTCATAAATACGAAAGTGAAACAGTCTCAACTTAATATTTACAAATGTATAGCTAAAGAGAAAGATTGGAACTATTTGGTAAGGTCCCATTGTCCTCTGTGCTGCCTTTCAGACATGACAGAAACCTCAATAGTTGCCTGATCTTACTGACATTGCACTGAATAGTTCTGTGTGCTCATAGATTAATTGACGGTGCATTGAATAATATTGTATGGTGATAGTTACATATTTCACTTTTGTTTCTACACGATATTAGGTTGCCAGACCGACTTATTGCGGAAAGACTTAGATCTGACGTAGGATAAGAAGGATCTAATCTGCAATTTAGCAATTAAGGGTTGATTACACATATATTTCTGTAAATCAATTTTAGTTTACTTTGAAAAACTTTTTAAAGAAATGTTTGTTTCTTTTTAAAAATCTCTTTAATTTCTCTTAATTCAAATTATAAATGATCAGAAACTATTAGAGTTAGTATATTTTGTCTTATTTTCAGTTTTTAGAAATCAATTTAGATTGTTATTTTAATTATAGAATTTTTGAGTTAAAGTTAAAAGTCTTTCGAATCTCTGATTTTCAAAAATAAATTTCTTTTATTATACACAGTAATATAAATTCGTAGAAAATGTGTCTGGACATGACTTTTATCTATATTTTATTATAAACAGCATAGGGAATGGCTTTCTAAAAATTAAAAGTAGTGCCCAAAATTTAATGACAATCGAAGAAGTGTAAAACTAAATAAGACAATTATATTTATAGCCTAATGTTGAACTAATAGTATTTGTAATTATATTTTTATTGAAAAAAGCATGGGGTATAATGTTATAAAAATTACAAGTAACTGCCTAGAATTTATAATAATAATTCATGGTGATAAAAACTAATTTAGTGAATTATCTTTATGAATTCAGGTTGAATTCATATTGTCAGAAATAAATAAACGAATAAGAAAACATATTTATATCATAGTTTCAAGATAAAAAGGGAGGTATCTTAATTAATGTTGTACTAGAGCAACTCAATTGGAAAATGGCGACTCTAAATAAAAAGGAATATATGAATTCAGAAGCATGTTTAAAAGACAGTTCAATGTTAAGAAATGAGAAAAAAATGCAAAATTTCAGGTTATTTTTCTTTTGCTATAAATTTTAGTTCGCTTTAAATTATTTAAATAAATATTCAGTACAGTATCCTTCGATTTAAATCGAAAATAAAATCATGAATAAGCCTTAAAATTAATTTCAAAGAACATTTAACAAAAGAAACTATCGCAATGATATTATAAAAGAAAAATATAATCGTAACCTTTCAATAGAAACATAGGAAATAAATATTATGTAATTTAAAATAGATATTACTTCAAATCTGAAAAGAATATTCGAATGTAAAAAAAATAAATAAACGGAATATCGAGTTCCAATGATTGATATTAAGTACAGTTTCTTTGATTTTTATCGATTAGTTCATCTCCATTGTTCAGTAGTCAATGGGATAAGTTCATTTTTCTTCGTTCAAACTCTTCTAATATTTCAACGTGATAACTATTTTTATTGGTTGGTAGTGTTTTACATCAAACAGTTAAAGTACAGTTTGTTAGCTACCTACGGATTGTCACAAAAGCAAACTTTAATGTTTTTTTAATAAAAAAAAAATAAGCATATTGTTCTAAAGCAACAAGAAATTTATAATTTCATCATGTATTGGCCATGTCATTTACCAAATCGAAAATTTACGATTCGTTAAAACAAAACGAATATAGAATTAAGACGTATTCAAGATTTGTTATTCCTTAAACAAACTTTTAACCAGAAGCCTCGTAATGTTTTATTTGCAGGTAAAAAGATGGTGAAACAAATGTATTCAAGGAATCGAATTTCATTAAATTACTATACACATAGGACAATTCGTAGAAAAGGATTTTTATTTTATGTTTTCGTTCGGTTTCATTAGTTATACTGAGACAGCTTAACTCTTTGTCCAACATTGTTTTGTCATATTGAATTGCACTTTCTTCTTCCACATACATCAATACTTATATAGAATACTCTTGCACTTTATGATAATCCTATTAACCATAAGTTGTGAGCAGTATCACAAACCGAAAACGTTAAGTACACAATCAAAGTTACCGCAAGGATTACATCCTACCCATCCTCAAAATATCAATAAAAGTAATGCCTAATCACAGAACATTTGCAATGTCCTAAAAATACGCCCCGCCATCTGACTTGGAACATATTACTCCGATTATATTTTCATTATACTCCCCTCTTCAAGCGGATGTGACTTAATGACATGAAGGGGAAATGGAAAAATTCTCATCAAATTTGTCTCGAACACTTTTATTAAGAGAACGAAGGAAACAAAACAAAATACTCTTGTGGAAGAATTTTAATGGGAAAAGCACAAGTCGGTATAAATTATCTATTTTTCGGACAGGTGGATGCAGCGCAAATGACTGCATAAAATAATTTGGGAAGACAGTCATGTTTCATCCTCCCGCCATTTCGTTCTCATTCAAATGGTACAAGGCGGAATAGGACGATGGCATTAATATTCTTGCAATGTATAAATTTTTCGAATTTGATGAAAAGGTCAATGTGTTGGCTGGAAATAGGTTATTAGAAATTGATATTATCTTCGATGATATAATAAATAGTTTAACGGTCTAATTACTCCTCGTGTAATAAAAAAGATCGCACAGATACAAGCCAAATTAACCTTTTAAGTTTAAAAAGCTATAAGTGGTGTGGAAAAAAAATAACCCGCTTGTTTTGGAATACAGGCACTCCTCGATTAATAACCTACCTGTTTTACGACCTTCCTGAGTTACGCCCAGCACCCCAGTGCGGGGAATCCCCTTTCTTAGACGGTTTTTACCCCTCGTCAACAACGAAGTCAGATGCAATGTAATAAAATGAAGAATTTCATACGTAGACCTGTCTGGTAAATTTGTCAGTACGGCAGCTAACATCGGAAAACGCAGCCGGTGGTAAACTCAACACATTTGCATGCCGGAAAGTTCTCATTGCATGTATTGTTGATGATCATCTCTCAATACTTACATGTACCTGGTCTTTCCTTTTATGATTGAACTTCGCTAAAGTTCTGGAAAGAACTATAAAACTAACTATTTATCAGCACCGTCAAGTTGGAGTTTTCTTTAGACTTTTTCTCCACGTCAGAACAGGTAAAGACAAAGCTCCTCTCTTAACGACCTGGCCGATGGAACATATACTGGCCGTTAAGTGAAGTGTTTTGAAAGGAAAGGAAGAAAATACATGCTTCTCCGTTGCCTGACAGTGTTCCTTCAAATAAATGAGCGATTATGGATTCGAAGAAAAACTCTTGTGTTAATATTAATCAAGTGATAGAACATTTGAATAGCTACCGGAAAATAAAGTGATAAAGAACTATTTTTATTTCCTGTAGGAGTGTTTCCCAACTGCATGTTGCAAGAAATACAGATGACAAGCTTTATTCTGGTTCTGAGTGATTGAAATAATGATGATAGATAATAGGCAAAGATAGAAAAACAAACACAAACAAAACGAAGCGTCAATATATCGGAAGCTATATAATAGCTCAAACAGACTATTTTCATCAGTGAATATATCATTACCGTAGGAGGATGAACCTGGTGTGCACCGATGGAAAAGTTGTGTTAAATTATCGATCACAATAAAGGGCATAACCTAAGCAACGGGAAAACATGCCTTCTCTGTCTTATTATTCATCTCCCCAGTGGCCACCGAGTGCTTGGAAAATGTATTAGTTGAGAGCTTAGAAGATTCGTTCATTCTTCCATATGGCGATGTTGGACAGATTACAGAAGATTTCTCGATTTTTTTAAAGTCGACACATAACTACAGATAACTTTTCCAAAGACCTCTAGAGAGGCATTTTGTTTCTTGAATTTTGGGAAACAAATTGGCTTATTCCGAATAAAATAATTATTGGGCCTAACCAACCTGATAAAATCAAGCGGATCGGGGTGTTACCAAATTAAGGACATTCATCTAAGGTCGAGGCTTGGGTTCGATATGCGTTAGTTCCCATTAATTCGGGCCAGCTTCTCCAAACCCATATGAAGGGACGGATTTCCTGTGTTTAAGATGTTGTAGACCCAGTCTGAATTCAATAGTCACAGAGCTTAACCCACCAGGCAAATCTAATAGGATTAGGTTGATATAAAAATCGAGACATTAATCTGAAGTAGAGGGTAACTAGGTACTTTCCACTTCCCATAAATACTAGTAAGCTTTTCCAGACCCTTTTGAAGGGCCACCTGATTTTCGGTAATTATTAACCCAAACTGAATAGAATAATAACCGGGCTAACAATTTAGTAAAATTGATAGGATTTGTATACCAAATTGGGGACATTAATTTGAGGCAAATGCTATTAACCAATGATTATTCTATTTAATACCTGAATAGAAAAATCATCGGGCTTAACCCACCTGAAAAATTAATTGGATCAAGGTTATACAAATTAGGGTCATTCATCTGTGATAGAGGTTAAGTGCGTTCTCTAGCTCCAATAAATTCAGGTCAGATTCTCTAGACCTATCAGGGTAAACATTTTAATCACTTTATTTTCGGTAGCAATTGATCTAGTTTAAACAGAACAATCATTTGGACTATCCCACCTGAAAGAGTAATCGGATTGGGGGATGCCAAATTGAAGTCATAAATATGGAGTAAAGGGTTAAGTCGGGAGTATTTTAGTCATGCCCATTCAAAAGAGGTTAGTTGGGTGAATGGAATTTAGGGCGCAATAATCATATTTGGCCTAAACAAAAGATAATAATTTAAGCAATACACACAATCCCACACTAGAAACGTTTTACTGGCACAGAAGACATGAATACACTCAAGGTAAGTTGCGTGAATCGAACGTGCTCCATCTACAAATTGCAGTTTGCTAGATCAGCGAGAGAACCCACTAAGCAGCGGGGGTTCTATTCAAAAGACGAAAAATCCTACCAGAAACCAAGTACAGGAAGGTTTTAGGTCATTAATCTAACAATATTTTCTTTGTTGCGTTAGATGAGGTTACAGTATAAGGATACTTATAGAATACCAAATTGTCTCTTACTTTTGTAGGCACTATAAGATAGGTCTCCACCTGGTGATCTGCAAGGTACGAGTCCCTTTGGTGACCATTTCCTGGTTCTGCCTCGAATTGTCCGTCCAGTTGCTGCAAAGTTGCTTTTGTTATGTGGACTTTTCTAGAAAGGAAAGACAAAATTCTTTGATATGAATTGAACAAAACTAAGTGTAAGATCGATGTGAAAAATGCTTTTTAGGTTAAAAGAATCAAAGAATCAAAATAAAAGAATAATCGTAATTAGATACACCCAACAAGAACACATAAGCAGGCAATAAAATGAGAAAGTATAAGCTAGACCACTTTATGTCGTAATCGTACCAATACCAAATTCCTATTGAGAGACAACAGTTGAGATTTCTGTGATTAGAAATTGATACCTATCTTTGATTAAGATTCACATGTTGTACTAAAGACTAACCACCAGAACACTAGACCATCATCAACTACCACACCAATCCTTTATCACCTACATCGTACAAAATTTTGATGGTGTACCAGTTGTTAGTTTGCTTTTTTAATCGTATAGTTCGATTATATTGACAGAACGGTGTATTAATAAGTATTATAATGTTATATTAGTTATTCAGTCTCTTTAAATGATAAGTAATAAAATATCTGTATTAAGATGAGAAATTTTCAATTTAGTTGGGAATATATACACACGAAAACGTTCCTACCCACAGCCCAAGAACCCTAAATAGGTGTTTATTTTGTTTGGTGGTTAATGCAGTCTGATATTTGGGTTATAAACTTCAGAATTTTTGTTGCAGAAGTTTTACATGCTACTACGTTTGTTTACATGATGATTACCGAGGTGGATAGTGGGGAGTTTGATAACAATGTGTTTGTGCAAAAACCATACTTTCATCTGAAGATAAACTGATTTTCACCCACGAGTTGCTCACCTTAAAATTAATTAAAAAATATAGTTACATTTTAAAATTTTCTGAATTTTGTCCATGTAATATTTTTGGATGTCCTACAATAATTTTGAGTTTGCGGATACTTTTCAAAAGTAGGTAACAGTTAAATAACACTGAAACTACCAAGAATCAAATATTCATACTTTTATAATCTCTAAACTTTGATTTATTAAATTATCATTTTACTTTTAGTATATTCACTAGATACAGGCAATCATTTATGTAATACTACTTTCCCAACAAGGTTTCATTATTTTTTATACATAGAAAGTTTTGAGTTTTTGAAACATTTCCTTAAAATGTATTGCAAAATGTGTAATATTTTAAAAGATCAGAGGTAAGATTTTACATATTGATAGTTCATCATTTGTTTTTATAAAAAATAAATAACAAAAGGTGATTAAAAAGAGTGTTCTCAACTTTTTCTAAAAAAATACCGCAAACATATTTCGGTTTGGAAATATCCATACATATTGATGATCACATCTATGTTAACGAGTATCAGTAGAAACATTAAATACTAACACGAGGTCTGTTATTATGAATAATTGACTAGCCTTTCCTTTGTTTACAATGCAATAAAAACAATTTAAGAGATAAATTATGTTTGGATAAACCATAGAAAAACAAACCGTTAGATATATTAAGTACGTGAATCTAAACTTCCGTTATCGTTTTTTGAACTCGGGCATAAAAAGATAAATATCCCTGAAAGCACTTACAGATCCCCCCCCCACCCATCTTTCTCTTCAATTCATTTTCAAAACGCGTTACTATTCCATCCTGGAATATATTATTCAAAAGTAAGAAATACTTTCCCGCACTAAGCTATGGCATGGGGTATGATTGATGTAGCGTTATGGCGATAAAACAAGATTTTTTTATTATCAAGAAAGTGGTATTTTATGTTTGCCGTTTCATTTTTTAGTTGACAAATAAGTTTCTGAATTACTTCGGGGGAAAGAAACTGTCACTGCAGTATGTCTTGAGTCATCTCTCACCGAGAAGAATTATCGAAGACGTGTGTGTAATCTTAAACGCAAAGTAGATTAAATCGCTTTATTCTCAGTTTTTTGAGAGATTATGGCGGTAGACTGTAGATGCAGATAGAAAGAGAGGATTCCTCCCCTGCTCCCTTCCGTTAGCCAACATACGACGCTTCAAGCAATCTTGATTCTGTACCCTCGATCACTAAAGGATGGGAAATAATGCACAACAGCAACCAAACATTTGGAAAGTTATTCTGTCAACTAAAATCAGCTCAAATTTCTGAATATGGTGTAAACGACTGGGGTGAACAGCTCATGACACCAAGGTGGTATATACAGTCCAGAATTAATATAACATTTCGAGTAAATCGTCCATACTCCAATATCTGTATTCAGAACACACTCCTGTGCCTGCAATCAAAACATTTACAGTGCCTGGTGTCATGTGATACGATACGAACGTACCTGCGTTTTAACTAGTGTACCTGGGGTAAACAGAACATGCGAACAAGGTGGCAAGCCTATCTGCAATAATGTTATATATTATTTTCATTAATTCCAGTGCCTGTAATCAGGACACTTCAGTACCTGCAATCAGCAAACACTCTAGTGTCTACATTCAGCACACATCAGTGTCGTGAGACACTATACCGGTTTAAATGAATGTGCCTGGGTTGAACAGAACACACAATCGCAATGGTATGTCTACACAGAATATGCTATATCGTATTACATTACGGGTTCATGGCATATATTACATCATGCAATCTTACAATACATGCCCGTTAGAAAATCAATAACTTTTGAATATCAAGTCCCGGTTGAATCTCCATTAATTTCAACATGCCCTTCATTTGAACCCTCGAACCTTTCTTAGTTGCGATGTTCCATACCATGCGATTTCAACGTTGTTTTCACATGCTATGATGCTGCTGTCGCGGATTGTGATTGCAGTGCATTGGTGTGCTGATTTCAACACAGGAGCTGATGTCCGTATTAATGTTTACAAACCGGTTAAGGTGGTATAGAAATGGACCCTGCCTTGTGAAGAAGAGTATTTCTCTCTTTTAGTCGAATCTGCATATTTAAGTGATACTCTTGTTATCCCCCTGTAAACTATTCTGTTTGATTCGTAATCATTCCATTCATATTATTAATATTTTGAATGAGCCGCGGTAGCTCAGTCAGTAGAGCGTCGGGCTCGCATCAGAAGGGTTGTGGGTTCTGTCCTCGGCGGAGCCTGCAATTCTGACGATTGTGAGATCGGCGCTTCGACCTGGCTAAAGACCGTCGTGTTCACTAATGGTGAATGGGGCACGTTAAATAGGTCGTGGTCACAAAGTCCCCCATGTTCCCATACCAAATCAATACCTCTGGGGGTATCTGATCAGAGGGTTATCGGCCTCTTATTGGTATCTAAATTACGATATGTGTGAGTGAATGGATGTCTGAAAGGGACCTTCCTGTAAAATGGATGTGTCATGTATGCCGAGCAAAGTCGGACTTCCTCCCAATGGGGCTCAATAACATGGAAGGCGCACCCCCTCGCCTCTTGCCGTCTTCGACGGGCCTGGCACTCCTCTGGTCTGCCAGTGTAGGCATTAGAAACAACAACAACATATTTTGAATAGGGTCAGATATAATTGGTGCGATTCCTTTCTTGGCGCGATCAAAGTACCACTGGCTGTACCAGACCGTAGTCTAAAGGCTAAGTAAAAGTTGCAGTTTTAACGATTATAACGTAATGAGTGTAGAAAGGTAATGGTAATTTTAGTTAACAACACAACGGGCTATTGACGACGGTACGGGATCAGTCCCTTAAGGGAAAGATCCGAGGACACCTCGTAATTTTGAACCACGGTCAGATGACGAAGCAACACCTGAGCTGGCACCCCACTCTCCAAACTTCCACGCCAACCCAACGTGAGGACTTTCGGCCACGACAGATTTAAGGTGCACCAGCCGCCTCTACACCATACGTTTACAAACATCCATGCCCGTACCCGGATTCGAACCAGGAACCTTCCGATCTAGAGGCTAATACCTTAACCACTATACCGGTTGGTCGGCGAGTGTAGAAAGGACTATAAATTATACATTTAGGGCTCCAAGATTTTTGGGCTTGTGGTAGATGACCTGACTATATACAGAAAAATGTAGACTATTTCTAGGAGGAACCTATAAAACTCTTAGGAGCATTTTATGCCTTAACATATGTATGATAATTCTGAACGTGTTTCTGAAACGCCACTATTATCACCAAAACGGCGATAAAAAACATTTTGATATGACTACTATACGTATCATGCGAGAGTATTTTTGGATAGCGTAAGTAAAATCTACGCCATTTGTTTGTTACCCTGGAAATCCATCTCATAGAAGAGTTACAAAATTTACGTAGATTTTCCGGGGATACGTTTAAAATAAAATATACAATAATGATGGAAATGTAATGTGGTTGAGATACCAATTGGACAGCTAATAAACCAATCTTGTAAAAAAGTACTTTTTCCCTCTTGTTGTAGATCCTGTTATTCTCCTCCTGGATCACGGTTGCCTTTTGTACAAGATTTCAAACCAAACCGGTATGGTCTTAAGAAATCTTCTACCACTTCTTCAACTTCTTGAGTAGCTGTCCTGTATACCTATTTTGAAATTTTAGCAATTCAAAAGAAACATGTCTTTTCAATTACTCCCAACCCTAGATGCCTAACAAGAATCAAACTGATCTGACTTAGTACAGCCGTTCAATGAAGATGAATCATAATGTACAATAGCAACTTCATTAGACTCAATTGCACTTAGGGTCAATACAGTGACTTACATTCATAATCTTTTGATTACAGGTTAGTATAACAAATGCAACTTCATTACGAAGATTAAGATTTTTGAATGCTTTGCATTCACTGAAGTGGAAAAAATATATTTTACATCATTCTTCTCAATAAAGCCATATTTGTTTTGAAATACAAATAATTCCACAATGTCTACCAGTTAAAAAGTTTTCCAAACGATTATTACAAACTCCAAAGTATCTTGTATTTTTGTCAGTAGCTCAATAAATGATTTATCAAGAGGATCAAACTCAACACTTCCATCAACATCTTCAACAGATTTTCAACAGTTTCTTCAACACTTTCAATTTTTTGATTCATATGTGGATTCTTTGCCAATTTCAGATATCTGCATTAGTCCGTTCTTAGGCTCTAATTTTCAGAAATGCAACTCCGTTCTTATTGCAGTTCGATGATGCTTGATCAAGAAAATCAATTCCTGTAACATAAAAATCCAACTGACCAGCTGATATAAAATGCAGTAAAAAAAAAGAGAATTCCTGATCATCAATTTCAACTTGCTTATCAACAGTGTCACAAACTTCAATTCAAGTTATTTAATCATTTTCGGTCCTTCTAATGCAAAACCAGTGGTTTTATGGTTTATAATATGATTATATTTGTGTGAGGCCACCACATTTCCAAACGGCTGAATATAAGAGTATTTTCATGAAATGTTGTATACTTTTAAATACCTTACAGTAACTTAGATATTGAACTTCACTGTGTTATTATGTCTGTCGTCCCGTTTTACTTCTATTTAAGTGGGTTGCACATCAAATTATGTTAGTTTAATTTCATAAAATCTTATATATTTTGTGAATTACATTTTAACTTAGCAAATAAAATCTACGTACTATTTCCTTTTAAATTATATTCTAGGTATCAGAGGAGTTTTCAGTATATATATTAACAAACAAACCCCCTGAAGAAAAGCGTAGATTTTATGAAAGCCACCCAAATACTCTAGCATTATACATATCGTAGTTTCCTTAAAATGTAGTTTATCAGCGTTTAATCTAGTTTATATTGATCAACCGAGCCGCGGTAGCTCAGTCAGTAGAGCGTCGGGCTCGCATCAGAAGGGTTGTGGGTTCTGTCCTCGGCGGAGCCTGCAATTCTGATGATTGTGAGATCGGCGCTTCGACCTGGCTAAAGACCGTCGTGTTCACTAATGGTGACTGGGGCACGTTAAATAGGTCGTGGTCACAAAGTCCCCCATGTTCCCATACCAAATCAATACCTCTGGGGGTATCTGATCAGAGGGTTATCGGCCTCTGATTGGTATCTAAATTACGATATGTGTGAGTGAATGGATGTATGAAAGGGACCTTCCTGTAAAACGGTTGTGTCATGTATGCCGAGCAAAGTCGGACTTCCTCCCAATGGGGCTCAATAACATGGAAGGCGCACCCCCTCGCCTCTTGCCGTCTTCGACGGGCCTGGCACTCCTCTGGTCTGCCAGTGTAGGCATTAGAAACAACAACAACATATTGATCAACCAACTATTATACGTCAATTCAGAATTCTTTGAAATTTTTCTTGGCGAAGTGCTGAAATTGTTTTCAACGTATTCATCGTATTAATCGTAACAACTAGCTAAGTATATCCACGTTTTTAAGGAGAAACATTTTTTTTTCAAGATAAAGAAACGTGTTGATAGTGTTTATGTGATGATACGTGCTTCCTGTAACTATTCCGAACATACGATTGTTTTTAAAATGCAGTAGAACTCCAATTATTCGGATCAATTGAGACCATGCCCCCATCCGGATAATCGAATATCTGGATAATTCACGGAAAAAAGATTATTTATTAGTAAAAAACGAATTTTGCTTTAGTATGTTATGTAATTTAATGACTGTAAAACAATTTTGTTTACATTCTGTTCTATCTTACTGTATTAAAATGTGACATTGCTTGAACATATCGGTCAAAGTCAGTTGTTTCGCTCTTTACTTGTTTCCGTGCAGCCAAGTCTTGCATGCGCTTGACGGTGAGTAGCTGTAGATGGTGTGTCGCAGGCTACCGCTCCATCCATTTTAGCTCGCTGTGTCAAGGCACTCAAACGCCTTACTAGCTGACGGTTCGATTCTGGTTGAGTAAAAAGTCATCGTCATATTCCGGGTTATCAATGGATTCTCTTCTCACTTTTTGAATGAGTTCATCGTCACTAATAATTTGGAATCCAGGGTTCAAAGAATCACACACGAGTCACTCGCCTACAACCTCTGCACTGTACTGCACTAGGAACAACCAGGAATTTTCAATATGATGTTTCTTATGTCCTAAACTGACACTTAGACCTCTTCGTTTTTATCATTCACCGATAAGAAACTTTAAAAAAAAAAGGATTTTGCTGATTTCTTTTATTTTCTGAAAGCGATCCGGGTAACTGGAGTTTGGATACTTGGAGTTTTACTGTATATCTGAATTGATATAGGATAGTTGTTTGTTTAACAAAAATAGATAAAAGGATAGACGTTTCCAAAAACTCGAGGAACTACATTTTTAAGGCAACCCTGATATGCATAAAGCGAGAGAATTCGGACAGCAGAAGTGAAATCAGCAGGCCGTCTGGTTTATTTGTGGCACTGAAACAAACGACCTCTGATACGTACAGGAAACAAGCTCCTCCCCAAGGACATTACCGCCACCTATGCTTATCTTGACAGAAAATGCATCTCATAAATGTACTACGGAATTTGCATAGAACCGCGACATAATTTTCTGAGTGAAGAATTTACTCCGTCTAGAAGCTCACAATTATTCACGAGACGAACTAATATAATACAGCAAATGGAAGCTTCAGAGCATTCGATAGTTCGATTTAATATTCACAGGAAAGCCGATTACGCTTGTGGGCAAGGTAATGCATTAATGTACCGATTTGGAATTGGCACGTTCGACGGTGATTCATCGCTCAGATGCCAAGCTGTACATCTAATTCAACTACTGCTCGGAGGAATTACCAGTTCGCGGAAGACTGTCAGCGTCACAATGCTGCTGCTACCGACAGAACGGATCAGTAGAAGTCCGAAACAAAAGCCAAGGTCCCATTAATGATAGAAGGGTTTTCCAGATACAAGGTAAGCTTATTTGAATTCGAAAGCTGAGATTAGAAAGGATTTGGTATTTGCTATCGGATCATTACGAGTGCTTTATTACAAAGATTGTTTTGCATTAATAATGAAGCCCGCTATCAATATTAAGAGAAACAAATTCAAATGATTCGAAAATTTTGGGAAGATTGTTATGAGTAAGGTAGATCGAATGAGATGGAACAAGCATCGAGGTTACTTTGGTAAAAATGTTCCCTCTTTTTACTTTATCAGTATACAACGACGATCATTTAAACGTATTTTAATTTTACTACGATTTGTTAGTGCTTCAATTTTTTTATTTCGAAGTTAGAATAAATGTTTTCCTGGAATATCCACGAACTGATCCGCTTATCCATGAGAGGAAGTTTCAAAGCGAACAAACAAACCAGACTGAACGTGAATATTTTATTTCCGTTACCCTAATGATTTCGCATGATATACATGGGGATTACAATAAAATGCTGTTTATAACCTTTTCGGTGACGTTTGGTGTTTAGTTGAATTGGCTTTGAGCATTTAGATATCTTATACAACTTCGCGATTCACTATGAAATTGTATTCGAAAAAAAAAAGTAAAGTGTTGCAACGTTCTAAATACGTGAAGGAAACACTTACACTACATAAATATTACCTCCTCCTACAAAAAGCTTGACAAAAAGCGTCTTATAAAAAACAGCGACACTCGTTTCGATTTTACTAACAACGTTTTCAATGTTTCAATTTTTATTTCGAAGTTGGAATGTAAGTTTCCCTACGAATGTTTACTAAATCAAAAAATATACTATCTGACAGTCCAGTTTTGAGTTCTATTATTTATGAAATTGGAGAAATTGACAAACCATTGAAATTGAATGTCATGCGATTACGTTTGAAGTAAAAATCAGTTTGTTTTTGAGTAAAACAATAATTAAAAACCAGTTTGTAATAAGTAAAACAATAAGTAAAAATAAGTTTGTAATATAAGTATGAACAATAAAATAAGTGTATGATATAAGTACGAAGTCCGGTAATTATCCAGTCATGTAATACTTAATAAGGTGTATTACATTTAGGGCTTTTTGTGCCTTGTCTCCAATAAAGCCCTGGATCCAGGGCTTTAGTCTCCAAAGCAGAAACTTAGTGACGTCACACACCTACTCCCAGCGTTTCTTCCACATTTTCAAAATTCTGTTGAGACCATTGTTGGAATCACACCTTCAGCTTCCTCGTCGTGTTTTTCTAAATCGATGACTCATCTGGTATCTGTGACTCATTCATGGTGTTGCATTTTTTACAAACAGCAGTATATATCAAGTGAGAACATTTGGGTCATAGGAAATAAAATGTATTTGTTTCTGTCTCGTTTGTTTGTTTGCATTGAAAATTCCTCTAATAGATTCAAAATGAAATAAATACTAAACATGTTAAAGAATGAATAAAATGAAGTAAAGGTAGTCAAACTAATGTGGTATCACTACAAAATTTTAAATATTATTACAATGTCTTAAATGCTATCATCTAACAATGAAACGCCATATATATTTCCATGAGATAAGTAGGTAGGTATAGCTGAATTAACGTAGCACTGGAGTAACACAACGGACAATTACCAACCAAGTTTCCGAAGATAATGGTGATAAATTTAAACTTAAACAATCCTTTTTACGATAGTTTAAAAACTGTCTTCAATTTAACTAACCAAAATGCTAGGTATTATTACTTCTTTTCACTAAAAAGGCACACACGTATGTACATAGAACTCAGTCAAGAGCATTGTGATCCCCCAAAATGTTACTTTATACCACATTTTAAAGATCCTTTCACAGGCAGATGGAACGATAATCCAGCTGTAAGCAGAAAATCACCTTTCATGATTCATCGTAATCCTCTCAATTCTCCACCAACATTGCAATGAAAAGATTGTAACATCAATAAAAAACGACGTTCGAAACCGCACTTTGCGCAGTAAAGGCCAACGAATCGTTCGCTATTTATTCGATAAACTACCAACGTTGCCATATTCTCGCCGCGTAATAGGGGACGAAATGAGTGAAGAAGTCGTTTGCGTCATTCGAGGCGCTTCATTAATCTGGCACTCGAAGGTTTATATTCGGCATACAAGTGGAATTTTCGATAAATTTTAGCAATATAAACTGAGTTTAGTTGTTTAGAGTAAGGATTTCGTGTGAGAAGAGGGTAAACTTTGAAAGTTAATTGAGATATTCGTGCAGTATAGAAATGGTGAATAGAAATACAGGATTCAAAGAATTGAAATCCTCTCAATGAATGTGAATACACATTGATAATTATTCTATTGTTTGATAAACGCGATCTTTCCTAGGTAATAGAATCTTTGCGTTATGCATTTCGAAATAGAAACTCAGTTACAGATTATGTTAACAACTTTACTATATTATCCTATTGTGAGAAAAACAACTGTCTTGTATATATTTCTTATTTAATTTCCAAATTTGGATAACCAACCATCTATCTATATATATAATTCTCTTACGTGGCACGCAAAAAAGACGTTATTTGTTTTCGCGTTTTGGCAACATTGTACGATTCTTTGTTTATCCCAAAGCCTCGCGCTTCAATTGAATTTATAGCGTAATCGGATGAAATTTTATTGAAAAAAAAATGAATTTTAGTAGAGCTGTTGCAGTAAATAATAGAAATCAAAGAAAACGGAGGATCTTTTCAGGGTCATTTAAAAAAAAGGTCCGTTTCGAGGCAAACTATTATAGTTCAACATTGCTTGCATTACAACTTTCGACAACAAACTCAATGAAAAAGCGTGGGTGGCTCGAGTGCTGGGTAAATGTACACACAACCAACATGCTGGGTTTTCAATTTCCAAATCAACGCTCACATTTCGAGTCAAAATTTGCTCAAAGTTTCCATTTGAATTCTGATTTCAGAGGTACTGTAAATATCTTTTCTGAAAAACAACATAAAATTTAGATTAAAAAAATATTTTTTTGGAATATCATATTTTGTAAACAATTCCTTCTGCTAGGACACATGTTTTCATTGATGCGAGCGAAGCGAGCATAAGGAACCAATGAGGATTGCGAAGCAATCCTCCTAGGGTTAGCGAGTGTCAGCGATTATCGTTTTTATCGTCAGCTATTATTGATTTGCGAGCGAAGCGAGCATCGGTTCGCGCAGCGAACCAATGAGGACTGCGAAGCAATCCTCTGGGGGTTGGCGAGCGTGAGCGAGCAGGGGGCGGGCCCCCTAGTATATATATAATTCTCTTACGTGGCACGCAAAAAAGACGTTATTTGTTATTGCGTTTTGGTAACATTGTACGATTATTTGTTTTTCACGAACCCTCGCGCTTGAATTGAATTTATAGCGTTATCGGATGAAATTTTATTGAAAAAAAAAAAAAAAAGAATTTTAGTTATACAAATCCCCCCTCCTTCTTCTTCTTTCCAGTGTATACATGTTTAGCTTACTTAAACGTTCATTATAGTCGAAATTTGCTAGCCCCTTTATTATTTTTGTAGCTCTGTGCTGAACCCTTTCAATTGATTCTATGTCCTTTCTCATATATGGAGCCCAGAATTGTACAGCATATTCTAGATGTGGTCTTACTAAACCCTTATATAATGGCAAGATTAATAATAGAAGTTAGACAGTTAATAATAGAAATCAAAGAAAGCGTAGGATCTTTTCAGGGCCATTTAAAAAAAAGGTCCTTTTCAGGGCTAACAATTATAGTTCAACGAGACGCTTGCACAACAACTTTCGACAGCAAACTCAATGAAAATGCGTTGGTGGCTCGAGTGCAGGGGTAAATATACACTCCAACATGCTGGGTATTCAATTTCCAAATCAGCCCTCACATTTCGAGTCAAAATTTTCTCAAAGTTTTCATTTGAATTCAGATTCTATCGGTACTGTATATATCTTTTCTGAAAAACAGCAAAAAAATTTAGATTTGAATTTTTTTTTTTTTTTTTTGGAATATCATATTTTGTAAACAATCCATTCTGCTAGGACACATGTCTTCTTTGATGCGAGCGAAGCGAGCATAGGTTCGCGCAGCGAACCAATGAGGATTGCGAAGAAATCCTCCGGGGGTTGGCGAGCGTTTGCGAGCAGGGGGCGGGCCCCTAGTACTTGTTTACTTTCTTAACGTAGCACAGAGGTTTTAAAATTATAAGAAGAGCGATAGTTGCTATAGTGTCGTACTTCGAACTTGACTGAGTAGACAATATTAGCAGTTAGTGAACGGATATTTTAGAGTGATTTAAATGAATTAGGTGGATAGTTCAGTAATTGAAAGGATTTAAACGCCATTTTATGTTTCGATGATACCATTATAATTATGTCTCGTTTCGAAAACACCAGTTCACAGTAACTTGAGATCATATAATGCAGTCTATAATAAGATGTTTTGGGCATATGAGGTGTTTTGACACCAATTTGTTATTTGCAGAGAGCCTTCACACAGGCCACCATAATCTCCAAACAAGTCATCTTTAATTTTATTCCTTTGACGCCACTGAAAATTTAGATATATAACGTAAATCTACAATGTACAGAACAGTACTTCATGCAGAACATCGAAGAATCATGGTTGCAGTCTACAACATCAACGATCATTTTTAAGCAAATAAATATTTTCAAGAGAAAGTTTTCATTCACTCTGATTTGATTCTAGATCAGCAAATATTAAATTTGCAAAATTGAATATTTTTTTTTGCAGCGAAAAAGGACTTTTAAGGAAAGGAAGGATACTTTTAAGCATAAATTGAAAAGCATTTATTAAAACCTCTCGTATTAACGTCTAGAAAAATTAAAAGACCAATATAATATCCATTTAAGTAGATATTCAGGGTACTTCAGTTTTGTACAAACTTCAACATAAAGTTAAGCGTATTGACATGGGATGCTTGTCAGCACAAAGGTACTTTTCACACAAGGGTACTTTGGTGCTTGATGGATTGACAGGGGTAGTCTAATCATTTACTCACGATAATCGTCCAATTTATCATGCATTGATTTCTTCCATTGGGGATGCCACAACGGCATAATGTACGTGAACCAACATCTGTTGTGTTTGGTGCAGCTTGGCAAAACATGGACTTTGTGATAAAAGGCCAGACAACCTTACATCACATTTCATAAACATTTTTATATTAGCCTACTAAAGGTTATAAAACAATTAAACCTAAAATAATTTTCTCTAGACTATTTCGGTGTTTATGTATATGATATGTCGCATGTTATGCAGTCCTGTCTTAAAGTTTATTAAGGAAGCTTTGAAAAACCTGTAATACGACAAGTGGGGATAAAAGAAAGTTAAGCCTCTTCTTGGTTATGTCTCTAATTGGAGTGTCAAAACGTAACCATTCAAGTGTTTCGACCAGATTTATGGACCTAAGTAAGGTCAATTTATCAATTTATTATTATTATTTTTGTTATTTAAGGTCAATCAGGAAGAGATATCCCATCGACGAAAATAGTACGCCACTACTCCAAGGGGAATGGAGATCTAGGGAGCTAAACAAATTGTCCCCTACACAGAACCGGTTACTGTGTGGAACAGGATTTTTTTCACCGGAGGTTGGACACTACAGGAATAACACAGAGAACAGTAAGTGTTTCAGTTGCTATTTTTCGATGCCATGACATGAGTGTTATAATATGGATAATAATAAAAGGTACGTCTAAGTTAGCAAATCGATGACTGAAAACAAAAAATTAAAAAGAACAGATGTGAATTGCAAAAAAAAAAGGTCTTCGAATGGAAACGGTTGCACTGTATTGGGTGCCATGAGACAGCAGAGTAAATGTGAAAACAAATAAAGAGAGAGGTAGTCCTTAGTATGCAGTTCAACCAACTCCACACTAATCCAGGCTTTGAACCGCGTTTGCATAGTTAGAATGAGGTCGCGGATGAATTCCTGGGTGGCAGAATCCATCATTCTGAGTCTCTGACGGCGTGATTCCCAAATTCAAATAAGCATCAGGGTTTTTTCTGTATACTTAGTTATGCAAATTGAGGTTGTAACCTTTAAAAAATAGTGGCGTTCCTTACGTTTTATACGCTAGTATAGTTGTCAACATTTCGGAGTTGTTTCGATGGTTCACTTGGCCTGGATATATTTTTTTGCCGTCAACATTCCGATAAAGAAATGTTTTCTCACCTCTTCTGACACTTGATTAATCACCTAACACACGCTTGTTAGTTACATGGAAGAAAAGATCACACGCAGGAAAATTGGATCAATGGCGTGGCCGAACACGTTTTCGTCCAATAGAATAGATGGAACACAGAGAAGCAAAACAAAAGGGACAAGAGGTTCCCTCGGCTAAAGGGGGTTGAACTGATGTGTCATTTGTTACGAACAAGACAACAGGTTCGTACGGCGTATGCATCTTCGTGGAACTACTTCCTTGCGCGTGGGTTCATGTTATCGATCATTCTGTCCGGGACGTGAGGAGGTTAAGAGGCAGTCGGAAGGAAGCGGGAATCGACTTCTGCCGTGTTTTCACGCTCTTCCAGGAAAATTTTCTCATTCCTTTAAAAAAAAATGTTTTCTTTCTCCCGTTTTTGGGATGCGAGAGGGAGGGTCTGTCACGTCTGATTTTTCTTCCGAGGAAGGAGCTCCACACGAACTTCACTTCACTTCAACCCGATAATGGAGTTTTTACGAACCTTTACCTTTTCTGTCCGCTTCCAACAAATGGAAGAAATAAGAAAAGTGAAGTAAGGGAACGAAGCACGCCTAATATTCGGAAACGTTTTATTTTCTTGTTGGAGAAGTAAGCTGGAGGGAAAATAGATGCATAGAAATTTGTTTGGGTTAGGAAGTCGAGCTTTCCTTTGGGAGATAGGACTCACAAAAAGATTTTGCAGGTGAAAAAAAAGCTTAAAAACTAAATTCAAAATCTGAATAAAACTAATTTTCATAAATGATTATTTATTTGAAAATGGATGTTAAGTTTATTTGTATGATTATTTAATTTTCTGAATGTGTACCATATATTCCCTTAGTTAGTCTTGCGAAACACTGAAAATCAAAGGTGTACCGTCTGGCCAATGTTAAAGTTCTCTAAAAGCGATGAATTGGTAACGTCTTTTTATAGGCTCTATGAGCAGTAATGTCATTAACTGCCAATTAGATTTTTTTGGACACATGTATTTTTATACAAATATCATACAAAAAAATGGCACAAGGTCTTAAACCCACTCAATCACTGTCAATGTTGCATAAAATTTGCGGGAAGTGGTAGGAAGTTAAAATTTCTGATACAAATACTGACACAAAGGCAGTATAACTCTATGCATGGAAAAGCTCTTAAAGTTGTAGATAATAACCCAGATTTCTCTTAAGCTATAAGCAAAGCTTTGTTTCAATTGTTAAATGCTAAACAATGATACAATCTTTTGGATATTTTTTGAGCATAACACGCATTTACAAGCACAACTAATATTAGTTCTTATTGCTGAATTAATACATCGAAAAGCAACCCGAATAATATACATAAATGAGACTTATACTTTCATCTTTAGTTAATTTTCTCTAAAGGCGAAGTATTCCATTAAAATCTAAGAGTACTAAGTTTTACCAAAGATAATGACCGACTAATAAAATATAATATTTAAATTATACTTTATTTACTGGTTACGTATTTAAAATTTCAAGATACTTCACTTGAAGTTCTTAAGTAACTCACAGTCAAATCGTTAGACTTACGAGAAATATAAATGAAGAATAAAGTAACAGAATGAATAATTTAGCTCATTTAATTAAATCAGGTCACAACCATCAGTCTGTTTAAAATTAATCATATTTATTAATTAAGTTCAGAGTAAATGAAGTGTTGAGACCTATGGAGAGTTTATATAATCATCTCATAAATCTTCTTAATGACAGCATAATACCTCAATACGTTCCAAACTTATCAGACAATCCTCCTTTAAACTATACGATGGAACACATCCATCAAGGTTGATAGCCAGAGAATCAAAGAACCCAATCCGTTCTGTCAACAAGATAAACGAAAAATCGAACGTCCCACTTTCGTGGTTGAAATTGATTTTCTGAGATAATGTAGGTACGCCCCCATTTCCATCATAGAATCTCTGAGATCACTTGGTTATAATAGGTTAATTTAATCATTAAAAATAGATGGTTAAAATGAATTGCGTATACTGATACCAAACAATCATAAGGTTGCAAAAGTTTAATAATCGTTTTAGTACATTATGATTTTTTGGACGTAAAGCATGATATGAACGCCCGAATTTCTTAGTTTATTCAAGAATGATAAATGGCATTTCTTAAGTTTCATCACCAGTCAAGTATCTTTACTTTGGAATATGTTAATTATTATTTTTCCATTCTGCTATACTATAGTTACTACATCCTTTCGTAGTTGCCTTTATGTAATTAATTTCTAGCTATGATTCATCTAAATCTTTTGACTTTCTTACACTCTAATTTAAATCTATCACTTTGTACAGTTTACTCTTTCAATTTTCGTTTCAATACCTATTTAATAAAAGTAGAAGAAAGAAGAAAAGTATTTTGTTATTATTAATTGTAAATACTCTCTCAAACAGCTTGAATAACCTTTACATGGTTTTACAAAATGTTGTAATGGACAACGTGCTCACCAGTAGTGTCATTTCAATGAGAGTGTTGCCGATTTGTTAGTTTTTCTCTCTCAATGGCCTCTATGATCACAATATATCCTCCGTTGGAATGATTTGATACATACCCATATCTTTTTAATATGCTAATGTAATAGTTTAACTAGTTAAAATAGAAATTGCGTAAACTGGCCTCAAATGCAGATGAGGTTGGGAAGTTTTAAAAACTGTTTTCAAGACATTAAATTTGTTTTAAAGAAATACTTTAAAAGTACAAAATATATCTTCCTAGATGGTAATAAATCGTAAATCTGAAGATTCATAAGCACTCATTTACGTTCACTTTGAAATTCTACAAATAGTAATTAAATTTATTTTTATCGAACTTACAATATAATAATTACTAATTTTATTTATTATGTGTTGGGAATTTTTTCTTCTTCTTATAATAACTGATTCTTTTCAAATCTAACCTAAAACTATCTCATATGACCTTACAAAAAACCTATGATTTTCTTGTACTTTTTGCTCCTTCAATTTTAATTTTAAATACCTGTTTAATCAGCTATATGGCGTATAATTACTTATAAAACGATCTCAAATAACTCAAATACCCATAGTACACCAGAAAAACTTGTGTGGTATAGCGTAGTTTTATAACTTTGAAAGAGGATTGGCAGTATTTTAATACCCTTCTTAGATGATAATATGTATTTTATTATGGTGTTTTTTCTGGTGTCTGAAGAGAATTTCGAACCACTTCCTATTAACCGCACATCGTTCATAGTACAGCACATTCAAATGCACCTTTCAATAGGGTAGTCTTACAACTACCTTTAATTGTTTACATCTCGAATCCGGTGGAAGCGAAGATGCATCAGTGCTTGCCGTTTATATTGTGGTCTATAATGTCTAGATGCCACTTCAAATACTATCGTGTTTTTAACCCTACTGGTGGATGTCCCGACGAGGTACATCTTCAATAGAAAAACTGACCAGATATTGGTGGACGAGATTTATCGTCATTGGGAGAAAACTGATTATATATTGATCTGGTCATCATAAAAAATAGCGCCAATATCTCGATGAGGCGTCATTAGCAAAATTGTCCAGATCTTGATGAACGAGATATCTCGTCAAAACCTCTTCGAGGGTTTAAAACGAGTAACTTCATAAGCTAAAATCAACATTGAAGTAGAACTACAGTTTAAACGTGACTCTTTCGTGAGAAAAGTTCGCCGAACCACCGAAATCATGAACTTTTTAGTTACTTAGTCATCGACCTAGATCCCTATCCCGAATCGCCATCTAAAGTTTAAAATTTGCCATTTTACAGATTGAGATGTTCAACTTACCCAGGAACTCCCCCAGATTCCATGTGATTGGCGAGTGTCACGTCATCAGACCACACATCGAATTGCCATTTTCGAAGACCCAGGACTCCACACAGCACATCTCCCGTGTGCACACCGATTCGCATGTCCACATTCACTTCCGTGGCTTCCCGTACCACGCTGTAAAATAAAACAACAAACCAGGCTTTAGTTTTATTTTCTCTGGTGCAGAAATTTTATATTGAGAATAGGAAGAGGATTTTTTTATAACATAGACAAAGGTCATTAATAGGATGATGGTATCAATTACTTTCCTATGATTTTGATGCTCTAAGACAATTTCTTCCAATGACAGTTCAGGAAATTACTGACGGTCATGGTAATTTTATTAAAAATGTACTTGAGCAAGACAACGGGCTATGGACGACGGTCCGGGATCAATCCCCTAAAGGAAAGATCCGAGGACACCACCACGTAATTTTGAACCACGGTCAGATGACGAGGCAACACCTGAGCTGGCACCTCGTTCTCCAAACTTCCGCACCAACCCAACGTGAGGACTTTCGGCCACGACAGATTTAAAGAGCACCAGCCGCCTCTACACCATACGCTTACAAACATCCATGCTCTGACCCGGATTCGAACCAGGGACCTTCCGATTTAGAGGCTAACACCTTAACCACCAGACCGGATGGTCGGCTCGGAAATCATTGAGAGGCAAGCAAAATCACAGTTCCTTCCTACATAACTGCACTTTCCGAAATATGATTTCTTCATGCAGATAACTTAAGAATTCTTTCGGAATAATTGCGATACTTAATTCGATTATCGTAAACAGGTCCCTCTGATACTAGGCAGTTTGGAAGCAGAGATATGCCCAGCAGTTTCTACGACCCGATTAGCCTTTCATATCACGGGGGGCTATATGTCAGCCCGATAACATGGCTTGCCTCTCCCAAGAGTGTTTCAGGGATGTTGAAACTCTTCCTTGGCCAGATTGATCCCCGGATTTTAATCCCATTGGTCATGTCTGGGATATTATTGACTCCCCAATTGCACTTTCACTGAAATAAAATTGATCTAAATCAGCAGCCGCATAATGTTTGTCACAGTTTGTCCCGGGATAGCTTAAGGGTTTTGTTTGACTCTATGCCAGGCCGTATATTGACATGTATCGTCACTATACCGCAGCTGCACAGCTTACAAATTTATGACATTTCTGATGTAACTCTACAATAATAGATTACTCTAGATTTGATGTTGTGGTAATTTTTTTTATCTTTATGTAACAGCACACATGCTAAGTTTCAATTCGATACAATCCTGACATCAAATGTTTCGTTTTTTTTTATCATTCATTTATTGCTTGAGTTTTGCGGCCCCAAGTCCAAACCATAGAAATATTATGGAGCTGCTCCAAAGTCATCGGCGTCTTGAACTTGAAACTCCTAGTGATGTTGTTTTGTTGGAAACCTATTTAGTAATAAATTGGATGTATTACTATTAATACCTGCCCTTTTCGGTTGGGGCGGCTCCCTCGATGAAATTATTGGTAGTGTGCAAGGGGCTTGGAACCCTGTGAACGCGGTTATGACCCTAGAATAAGTGTGTTATTTTCTGCATTGTATTTCAATTGAGTTATAACAAAATAAATGTTTTGCTCCAGAAGCTATCAACGATTCAGCTCGAACACAATTCAGAAAATTTGATTTTTAGCAGTTATGTAGCCACAGCGATAAAAAACCTTGGCGCACCACGCTCATTATCTAGAAATAGTTAACATATTTTTTAACCAATAAAATTGCTTGACATTTTTTTTAATTGTTTGAAGCTGCACTCGAAAATTTTGAACTTGGGAACATAAATAAGGATACTGATAATTTGATAAAAATTTTTTTAAGAAATGCTTTCATTCAATAGTTGGTGTACGGCAAAACCTCAGTTAATGAAATTATTTCATCCCTTTAAAAGCACTTACTTAACGTCAAAAGTTAAATGATTACTTAAACAGTTAACGTCATCGTGGTTCTTAAATTTTGCATCAGCTAAACTAAATTACGGAAAAGGAGGGTGTATCAAGATGTTTGCCCATAAGTAGAAAAACGGAAAAGTTTTTTAAAAAGAAGACATTTTTAGAGAATGTATTTATTGCTTTATATTTACTAAATCATTTATGGCGACAATCTTGCAAGTCCAAAGTTTCTCGCCCAGGAAAACTGTTACACTTTTTTACCTTAAAAATAATTAGATAAGAATCGAAGTATTTCAAAGCATTTATTTTTATTTTATTATATAAGTATTAGAAAGTATTATATTTTAATATTTTCCTATAATTAAAGTCATTGTGAAAAATAATTTGACTTTTACTAATTATAATATCAAAAAGTATTATCATTCTCCTTCATTTGCACTCCTTACCCTAGTACAAGGATAGAGGTCCATTAGAAAGTTAAGTTATGAGCCTCATGAAATTTATAAAATTACAGTTACAAATTTACAAATTACAATTACAAATTTACAAATTACAATTACAAATTTACAAATTACAATTACAAATTTACAAATTACAATTACAAATTTACAAATTACAAGTACAAATTTACAAATTACAGTTACAAATTTACAAATTTACATTTACTTGTAGGTTCTTGCGCACTAGGATACTCTTTTCAAAGAAACTGAAAAACGTGATAAAAGTTACTTTTTTTTTATTTAACTATTATTAAATTTCCAATCGTAAATTCCTAGATTTTTTAAAATTGATATTTTTGTGGAACATTTATTGATCACTTGTTGTTTTTATCATTTTTTTGTTACCGCATATCAAACGAATATTAATAAAGGTAAACATTAATTTAATTACGAAACTAAATGAATTAATTTATTTCTTATATCGCTTGTAAAAACTTATCAAATTTGTCATTTTAACTGAGAAATCATCCTCTAATATGGTATAAATCAGAACTTTGACTTTTGAATAAAATCATTTGACAGAATGTGTTCCAGTATTTTACTAATGACTTACTCAAGGCTTATCTATCATCAAATTGTTGCATCCTTTTGCATTTCGAAAACTTTTTTAATATATACAAATCCGGAAAAAGCATCCGAATCATGTTCATCATAAAAACTTTATTCAGAATATTACTTAATCTGAAACGTATATAGTTTCTGTCTCATAAAGGATGCGAGTTCGAAACTTGATCCAATTAACGATCATTGTGTACGCTCATAAGTCCTCACATTGGTGTGGAAGTTTTTAAAGTGGAGTCTCAGCTCAGGAGTTTACCTCATCATCTGACCGTGCTTCAAAATTACGAGGTGTTATCCTATTTTCTTTCCCTTCGGAAAGGATCACGGACCGTCGCCAATAGCCCGTTGTAGTGCTTTAGTACGAGGTAAAGGAGATTAACTACCTTTTATAAAACAAAAAAGTAAGAATGCAGATTTAAAATATTTAACTAATTTAAAGTTCTTTGCTTACATAGTTTATAGAATTTGACGACCAAAAGAAATGCATATTTACTTTCTTCACACACATATTTTCTCTTTTCACGCATATTGTACCAACATTATTGTTATAAATGAAATAAAAAAAAATCTATATCTATGAACTTAACCTTTAACTGCTGTCATGGGTCTCACAAACCCGAAGTCATTTTTGCCAGGTCGTTTCCACACCTTAAAGTGAATATTGGTCACTGTCCTATTCAGTACCTTCCTAGAGATCTTCCTACCTTCCAGAAGCCACATTCCAAGACTGGTTTGGCTGTCCCCACTATTTCGTATCCTACACTATTTGCATATCCCGCGTGGTCTCTTAGACCCCTTCACGCCATTTGCGTTACCGTTCTTTTTGAATGAAATAGTCTAACTTGGAGTAGGGAATTTCGGCAGAGAGCCTAAAATAGCAACAAACTTTACTAAGAAACGACCTGTCTATCTTACACAAAAAGAAATTCAGGATATTGTTGTTAATTGGTCGGAAATAGAGTACTGGGACAGTGAAATTTCGGATAATATTGAAAGCGAACACGAAATGGATTCGGAAATTTATGCAGATGAAGATATTTCAAGTGCGTCTTCACAAGAAGAATATTTCTACGGAAAAAATAACTTCAAATGGGATGCCCGGGGGGTGGGAACCTAATCGTGCTGTTAGAACACCAACACAACATAGTTTTACAGTTTCCAGGGTTGAAACGTCCTGCAAAGTTAGGTATGAAAGCTGAGCTTGAAGAGACATTGAATCTACTTAACTTATATAGTAATATAAAATATATTTCATGTTAAGAATTGAATTATCTCAATTTTAAATGTATAAATAATAATTATCTAAAGAATATTTCTTTAATATATTATATTAATCAACTTTAAACGCACTTTATTGAGCGAGGTCTGAGAAACCTTGCCATACTAGTTTCGAGACGGTTTGTGACACAGCAGTTAAGGGTTAAAAATAAAATGCAAAAAACTTCTCAGTTGCGCCATAGGAGAAGTATTATGGTACAGGCGACAGTTCCCATGTGGATCCTTAGCAATAATTTACTGTAAACATAAAAACAGTATGGGTATTTTAATAATAAGATGACTTTAAGCCACAGATTGTGTGAAACGGAAATTTGCACTCACCGTATTGCCTCGATCATGCTCAGCCCCATTTGCACACAGTTGGTGGCATGACTTGGTCTGGATACTGGAAGGCCGGACACGCAATAGTAACAGTCGCCAAGTATCTTGATTCGCATACAGTGGTTCTCCTAAGGAGAAAAGGAAAGGTAATCAAATAGTGAACTACCATCCTAGCTCAAAGATAGCAAACATTTTCCTACAAATTGTACTGTTAAAGTTTGCCTTATTACTTTCAATTGTCTATTGCGGCATTTGAGGCTTGTCTCACTGCTTTCAAGTGTGTTGCGTGCCATTTAGAGTCTACCACACTGCTTTCAAGTATCTTGTGTGTTATTTAAATTTTGCTCTTTTGCTTTCAAATGTTTATTGTGTCATTTACATTTTGTCTCAATGCTATTAAGTGTCTAATGTGCCATTGCAAGTTCTCTCCACTAATTTCAAGTGTCTATTGTGTGATTTAAAGTTTACCTACTGCTTTTTCAGGTGTCTCCTGTGTCACTTAAAGTTTAAAGAAAACAGAAAGTAAAGGAAGTATCAATGTTTTCAAGTGTCTAATGTGCCATATGAAGTTCTCCCTTTTGTTTTCAAGTGAGCATTGTGCAACTTAAAGTTTCACTACTTTCAAGTATCTAGTTGTACCATTTAAGTTATCTCTACTGTTTTCAAGTGTCTATTGTATCACCTAAAGTTTGTCTTACTGTTATCAAGTATCTAGTGTGCCATTTAAAAACTGGCCTCATATTTTCAAATGTTTAGTATCTCATCAAGAGATTTTCTGCTTTCAATAGTATATTGTGTCACTCTAAGTTTGTATTATTGCTTTAAAATGTCTAGTGCATCATTTAAAGTATGTCCTCCTGTTTTCAATTATTCAATTTTGTGTTTGCTTCACTGCTTTCAAATACCTTTTGTGCTATTTAAGGTTTGATCTACTGATTTTAAGTATCTAGTGGGCTGTTTAGAGTTTGTTCTATGAGTGGAAAAAAGGATGGAACATTTATGGTTGTGGCACCTTGTTTGACGGCCTATCTCCGCAACCATGGCACAACATGACTGTACGGTGTTCTTTTAAAGTTCTCAACATTATCTTTTCCAATATGCAAAGAACATTTCAGTGGCTTCAACTGAACATTTGAAATTTTGTTTTCTTATGACCCCCTGAACAATTTTAATGACTGTGAATAAACACAATCGCACTAAGTCCTCTTGTACAATACACACCAAACGTAGCAGAAGCCTCCTTGCAAATTGGAAGTAAAACGATACTGCAGTATACCGATCAGAATTTTGAGCGATTATTTGAGCCAGTCACTTACAAGAGACTCACAGAGTTTATGACCCGAGATCTTGGCATGGATGTTGTAACCATTCAAACACAGAGCACGTTAGGTAATTTTTGTAACGACCTGTTTTGTGTTTGCAATGCTTGCAGCATAATTTTCAAAAACTATGTAATTTACTTCGAATATCATAGAACTAGTCACTGCGTGGCTAGCCCAGATCGTGCCCGTGGTGTAAGGTATTAATCTGGTGTAAAATTTTTCGCAGATTTCAAATCCGTTGAAGATATGTTCAATTAAAAAAATTTTTATTTAAAGAAAAGCATATTTTTAGGTATCAATCTAATGTGAAATTTTCCGCAGATTTCAAATCCGTTGAAATTTTTAATCTATCTTTAGCAATTCCGATTTTACGAAAAAAAAACTTAACAATCCCAGTCAATATGTTTTTTATTTCTTGCTCTCATTCGCCGAAAAGGGGACAGGAAATGCAATCTGTTTCTTTTTTTTTTAACGCGAAGGGCAGAATACGCAATTTTTATTTTTTGGAAAGAGAAAGTCCAAGTGACGTCACAATCTCTTTCGAAAATATAAAAGGTCACGTGGGTAGAAAAGTTCATTTTAGGGGGTTTCTTCTTTCGTCCGGACGAAACGCGTTTCAAGAACCAGGTAGAGAATAAAACTATTAAATTCATTTAAAAATCTACTAGATTGAATTTTAAAATTTCGACGCGACACAAAAATTGCAAAAAATTTGGACTACCTGTGTGCCAAATCTCATTGCTGTAAGTTCCATAGATCGTTAGGATTTTCGGCCGCGAAACAAACAAACAGATGGACAAACAAACACTTCCTTTTATAATAGTAGAGATTAAAAAGGTTGAAGCTCGTAAAAACAGTAGTGACATCAAATGTCATCACATTGTCGTGGCGTGGAAGTTTGGAGGATGGGGTGCCACCACAGGTGCTGTTCTCGTCATCTGACCGTGGTTCAAAATCACGAGGCATTGTCCCTGGATCTTTTTTTTGGGATTGATCTCGAACCGTCGCCAATAGTCCATTGTGTTTGTCCATTACGGCATTAATTAACAACCTACTTAACCTAGGATCCTCCCCTTTAGGATTGATCTCGGTCATCGCCAATAGACCTTTGTGTTTCCTTCAGTGTGATGTTAATTAACCATATAGAGTAGGTGTTCGAAATATTGCTCCTGTGCTAAATATCGCCTACTCTTATTTGCAAGCTACTGTGCGCGAGACCTATGAGTTTACGTAGTTACCTTGACGGTCTAGGGTTTTTCCACACGTAGCTCCACCGGCAAGTTTTCTATCAGTTAAATCAACAACACTATTGCATCTAAAGTATTTGAGGCTGTGATCAGCGTATTTTTTTGTCTCCAATTCATTCAAAGAACATCCAGGTAAGTATTTCGAAATCATAATTTCGTTTATATGAGTTAAAAGTACATTAAATACTAAAGGTAGGTATGTATGCTCTAGTAGCAACTCGTTTTTAATAGTAGTTTAATAGTAGGTGTGGTAATAGGAACAGGGGTATTCGACATTACGAACCCACTCTTGAAAATTCTCTTTTTGAAGTTTTACTAGTTAACTTAAACTGACCTAAGTAAAGAAGGTACTTGGTTGTAGAACAAACTTGTTTTTGTGCTGTGGATAAGGACCGCATAAAAGAAAACGCATAAAAAAATCTTCCAGAACTTCACGAGTAGCTATAAAAAATATTTTTGCAACGCATTTAAAAAGGTTTTTTTTTATGCGGTGAATAGGGACCGCATAAAAAAAGTCTCGCGTAGAAAATAACTCAAAACCTTACGAAATAACTAGAAATTGCTTTTTTAAACGAAATCAAGACACGAGGCTTGACAACTACTTGGAATCTTGTCAAACTTTTTGGAATCTGATTTAGAAAATACACATGCGAACATTTTTTAAATATTTTATTTACATATTACTTATTTTACACATACAAAACTTTTCAAATTTTATTTAAGTAATTTTTATTGATAACTTAGTCAATTTATGTTCTAATTTGATTGAAATTTTGAAAGGACTGTGAGTAGATTGTACTGAATAAATTTTTTTCATATACCATACAAAAAAAGATCGCACAAAAACAGGTTTGAGTGTATATGATCTCTGGAAACCAAAGGATAATAGTTTCTAGTGATATTCATTTAGTTTCCAGCTTGATTTCCCAACCCTGTAGGCTGAGATACAGAGAAATAGTTACTGTAGGCGATATTTGGAACAACTACCCTATCAACCATATTATGTTCGAATTCAATTCTTGATCGCATGTTACCCAACCTTTAGTTTATGATGTATAAAAAAATAACAATTTTAGTAACTAATATAGTAATACCATTAGATTTATCCTTTATTTTCATATATTTAGGCGATAAGAGAAATTATCCGCATAGAAATCAACCAAAATTTTATATTCAGAAAAAAATGTAAATACAATTTTTTTTGAATGCTAATGAGTTCCTTGGCAGTCCATTTCCTTGAATATTAAATTTTCCCTCGAAGATCTTTTAAAATAAATTTATTCATAACTTCTTTCTTTCCTGTGGGAACTTCTCGACTACGTCTAGTAAACTTTGAATAGAACACACACAGATGGAATATGCAAATCCAAATCATGAACAAAAAACCGACTTTTTCTTTTTGACTTTTATACGGGGAAATAAAGCCGAAAGAGGCTGAAAAAACAAACATACTCAGAGTTTTGGAGAAAATTCGATTGCATTATAGTAAATTGGAAAATATCTCTCATTTTGATCCTTTTAGCATTGTTTACTTAGAAAAAATACAGAGAAATATACAGGCATCTAATCTAACGTTACCGATTTCTAAAGCTACCTAAGAAAATAAATCTCAACGGGTATGAATTTAAATTAGACAATCGACTTTTGAACCTAAGCCTTTTCATTTTCCTTTTCAGTGCACCGATGATGCCGATTGTACTTGCGTTGCATTGTTCTCTTTGCATAAAAAATAACTAAATGAATTCACTGGATTCACGAACAATAATTTAAGTTATTGTTATGTAAACACAACACACACACGATAATCCGAGTAGCTCGAGGGAAATATTGAACTACAATTGCAAACGACAAATAGAAAATCAAGAATTCTTCACATCTTAAAATTCTACACATTCCAATTTGTTTTGCAATAAAAATTTCAGTATGAATTTGCAGGAATTTTGCTTGAAAAATAATCGAACGTTTTAAAATTATTGTACTCCGGAAATAATGGCATTAAATGGTAATTATACATGCATAATACATAATCTATATATATAAAATTCAAATACCACTCACTGACTGACTCATCACTGTATCTCAAGAACTACAAGTCCTAGGAAGCTGAAATTTTGCAAGGTGATTCTTCTTATACCGTAGGGGTGCACTAAGAAAGGACTTTGAAAACTTCGAATCCTATGAGGCCTAAAATTGACCTAAGACCTAAGCCAAAAGCAATTTGAAATCGCCGTAGAAATAACATTGAGTATAAAACGATTGCTATACGCGTCTCAGATTGCTTTCCCAGTGTTGATCGAAAAACAATTTTCTTAAAACAAATTAAATTATAATGTTCATGTTTGAACTGAATTTTTACTTCTTCCCATGATGAAAATAATATTTATAAATATTTGATTGATGAAGAAAGAATATTTAGAACATTTAATTTTATAATTACTTAAATTTTATAATGGAGCACGAAAAGCCCAAACGATAAACTCATTGATCATAAAAGCGTAAATTTGCTACTCGGTATCTGGCAACCTCAGAATTATTGTTTAATTTTTTAATTTGAATTATAATTCGTTTTTGGGTACTTGAATTGAAAACGAGATGGCTGTGGTCATATTTGGGGATTCCCAAGTATTAAAAATATGTGTTCTTTTTGCTTATAAATCATTGTCTTTATCAATATTGTTCAAGTTTTTTGTCGAATTGTTTGCCTTCAGAATATATTCAGGAAGTCGAAATTCAACATGCTAGAACAGATTTTTTTTCTTCTTCAGAATTCTACCTTTTTTAAGGATTGGGATTTTGTTTCTGTTTGCTTCTGTGTCACGGTATATTACCTATTCCAGAAATATTATTTAGAAGTGGGATTTTATTTATTTATTTCCTGCAAAATATCATTAGACATGGGTACTTTCGTGGTGGTATATGTATATTTCCACCAACTTTCTTTAATCTTTACTTGAATAAGTAATAGTGTGTAGATAAAAAATTAAACAAAATTTACAAATCAAAATATTTTTAAGCGTAATTTATGATTTTAAAATGACATGAAAAATTTAAAAAATAACTTTAAAATAAGATGGGTTACGTTAAGTTAAAACTGGTAGTCATACTTTGTTGTTCAAAATATATTTTAAAATTTTGATATAGCTTTTCATTGAAGGACGATTAAAATAAATTTAATTTAATTTGTTTTTCGTGTTTCATGGGTGTTATTGAAATCTGTACTCAATAGTCAAGTAACTACATCTATCATTCTAAATAGATACGTGCTTTCCATTTAGAAACCAAATTTCTGATCTTAAAAGTACCATAGCGGTTCAATTTAAAACTGTATGTGGGTTGGAGGAAAGGGAATACTTAACAAGACTTCGTTGATCTTGGAATAATATCACACTAAGTAATTTTGAAAATTTTTAATTTTATGTCTTAAGAGAAATAAAGTCAAAGTTGCTTACTCTATTTATTGAAGCTGTTCTTACGCAACTTAGATGTATGTGAACCGTTCGTTAAAATGATTTTCTTTTTGTAAAAGCGCTGTAAAATCAACCTTCTGTTTGTTAAAAAATTGTTATCGATTGGGTTTAATTTGTCAACTCTGATGACATGTATTTCTAACAAAAGCTATGTCATTCCACATGCCACTGAATTGAATTTTCTGGAAAAACTGCGTTTGCTTCAAATTAAATTAGTCACGAATGCCGTAAATTTTTATCCCTCTTAGACAAATAGAACACGGGTTAATATGTAGCCTATCATATCCGCAAGGTTCTAAAATATAAGTGTTCCAAATGTGCGGATTGGTCAAAAGGTGGATTGGTGTAGAGAACAGACAAACGTCAACTCTGCTTTATATATGTAACAAAAATTATGTTATTCTACTTGCCCCGGAGTGGAATTTTCAAGATAGATTGCGTTTGCTTCAAATTAAATTAGTAACGAATGTTGTAACAATTTAACTTACCATCTTCTATTATTGATGATGAAATTCGAAAATATCGCATACTAGGTGAAAGAATGGCACAAAGAAAACATATTCATAGGAAACTAAGTGCAAGACTATCACCCGAAAATTCGCCAGTTTTACTGAACTTGAATGCACGGAAATATTCGTAATCACTCGAAAACTTAAAATCAACTTCAGCAGAAGTGTGAAGAATATGAAATGGATTGTATGGTTTGATGCAACATATATGCATATTTGCGTCCGAAGCAAATTGTAGAAGCGACGGAGAAGTTAAAATTGATATTAAATTTTTTCCCGCACTCTTAAATGATGCTAACATTTTTTTATGAAAAAGAATTGATGATGACCTTTCCAATCAACATATTTTTAATTCAACCCGAGCAAAGCCGGGTATTTCTGCTAGTACCTCTCATAAAGGAGAAATGTGTATGCATCATTGCTTATGAGAGCGATTTTTAGTGCAAACAAATAAACCAGATAGAATCGAAGATTTTACTTCGAACTACCCATATGCTTTCTCATAATACAAATAGGAATTTCCTCAAAATGTAGTTTATCTACGTTTTGGAGATGTTTGGCATTTCATCTGATTGGCGTTGAACAATAAACTGTCATGAATCTATTCCAAATTCATTCTTTGGAATTTTTATTGGGGAAATGCTGAAAATCGTAGTCGAAAAACAAGTCAAGACATGTCACGTTAGGAATACGTGTAGGAAACACGCTCTACCGCATAAGCACTTTCAACGAAACGAATTTCCTGAACTTATTTGGAACGTGATTTCACTTGACTTGCTTTTTCGAATGCGATTTCAGCACTTAGGCAATAAAAATTTCAAGAAATGGATTTCGGATTGATGTATGATAGTTGATTGGTCATCGCCAATTAGATTAACCGAAAAACGTTGCCACAGTTATGAGAAATTTCAATTTACGGTAACTCCGATGTGTATCTTGCGAGAGGGTTTGTTGATTTGGGTTTTATGGCGCAAGGTCCAATAGCGGATAAGTTTGCATCACGAAAGAATTTGAATAGCGGAAATAAAAATGTTTGTTAATAAATTTTCTTTTAAAGCTCATCGAAGTTAACTTGAGTGGTCATATTAAAGTTATAGATTAAAAAATTATCATAGATACTTTAAGGTCGGGTGCATACATCCGGTTTTTAAATGTGCGGCGCCGCTGCCGCAACGCAAGTGCGGTCTGAGATACATTAGATCCAATGGAGTAGTGCACACATGCTTCCAGCGCCGCCGCGGTGACGCAAGTCCAACTTGCGTTCAATTTGTACCACAGTTCCCAACGGCGCAGCAGCTCGTCGCACAAGCTTCTCCGGTCTGACGTACCTTGTTTTCATAAATAAATGGCTTATAGATAATAATTAATAGATAGTTGTATCCAGTAACGTCTATTTTGTGTGTTTCAAAATATACTTTTTTTACACCAAGTAAGCGAAATAAACACGTTTCCTTCGATAGAATGTTTATCGCAAATGGCGCGAAATGAGTACTTGCGTCGTTTCACGGTTATGTGTGCATAGTTGGGCTACGGTGCCGCACGTTGAAACACCGGATGTGTGCACAGGGCCAAGGTTATTAGTTTTGTACATAACTTAGTACTTTGTTTTCCTTATGCCTTTTGCATGTACTAGAAAAAACAACTATAGTGTAAATACAGTAGAACCTTCATTATCTTAGGTTAGTGGGCCGATGTCACATAGGATATCCAGGAACTCCTGTAATTCGGATGCGTACCACAAAACAGCCTCTACAAAATGCAAAACAATTACCGAATTATATGCTATTACTACTGCTATTGAAAGATTCAAAAGACAAGGATTAAAAATAATCTATGCTTGGGTATGTGTCACAGTTTGTACTTATAACGATAGTTTTACAATAAATCTGGAAATGTCACAAACTCTTTTAAACATCTCGTGAAAAAGTCCTGTTTATAGCATTTTATCGAACTGCCATCATTTCACCCTTCACGTCAATGCATTTAAAGTACGCTTTACTTTCTCATGCTGATGCGATATTTTAAATATATTTTTCGTTTTTCATAATTTTGATGAGATTATTTAGTTTAGATGTTTACTTAAACTTTTAATATTGGTCTAGTTGTCATTTTGATATTTTGAAAATATATTTCGATTAAATTCTTCTTTGTCTAGCGTTAGAAAAGCCTATCTGTTTCAGGATCACGAGCCTTAAAACCCAAACATGGACACACGGTTAATCGGAGCTCGGATAATCAAGATTTTAATGCAAGTCTGAAATATAGGCCTTTCACTGCAAGAATATCCTTTCGTTGACAAGAATGTTCTTTTATGAGTTTTGTCAGTCACGCGGAATGGTAAACGATAAAAAAATACAAGACATGCACTTTTCAAAATTCGAAAAAAAAAAAAAAAAAAAACTTTCGTGTCGCTCAAGGGCATAAAATAATAGTGTAATGTTTGTGAAATCGGGGACGTTTACGACGTGGTGGTGTCACTCGTTTTTGTTATGGCGTCGCAAGCTGTAAAATTTCATGAGACAAAAAAATCAAAATGAAAGTTGCTGACACAAAATATTTTCCCGCGCTCATGAAGACCGAGTATCGGATTTCATGGAAGACAAAGAATACATTCTCGGTCTGCGATGGAGCGGCCTTAGGTTAAGGATGGAAATCTGTGCAGGGTTGAGATAAATGGAGATGAGTTGTACTTTTCAGATTATCACAGCACTAAAATGTATGGATCGAATGGAAGATTATTTCATTATTCTATAGTTTATTGCGTGCATATATTCGCTTTGGCGAAAGAAGAACAGCAAAAGAAGATGAAAGTTACCTTTTATTTAAACGTTGATATGATATGAAATAAATTGAAATAAGCTAACAAATTGTTAAAACCTTTTCATTCCGACAATTTTGGGGAATATCAATTGATGAATAGGTTTTTGTTTGTTTGTTATTGGCACAGAGAAAATAAATATCTGTAAAGAACCCAATTTAAAGTATTAATAAAAGTCGTTTACAAAAACATAACATTGAATTAGTAACTTTAAATGTATGATTAGTTCTGATAAGATTTAAATTATAATTTTACTTTTGATAAAATGTTTAATTAAATATTCGACTCCTAAGTGTTTGAAATCCCTTTGTTGGTAATTTGTAGAGGAAGGGCGGTAATGAATTTTGAGAGGGCATTGTAGGAGATTGTAATAAAAATAGACAGAAAGAATCTGCAATAAATTTAGCAATGACGGTTTACTGTGATCTTGTCTTTTAAATGACATTGAAATTGACTTGAGGAGACTGTTTTGATTATTGATGGAAGAAATACTTCTTAACTTGTTCAAAACTTTGGATGGATTCAAGGCCGTTTTCATAACTTATAATTATAACTTATGTATGGCTAAGTTCATCACTTATAACCACCAAACTTTTCTTATGAGGAAATAATTTTTTTAAGCGTGTGAAGGTAGTGCATATTAACAAAACTAAAACCTGCTCAATACTAAAACGAAATAAGCATGTAGAATGGATTCAAAAGCTCAAATCTTTTTATTTGAAAAATATTCTACCCAATGTCCTTTTATACTACTCCCAGCATGAATTGACAAGAACAAGGTATTTTCTGTCAAACCCCGGACGTATACAGTGGGTGCTACCATTTCGCGCTCACCTTGAAAGGGAAGGGGTATGCCTTCATGTAGGACTTTGGGAAATCTGGCCCCATGTGTTTCTTAGCTTGAAGCAATCAGGGAATTCGAAGCAGTTAACTTGACATCAGCACATTCGATCTCATAAACAAGCCCTTCATTATCAAAATCTCAATAACGACGCCTTTAGCCACTGGTGAGTTTGTTTGAAAACTGATATTTGAATTAGTTTTATTCCAAAAGTTGTATTTTCTTATTGTAGATTGATAAATTAAACCTAATGAACGTACAAAGAAAGTCTAAAATACTTTATTATTATATATAGCTTAGATAACGTCATAATATTATGTCATTTGACAGTCATTTTTTGCAACCAAAAAAGCAGACCGGAACCAATTTATTAAATTGTATCACAAACTACTCAGAATATTCACTCTCAGACAAGATATCGAATCTAATATCATAATAAAGCGTATAAGAAATACTGTTCTTGCTATACTACATAAAAAATTGAGTTAACCTTTAAAGTTCGTCCCTCATACATCCACTGATTTCATATTTGTATCACTGTGGCTTGATTTCGCCCAACACGATTACCGATTTCGCAAAATGATAATATTCAGTCTCTATCAGCTACGACTGATCGCTGAACGTCACCAATAGACCGTTTTAATCTTCCGTGCAATGTTAATTCAACTACGTACTATTTCTGTAAAACTCAGAAACACAGAATATTTATATCCTTAGCATCTTTAACATTGATAAAATATTTATATCCTTAGCATCTTTAACATTCCTAGAGTATTTATATCCTTAGCTTCTTTGACGTTCCTAGAATATTTATATCCTTAGTATCTTTAACATTCCTAAAATATTTATATCCTTAGCATCTTTAACATTCCTAGGATATTTATAAACCTAGCTCAAACCATTTTAGAGGATTCCAGACAAACTACCGTACTTCTCAAAAGGTCTATCGATTTATTTTAGAAATTACTACCTATTAACAAAGACAGATTTAGAAAAATTTGACAAATATAAAAACTACGTTCAGATGCTTCGTATTCCTTTTTAAAAATACTGATAAATAAATCTAGTTTTATGAATAATCGTATTAATTTTGAAGTGTTTGTAAAATGAAAATTTTTTGTTTTACCGAGAATTTTTCAATTGTAATAGTCTAAGGATTCGATAACTACACACAACCATTTCCACCTTAGAATATGCTTATTTTAAAGATGAAATATTTTTGCTTTTCCTTATTTTCATTGAGGATATTTCTACACAATTCAATCATAGCTTTCGTTTTTCAAACGATAGAAATACATATTTAGAAACACTCCGAATTTTTGGATGCATTGAACAAAAAAGGAACAGTAAATAGAATGGAAAAAGATTCCAATTCAGGTGTGTTAGATTACCTGTTATTCGATTTATTGCTGCCAAGCGGCAGATCATCGTTCGAAGGTATTACTAAGGTTTTTCGAACTGCTGAAAAAACGTGGAATGAATGGGAAACAGAACTGATGGATTGTTTGCTCAACTTTTCACAAATTTTTGCGTCGGGTAAAGGAAGGGTTTTACGGAGAATGGAAAATTCCTGGATTTATCCGGACTGGTATCGTATAAAGAATGTTATTTTTCCTTTTCTCGGAGGCTCCAGGAATGTATTTCAGGAACACGACGCGATTCCAGGAAATAAATCAAATTGATTGGCATTAGAATTTCACAGTACGGGACAGTTCTGTCATATGTGGTACGGCTTGAATTCGAATTGTGAATGAAAAGCACAGATTATATTATTTGCAAAAGAGAAATTGTAAACTCGTTGTATGCAGATTTCAAGCCCTTTCGCTATTACAGAAATCACCACATTTCTTTAAAATTCATACTTGTAGTGTTAGGATGAATAGTCTGTAGGTACTATGCGAATTGCAAGACTTTTTTCTGCAAAAATTCTTGTGGTCAACTTAATAATCACCTAACAGTAACACTGCATTTCAATTTTTACAGTCAGTTAGATACTTTTATCCATTTCAACGATCTTAATAAGCACTTCGGAGCTCTGCAAGCTAAATTTTCTCAAGATTTGAATTAAGCAAATTTACTTTGGAATAGATTTAACCTAGTGACAGTGTGTGTTCAACATAAAAATAAAACCTTAACATAAAAAAAAACCCAGTCAATACATTTATTTATATGCTAGAATAAATACCATACAAAGAGTGCATATAACAAAATTATTTTATTTTGGTCGAACTTCATTAATATATTTTTTTTTAAACTTGACGGTGTGTGATCACTGGCTATGTATAAAAACCTTTTTCACCACTGTCACCTTTTATTGATCACTGGCTATAATTATAACCATTTAATAAATATAAACCATTTCTCACAACTATCTGTCAACTTACCTTGATTTCGCATGGTAATGTTTATGAGCAATACTGGTAAAACAATTTTATTAGAAAACTTAATTTTGATCAACACTGGAAAAACAATATGATCTGCGTAGGTCAATCTTTTAAAACTATGTCTTATTTCTATGGTGATTTCGAATGTAATGTTTTTCGATACTTTGTTTCTCGTTTCGCTCGTGACATCACACAACCAATAAAAACAATTTGAAACTCCACCTAGTCGTGACGTCACACAACCAATCAAAACTTAACTAGCCACGAAAACACATCAGAATCTAACATTTTATATAATAAGATATTTAGTTCTTTTCTTAAACTATCTCCAAATTATTATGATCCCAAATGCCAAGGCAAGCTCATTTATCAAGTGCTATACTATCAATACCGATGATTGAGGTTTATTCGGTGCCAGGTTCTCTATAACCTCATCAACAACCAAATGAAACATTAATTTTGTCGTCGGTAGATATGAAGTAGCAGAATAACGCTTATTTTATTATTTTTTTTTTTGTTCTTTTCTCATTAAATAGAAATATTTCCTTCATAATATAAGTTATGCAAATTTAAACGTTTTGTTAATTTTATATAATTTGTCCAATATTTACAAATTATTTTGATATTTTATAAGGAAATATAATTCTTTTTTGAAAAAATTCTTTTTCCCGCAGTACTGATAAAACTATCTGAATTGAGAACCGTAATAGTTATAATACTCGATGTTATTTCTATGGGGTTTTCAAATTGTTTAGCCCTTATGCACGCCTAGAATAAATAGAACGTAAGTTAATATGCAACCAATGCGTGCTACTCACAGGATTCCTAAAGAATACGTTTTACGTATTTGCTGTAGATTGGTCAAACGGTGTATGTATTTCCTTAAACGTAGTAGAGGCAACAAAAATGGTAGTTATCAAAAGGCAATTTGGAGTTAATGGAGATCCATAGCGTGCAATATACTTTATATATGACGTTATCAGAGCAAGAGTTCTAAAATTACATCAAGTGTTCTAAAATTACATCAAGTGTTCTAAAATTACAAAATAACTTTGTGTTGATCAATGAGAAACAACATTTCAGAATCTCAAATCATTTTGTGGATAAATAAACATGAATGTAAAATGGTGGCAAGAAAATCGAAATAATCCATGTTATGGATCAAATGTTAAACAGCATTTCATGTACTTTTTAATGAAACAATTTCGTATTTCTGATAATTTCGTGCCCAAAATGCACACTTCAGTCAAGGTACGATTACCTTTAAACGCCTATTAAATATTTTAAAATTCATTTGTTAGAAATTAATTCGGTATTTTTTGACATTTATGCCTGTTTTCGCTCTTGTTTATATTTTCTTTGCGCCCCTGATTTTTGACTGTATCTTCAAGATTTTTCATTGCCTTTTGTGATCAAGCTACATTTCACAAGACACATTTCATTAGAATAGATGGTAAGCTCTTCCAAGTATTTCAAACAATACTTTATGACTCCATAGCTCAAATAAACCACACTAAAGCGAATAAGCAAAATTGGCAAGTGACGCCCATAGTAGTTGATTATACGTATATTACTTATATATTTTTGTGTTATTGGTCTATATACAAATAACGTCCATTAATGTGCCACGCATATTAGTGATATATTTATTTTAAGAATTATGAATTTTCAGGTGTACATTCTTCTCAATTCCGAAATGATTTCGGACTCAATACTTTGAAGCTTCGAAGCTATAACAAAATTTTTTGACCTCCTACATAACATATGAGGGTCATTCAGAAAGTAATACCCGTTTGAGCATGCGCACCACTGTGACAGTGGCAGGTGCACCGGTCAAGGTCAACCAGTTTTAGGGACTCGTCTGCCAGATTTTTACTGAATTACATCACATTATAACGGTAATTATTGTTTTGGTAAGCAAACAAACTGTCCAAGAAAATCCAGCGTACCGCCAAATGAAAACTGATATCTGTGATATGATTTATAAATGTAAAAAATGTACGACCAGGCGAAATTTATCGCAAAATCAAATTTGTGTAATGTGATGTGATGGATGAAACATGTGTGCGTCGTCGGTGCCGACATTTTAATTAGGGAAGAGAGAACGTCCAAGATGAAGAGCGATGTGGCCGCCCAAGTGTCATTACGGATGAGCTTGTCAAGTCAGTCAACAAATTCATCAAACAAGATCGGCGTGTGACTTCGGATGAATTCCATGTTAAATTTTTACATGTGTCCGGCACTATAATTTACAAAGTGGTAACAGATTACCTCAAATTCAGAAAGATTTGAGCAAAGTGGATGCTTTGCATGCGCAATGACGACCACAAAATCTAAAAGACGTTACTGCGCATCTCGGTGGACTGGCGGTAGAGGAGTGTGACAGTGGTATTCTAAAGCTCGTCACAAGATAGGACACAAATGTTTAAATTTGAAAGGGGACTATGTAGAAAAGTATTATAAGGTATCAAAATGTAAAATAAAAAGCGTGGTTGAAAATTTTTAATGTATCGGTATTTTATTTAAAAATGGGTATTAATTTCCCTCATATAATTGATTAATCCCTCTAATGTATTATTTTTAGAATCCACAGGTATATCATCAGAAACTTGGAAATTAATTTTTGTTTAAACTTTAAAAAAATGTAAGTGTCAAACCTTTTACAAATATATTTTTTAAACTGTATAATTCTATCTCGGGGAGTCAAAGAGATTTAATGATTTCAATTCAATAAGTAATATCTACTACACAGCGAAGTGTTTTATCTTTCCTCTAACTGTATTTGTATATGTCTTTTTTTCTTGCACTTTTGGATTATATTTTTCCTGTTGTCTGAAATAAGATATTTTTTGTACATAAACAACAATTAAAGAAATTAAAAATATATACAGATATTTCACAATTATGTTTTCTGTGTCTTTCATCAGGTTTAGCTTCAGTATCGGTCAACATTGATCTGGAAAATTTTAATATCAAGTCAGAATAACGTGTCTATTTAAATTTTAAATCATATTTCTGATGCTTTCAGATGCCCGCTAATGAGATAAAAAGTAAGTTTGTGAATCGGCAAAATTGGCCAGTAAAAATTCCATAGCGGCTGATTTCATATTTCTTATATTCCACTTATGCCATTTGCCAATATACAAATAACATCAATTAGCGAACCGTGTGCATTTGTGAAATATACACTGACGAGCCAAAACATTATGACCATCCCCACATTTTTAAATTAACTCGTCTGAATGACGTGGAGGGCACGTGATTGAGAATGGTATTTAACTGTTGCTGGAGAAGGTAAGTAATCATACTTGCACTTACTTTTGCGAGTGATGGGAAAAGCTACTTGAAAGAGGAGGTTATCTACTGTATTGATTATAGTATACGAAATGAGACGTGATAATATAGTGGTTTAAGAATGAACAGTACAAAGGCTGGATTGACTATATATATATATATATATATATATATATATATATATATATTATAATACAAAACAAATAAATTTATGCAATTTTATTCAAATTATTAAGGGGGATTTAAGGGGGGATCCCTATACAGATACAAAGGAGATGACATGCATTACGTAATATTTATTATTATATTGAATGACTCACGTAAAGTCGTGCGCATCAACAGGACCCCATTGCACCCAGTTTGTTTTTTCCCGTCTCAAGTGGGCCCCGTACATCCAGCGTTCTCACCTCTGTGGGTCCGAGATTTGGCGGGAGCAAAGGGGGAACCCTCATTGGAGAAGAGGGTTACTGGATCTCATCCCACTGGCTTCAGATGGGTTAGGAATCAACTCAAAAGGGAGACTAGTAAGGGCTTGTATTAAATGCTTTGTTTCAAGGTCTAATGGACATGTGATGACGGTTGCTTCACCACACTGCTGATCTAAGCGAATTTGATAGAGGACATCGTAATGGCCCGAAGACTCGGAACGAGTATCACCGAAACTGCACGACTGGTAGGCTGTTCACGATCTGCCGTTGTTAGTATTCATGCAAAGTGGATAAATGACGGTGACACCAGCAGTAGACAACAGCAGTCAAGGTGTTGGTCGTCCACGCGTAATCAAAGAAAAAAGACGTCAGAGACTGTCCCGCTTAGTAAAGCAAAATCGGCGCGAGACAGTGCCTCAGCTGACAGCCCAATATAATGCAGGTCCAAGCGCAAGTGTTTCGGAACACACAGTTCAGCGGACACTGTTGAATATGGGACTGTATCACAGACTGTGGGACAGACGTCCCACTTGTGTGCCTCTGTTGACCAAGCGTCATCGTCAAGTACGCCTACAGTGTGCCCGGGAACATCGAGACTGGATCATGGATGAGTGGAAGACAGTTGCCTGGTCAGATGAATCCCAATTTCTCATTCATCACGTCGATGGTCGTGTCAGGGTACGCCAAAAGTCAGGCGAACAGTTGCTCCACATTTGTACAGGAGGTCATACACAGGCTGGTGGTGTCGGTATTATGCTTTGTGGGACGTTCTCATGGGCGACTCTGGTACTCGTAATTGTGGTAGAACAGACCATGAACGCTGTGAATTATCCGAACATTATTGCGGATCAGTTGCACCCTATTGGAAATGGAATCTTCCAGCAGGACAAAGCCCCATGTCACAAGACTCGGATTGTGTTGGAGTGGTTCGAGGAGCATACTGATGAATTCCACTTAATGTCTTGATCACCTAAGTTGCCGGATATTAATCTGATAGAGTACATTTGGGGTGTCATGGAGCGGCAGCTCAGAGCTCGAACACCACCATGTCCGAATATCTCGACTTTGCATGACCGCTGCTTAGACATTTGGTACAACCTGTCTCCAGTCATGTACCAAAATCTTGTGGCAGCTATGCCCAGGCAAGTTGCAGCTGTTTTGCAGGCCAAAGGAGGCGTAACGCGTTATTGAGTAGGTAGTCATAATGTTTTAGCTCTTTAGTGTATATACTGTATATTATGTCTTTAATTAGGTCTAACTTGAGTAATTGCCTACTCAAAATTGACAACTTTTCGCACTCTGAGTGGTTTACAGGAATAATTAAACTTAACAACGTACAAACTTCGTTACTTCCTGACCAATATAATTTTTCCAAAGGATTCTATTCTAAGGAAATGGCTAGCGGGGAAGTTTTCCTAATGATTTTATTCCAAGGAAATAACCAACGGGGAATCTTTCCTAAGGATTCTATTCTAAGAAAAGGACCAATAGTATCTTTTCAAAGGATTCTCTTATAACTAAAGGACAAATAGAGTATTTTCAAAAAGTCATATTACAGTGAAACTTTAATCAACCGTCACTATTTTAACCGTCAGTTTCTGATTCCGTATTACGGAACATTCTCGCTCAGTAAACACGAGCCTCGAAGAAAAAAAAAAGAAAAGGACAGATTATTTTAAAATTTGAATATGTATATACTTCTACAGTTTACGTTCATGTAACAATATGTACTTTTCTGTACAAAATGTAAATTGTATGTTTCTGTAAAATAAAACACATGTATGTACAGTGTATTTCCTGTATGTGAACGCACATTTCTTATCATTCGTTCATATGTAATGGATGGGGATGGATTGTTGTTTAAGGTTTTCTCTGTTATCCGTCTATTCGATTAACCGTCCTTTGTCCCGGTCTCGACCCTGGCCCTTAATAGAAGTTTCACTGTAAAAGGAAATGACCAATATAATGTTTCCAAAGTTGAACGAATCCATGGATTCTTTCAACTATTGCTATCTACATCTATTGCTTGATAGAATAGATGGATTAACACCTATTGCTTGAAAGAATCCATGGATTCTTTCAAGCAATAGGTGTGTTTATTTAGTCATTGTCTAGTGAAAGGTAAAAACAATACTACACAACTAGAAAATCAAGTAAAGCTCATAGGTTATATTTCAAATCAAGATACATTATAATTTTCAATTAAGTTTCAGAAGTTATAAGGCTGCCTTCAATGAGATAAAGCGACAGAAGAAACATTACAATAGAAAAGGCACCATGTAAAAGCAGTGAAAGCTCGATACCAAAATAGAATAAATTCCCCCTTTTTGAAATTCATTTTAATACAGCTCCCGTTTCCTGGAATCGATCTTCCCATTGGGGGAACCTGATCAACGTTCTCCTCACAAATGAGCTTCTCGGCCCATTACAGAAGGCCCGTTCCGAAACCAAATAGATATTGATGGGCAAAAATGGATCTTTTGTTACAGCAGGTGCAGTGCGGGGCAAGCTCTATTATAGCCGGTCATTTTTCTCCATTAAATGTTCTTGTTCCTTTGTGAGATTGTCGGCGACCGCCTCTATTGTCGTCGATAGATACCACTTGCCGTTTTTCAAGGAATAATAACGTGGAGAAGCGTGGGTTTTTTCTTATCCCCGAATGGCAACGGTAGTTTGTCAAAAGGTAATTTGTGGTTGTTGGAGAGTCACGGTGAGGCAATGTACTTCAGTTCGTATTCAAAAGGTGTGGGGGTGTCAGAAAAGAAATAACATTGTAATGTATTCGGATGCTGAATTATTTGGGGATTGGACATTTGTTTCGCTGGTCAAATGAGACCTGTGATGTGAGGCAAGAGTAGCCTTTGTCCACAAGGAGGTATTTCGTGAAAATACGAATGCAAATATATAACTTTTGTGATTAGCTTAGAAATGCGTAAAATTTTAGTCACAATTAATTTGACGTCAAACTGTAAAAAAGGGTTTCTGTTCAGAATTGAAAACACTTCGTTACATACATTTAAGTTCAAAGAAAGTATGTTATTTACAGTGACAAAGAGTCTATTAATACCAAAAAGCATAGCTTCCTTCTAAAATAAATTCGTTGAAAAAAATAAAATCCATGACTTTTTTTGTTAGCATTTAGAGTAAGGTATCATATTTTAATTACAATGAGTTTGACGCCAAGCAGAAAAAAATTGTTAACATCTAGAATTGGAAACACTTTGTTTTCTACATTTATGTTCAAAGAAAGTATTTTATTTATAGTGACGTAGAGTCCATTGAAACCAAGAAGCCCGGCATTCAATAACAAAAAACAAATTTGTAGAAAAAATGAATAACAATCGATAAAACGAGAAGCTAAAAGGACGATATTTTTTAAACGTAAATCTGCGATCTTAGGCCCGGTGCACACATCCGGTTTTTCAACGTGCGGCGCCGCTGCGGCATCGAAGCCCAAGTTGGCACATATAACCGTGAAATGACGCAAGTTCTCATTTCGCGCCATTTGCGATAAATATTCTATCGAAGAAAACGTGTTTATTTCGCTTACTTGGTGTAAAAAAAGTATATTTTGAAACAAAATAGACGTTACTAGATACAACCATTAATTAATTATTATTTATATTCCACTTATTTATGAAAACAAGGTACTTCAGACCGTAGAAGCGTGTGCGGCGAGCTGCGGCGCCGTGGGGAACTGCGGTACGAATTGTATGCAAGTTGGACGTGCGTCGTCAAAGCGTGGCACGTATTCACTACTCCATTGGATCTAATGTACAAGGGTTGTTCAAATGAAAAGGCACGAAACGACACTGTGGATATAAATGAAGACTTTATTCAAAGTATACACCATAGGCCTGAGTACAACGATCCCATTGATAACGAGCCGAAGTATTCCTTGTTTTTAGAATTCCTGCGACCGTGACGAGACCCAGTCCTTCATAGCGTAATTGAGTTCGTCGTCCGAGTTGAAGCACTTCCCTTTCAGATGTTTTTTCAGGGGACCAAACACATGGAAAACGCAGGGTTACATGTCCTGGCTGTAGGGCGGATGGTCAAGCTGCTCCAACTAGAACTTGGCCAGTTCCACGTGTGTGACCCTGGATACGTGTGGACGCGCGTTATCATGGAGCAGAACCACACCCTTCGTGAGCAGTCACGGTTTTTTGTTCTTGATGGACCGGCGTAGGCTTAGGAGTGTCACAGTACACATCGGAGTTAATGGTTCTTCTGTGCTCGAGGAATTCAACAAGTAGCGAACCTTGGACGTTGAAAAAGACGGTGAGCAACACCTTCCCTGCTTTGTTCATTTGCCACGGCTTTGAACTTTTTAGGGAGAGGTGACGACGCATGCTTCCAATGCATGCTGTCCCGCTTTGTCTCTGGCTCGTAGTGATGGCACCACCTCTCATCACCTACCTGTGACTATCCACTCCAGGAAAGCGGGGTCTTCATGATACCGAAACAGATGTTGAAGTGCTAACCCCATACCCAGTTCCTTTTGCTGGTCGGTGATCTGCTTTGGAACAACTGTCGTGAACAATTGTCCACACTGTTCCAACACTGACATCCACCTTCACCTCCAACATTCGCTACGTGACACGCCGATCACTTCTCGCTAGGTCGTCCACCTTGTCGATGAGATCGACCGTGATGACTGTGTTTGCCTGGTCATCAACCAAACTTTCACGGCCTGCACGAAAACGGGCACTCCATTTTCTCACTGACTTGTCGGACACACAATCATCCCCGTATGCCATCCGGCGATGAATAATGGCTGGCTTAACAACTTCCGCTGTCAGAAATCGGATAACGCCTCGCTGCTCCTCAATCGTCGAATTTTGCAATGTGAACGCCATCCTGTGGATCAATGGGTTTGCCCACTGCTATTGCAAACTACAAGTTGTAGGCGGTGCTGGTTCGATACCTCCATGGCGTATTTATCTTTCCTTCTTGTGTGTATGTCCATTTACTTGAAGTTGTTTGGCTCAGCTTGGTCAAATATGGCCTTTGCGTCAACAAACCTGAAGTAAGGCACATAGATATTCCCAGTGGTTCTCAAGCAATTACTGTTTAAGGGTTAAAGAAGTATCCTACACTAAACCATTCTGAAAGCTTTCTCTGACTTATGCCATTATGAAGTTTGTAAGATACAACTTTTAAAATGGTTTCAGTTTTTCATGAGTAATCATACTGAGAGGTAATGAAAAACCGTCGATAAAGGAGACATATAATATTTATGAAAGAGATGTACTTAAGATGCCAGGATAGCCGCCGTAAATTGGAGTGAATTAGAAGAGCAACAAAGTGACTGGTAGTCCCCGAAACAACCCACATTGGGTAGTATTTTAAATATTCAATTCCAATTCTCTGATGAAGTTGTGTCACGTTGGAAAACTTTCTGGTTTTAAAATTTCTTCATCTAAAACGTGTTAAGCTTTTCGAAAAGAAAAGCTGACGAGTATCTACGAATCTTCGCAATCTCAATGAAACGTCAGCAGATATAGTCTTAATTATACAGAGATCGCACTTGTGTAATGAGTTGCGATTTTGCACTCAATCAAACGCAATTATTTGCTTATGCAGCGCAATTTTTCATCCTCAGAACAGATCGCGTGCCAACTTCCATCTCGTCCGCCCAGTTCTTGTTCGAAATTGCCATTTATTTTCAAATGCCTCCTCTTCTAACGAGATTCAGACTTGCAGATGAGGCAGAATTCCCTTCGTTTTTTTGCTGCTCGCTCTTTCAATAAAAGCATGGGAAGGAACGGCAAGGAAACAAATGAAGCTTTCGTAATAAATCTCAGGAACCATTTATAAACCACGCATCTGAGACTTTGGCGTCAGAGACGATTTTGCATTGAGAAGGCGCCATCTCATTAAAACTGAAGGCGAAAAAGTGGAAAGATAACAGCGACGAAATGAATTAATGCTTTCTTTACAATTCTGTAATTCCACGTTCTTAATTAAGTCTCTTATTCCCTCGTGGTGCTAATGAAGATAAAAAAACAGCAGGTTAAGATGGTAACAATTGCTTCCGAGTGTTATCGTTTTGCTTAAAAGTAGAATGAAGTATTTAGCTATCTCATAAAGAGTTCTGAATTATGAGATGAGTTTATCTATATGAGTTGGCCTATCAAAGGAAAAGCTCAAATTTATGAATAAGATACAAATGTAGTAGAAAATGAAAGCGGCTATAGTTTTTAGGAATAGGTTTTATAGCAACTCAAGCAGAAGAATTTGAATTTGGTTTTATTTCTGTCGCGTTAGGGTTAAATCAGAATATCTGTATAAAGAACACAAATTATGCAATTTCATTATGAAAATTCAGAATAAATTACAAAGTCTGTTGGGAAAACTTCGTGTTATTAAAGGTATGGACGTGGTAGGTAGGCAGTTAATTAACTTCGCACTGGAGAACACAACGGGATAGTGGCATATACACGGCTTTCAGAATTTGTTAACTTTGCTTCTTAGGTCATGGTTTACATCGCACTTCAAGTCACGGTTTAGGTTGCGTTTCAGGTCATGGTTTGCATTACGAACAAGTGATGGTTTACATAGCGATTCAGATCAAGTTTACGTTGCAGTTCAGGTCAAGGGGTTGCATAGCTATTCAGTTCACATTTAACATTTTCATTCAAATCATGATTTACATCCAATTCAGGTCATGATTTACATCGAGATTCAAGTGGAGATTGAGATGGATTAAGATCGATGACGAGGTGATCAGAGATTATCTTTACAGAATCCTAGGCTCTACCTCAGATGGTTATCGGAATTCATTAAAGTTCTTCGTAGTTAATTTTAATTTTTTAGTCTAACACTGTTCTGTAATAAAACTTAGAAACGATTTCGGTGATCATTCCGGTGATGACCTAAATACAATGTGTTTCTATCAAGGTTGAAGTTATCCGGTGTTAACTATCGTAATGGAAAAGTCGACTGTCCATCAAGATTTTGCAAATGCATATTTTACGCTATGTGAAAGGGCAGGTTAAAGCCCATAACATTCAAATTAATGGAGTTGAAAATGTATCTGGAGTCTTACAGGTGAAATATAGCAGCAGTTGTGAAAAAGTGCCACGGAAAGTTTCGCCAAAAATACATTTATAAGACACAGGTTTTGTGATATTTGTGAGTGTTTGTGTGACACAGGTAGGTATATAAATTATTCGCAGTCGATTCGCCCCTCCAAGTACACTTTCTGAATTAGGGACTTTTTTGCAATTTGAGTGGGAACATATCCCTCTGAATGTTGTACGTGACCTGTATTTGTCAATTCCACGTCGGATACAAGCTGTTATTCATGCAAAAGTAGGACCAACGGCCTATTAATAAAAAAAATAATCTTTTCACAGGTGTTCACATTATTTTGTCCATCCCCTGTAGATATGATAGTTAAAAAAAATAACGAAAATGTCCCGATTTTTCCCGAATTAAAAAAAATATTATCAGGAACCAAATTAAAAGTTCTAAAAAAACTCGGCGTTGTGCAAAAATTCTCATATAGAGGTACTTTTAAAAAAATCACGGCTGCAGACTGAAAATTTTTACGTCTTTTGCTCACTCCCGTTAAAAATTTCGCTTTTTTCTTACTTTAACACTTATTGCACCCCAAACTAATAGCCTCATAGGAATTTTTTTTTTAATCTTCTTCCCTGTATAATTTTGAACAAACCATGTTAATTTCGTAGTTTTCTGATCCGTACTTTCTCGGGAAACCGTCTAAGAATCGTGCAAAAAAAAAAAGCTTGACTATAGAGAGATAAATCACATATGCTCAAGTGTTAGTCACGGTAGTTATCTCAATAATAGAATATTTTTCTGAGACATCTGAAAAATATTTCTCGACCAGTACAAAACCAAAGCTCTGAGGGACTCATCTAAATATATCGGAATGGTGTGTTTGTTTGTAGATTGAATATTTTCGATCCAATACAAGTCTTCTATCCTTTTTGGGGAATTATGATGCAAATTAATCTTTTGAGCATTTGATGTCGTCTCTGTGCCTATCTGTTTATATGTATGTCTGTGTGTGGGTGCCTGTGCCACGTACGAATGGTTGAATATATTTTTTATGAAACTTTGCATACTGTGAATATTTAACTTTCATTCAGTGACTGAATTTGGTTGCGTAAGTCTCTCTTTTTCCCCTTCTATGTTCGATTTTGTGTCTGTATTTAAGGTGGAACAAGTACCACATAAAATATCGTCATCAACATTCCCTACCGGATGCAGTCGCCTTCCCATCATATCCCAGACATGCTCGATGGGAGAGACATCTGGTGATCTGGCTGTCCAAGGAAGTGTTTGACAAGCTTGAAGACAGTTAATAACAACACGTGCCGTATGTGGCATTATCTTGCTGAAAAATAAGCCCAGGGTACTGCGAAAGGAACGGTAGCAAAACAGGTCTCAGAATGTCGTCAACGTACCGCTGTGCAGTAAGTGTACCTCTAATGACGACCAAAGGGGTCCGGCTATCAAGGGAAATGGCATCCCAGACCATAACTCCTTGTTGAGTGCCCGTGTGGCGTGCAATAGTGAAAGCAGGATCGGCACGCTGCCCTGGGCGTCTCCAGACACGTCTTTGATGATCGTCAGGACACAGTTGGAAGCGGGATTCGTCAATAAAGACTATACGTCCCCAGTCAGCATCATTCCAGCCTGATCGAGCCAAGCACCACTATAATCTGGCTCGAGGGTGTGCTGGCGTGAGTGGCAGGTGGCGTAACGGTCGGTATGAGCGTAGATTTTGCTCTCTCAGCCGCCTGTGAATGGTTATGGTTGACACTCGTCTGTGGGTCGCACGATTGATGGTTGATAGCGATGAATCAGGCGCTGTAACAGCTGATCTGACAATCACTCGGTCCTCGTGATCTGTTGTGGCCCTACGTCGACCGCTACCATCATGACGCTTAAATCTGCCATTGTCCACCCACTCTTGCCAGCATCTTCTAATCGCCGTATCGCTTCGACTCTCATGACGAGCGATTCTCCGATTTGCCCAACCTGCCTCTTTCAATCCAATGATACGACCTCTTTCAAACTCTGACAGTTGCTCGTAATGAGCTCAAATCCTGCGGCGAGGCATTTTTTCAGTCGTTGAAAGGTATCCTAAATAGCAATGCAGCAGAAATTTTTAACAACAGTTCAAGAACAACTCATTACATACACCTGATGGATGCGCAGTTCCGATGCGCTGGAGATCGTACTATTCATTCATTGGATACCAATCCAGTTAAATATTGAGAGGTAAGGTAATTTTAATTAACTAGACCAACACAACGAGCTATTGACGACAGTCCGGGATCAATACCCTAAGGGAAAGATTCGAGGACAACATCACGTAATTTTGAACCACGGTGAGATGACAAGGCAACACCTGAGCTGGCACACCACTCTCCAAATTTCCACACCAACTCAACTTGAGGATTTTTGGCCACGAGAGATTTAAGATGCACCAGTCATTTCTGCAACATACGCTTACAAATATCCATGCACTGACCCGAATTCGAACCAAGAACCTTCCTATTTAGAGGTTAACACCTTAACCACCATACCGGTTGGTCGGCTAAATATTGAGAGAAAAAGTCAAAAGAGGCATTAAACAGCTAGTTCACTAAAATCAAATGTGAAGATTCATTGTATTTAGGATAATATTTCTGCAGAAACGGATCAACATTTAAAAGAGTTGGAACGAACTCAAGGGCAAAAGACAGTTCAACGATATCCAAATAAGAGATCCCTACATTCTAGCTACTGCAATCTGAATTATCTTATGTTACAAAATAAAACAAGGTATTACATTGCTTCCCTTATTCCAAAACATAAAATTCTTTCCTTTCATAAAATATTATTTAAAAGCACCTACAGAATTTATAAATCTATTTACCAGAAAAGAGCTTTCATCTAACAAGAAACACTTTATTGAAATGCAAGAAATATGGCATAATTCATGCACTTCGAAGCACTAATGGACACGAATTGAGTGGATATATAAAATGATTTAGTTTCTGTAAAGGAAGAGGCTATAAAAAGAATAAAACATAATTCGTATATGGATTTATGAGTTCTAAGTTTGCATTGCTCTGAAATCTCTAATTCTCTACATTAAAAGTGGATAGAATGTTGCCAGATCTCTGGCATGTAAAACACATTTAAATAAAAAAAAAAGTCAAATTATAAAAACACTGAATAGTGTATTTTTGATTTTTACATGCCTTATTAAAAGTTGATGACATTAGTTTGTATTCATAACATTTTGCTAGTAAAATATTCCAATAAGATTTAAAAATTAGAAAAAGAACTGTACATATATTTGCATTAACAGCCCGTCTTCTTGAAGAAGAGTTCCCAGTTAAGTTGCTTTCTTGTTAAAAAAAAGTTATGTTAAGAAAAAAACGATGCCTACTACAGTATAAATTACGATATTAAGTTATTTCTACTCGAAACATAAAATACTTTGTGCACATATTTCAATTTTAGAGTGTGTAATGAATAATCTCGAAGACCTATGGGTGAACTCTATTAACATAATATCCTTATGCACTTAAGTTCTAGTGCTATCAACAAGCAATGTCTAAGATGGGGATTTTAAATTTTAGACGGTCAGTACCAAGAATTTTTACGAAAAATATTGAAGGTAAAGACCTGTACATGATTTCTATTGGGCAAACTAAAAGAACATTATTGAAAAGAATGAATCAAATGGGCTAAAAGAATGAACAAATTATCTTAAGCTCAATTGTTCTGTATTTAACGCTTCTCATACTTTAAAGCACACGATTATGCGTGGTGTTTCAAGTATGACCCAGTAACCAGGAATAATATACACTATAAAATATACTACTACACTCATTTTTTTGTGTTTCTATATTTTGTGCATACGAAATTTATCCGTGCATAAATTTCGTATATCTCTACTAATACTGCACGTTTCGTGGCCTCATATAGATAGCTCTTTAATTTCAAGCTTCAGTGCACATCAAAACTGTAAATTTTAAACGAATAAAATCTCATATTCTATTTGAATTCCGAAGAGGATTCAGTCAACGACAGAGAATTCCCTCCACACACATACGTATATTCCGTTCCGTCTATAATCTACTTAAAATGACAGAAAACTTGGAGCTCATATTTTTTTCAGGATGAAAATATGCATTTATTCGCGTTTACTCAGGGTTGTTATCCAGCGATTTCCGACTGCCGTTGTCTTGGAAACGACTAATCCTCAAGCGACAGGTGTTCAAGAAACATTGCAATTGCTTCAATGGTTTCCAGATTCCTGAGGTTAACATAGCAAACGATTGTTTCCTCCACGCTAAGATCTTATAAGTGTTTAGAACACGAAGCTATTCAGTGTGATATATGATTTCATAACACCCACATACCGTTTTGGGCTAATACATTAAGTCATGAGACATCTGTACAGAAAGGCTACAGTGAATAAAAACTTTAACATTATGGAATAGTATCTTATTAAAATCGCATGAGAGGCATTTCTTATCATGCAATATGCAGGTAGTTGTAGCGTTTCTTCGGCGGAAAAATGTTTCCAAACACAATGTCACTTGGCTTGTTTTTCGAATCCTATTTGACCACATCACAAATAAAAATTCCAAAGAATGGATTTCGAATTTATATGTGAAAGTTTATTGGTTTACTCCATTTAGATTAAACGTTGAAAGTCTTCAAAATGGCGATAAACTACATTTTAAGGAAACCTCGATAGGTATCATGAGAGTATTAGGGTAGATGAAGTAAAATATTCGCATTTTAGCAAGCCAGAATGAAACAGAGCAACTTAGTCTGTCATAAAGTATTTTATGGTAGAGTTGGTTTACACCGTTATATATAATACTACTTCATCGTAAGTTAATTTTTGTAGTGGTGGCTAAGCTCGCTACAGTTTCGATTTTATATACGATAGTTGATTGGCTTACACCATTTAGATTAAAAGTTAAAAGTCTTCAAAACGGTGATAAACTATATTTTAATGTAACCTCGATATGTATCACGAGAGAGTATTAGGTTAGAGGAAGTAAAATCTCCGCATTTTAGTAAGCCGAAATGAAACTGTGCAACTATATCTACCAAAAAAGTACTTCATGATAGAGTTTGGTTACACTGTTATATATAATACAATTTCATAGTAAGTTAATTTTTGCAGTGGTGGCTAAGCTCACTACAATACTCTACCTCCAGAATTTAGTAGTAGCCGAAATTAAGTAGATAACGTCAATAGTGGAATGTTTGCCATTTACATGAGACAGTGCGATTTTAAAATCACAGTTGTAATTGTCCTGAGTTGCCTTTAACAGCCGAGTGTGAGTGCCCTTGTGAGCTGAAGGCTGAGTAGTATGAATGGAGTGACTGCAACTTCGTCTACCAAAAAGTACTTCATGGTAGAGTTGAGTTACACTGTTATATATACTACTGCATCGTACGTTAATTTTTGTAATGGTGGCTAAGCTCGCTACAGCATTCTATAAGGTTTGTTTACACTAAAAATCCCTCTCACAGGTTCCCATGACCATGACTTTTAGGATGTTGCTTTTATTTATGTACTTAAATAGTAGAAGCTTTTTCTGTAAAGCTGAATGTGGACGGTGCTAACGTTTTTCAGCTACATTTCCTGTACGTATTCTGTAAGCGATATCTCTTCCCTACACTTTAGGAAATTCTGTTAAAATAGAATAAGAATGTTAAAATATCTTGAAGGAGGAATAATGTATGTGTGGATTATCCTCGACTGGTGTAGAAGATTTGTAAAGTGAGTGAATTACTTCAATAAATGCTTTGAACTAATTTTGAACAATTCATTTCCCTTCAATGTGGGCGATAAATGAATGAATAACATGGTTCAATTGTCTGAACCTCCAAATGGTACATCAGTTTATAAATTGTTCGTCGACGAAATTTATATACCCCTTAGGTTAGTTTCCTGTAAAAATGACATGTTAAAATTCTAGAAATGAATAAAAAAGAATTTCAAGAATTTAAATTTTGTAAAACTAATTTTTCGTAAAGATAGGTGAAGATTGAAGTTATATCACTTCATCAACAAAACAGGCTATTTGTTGGAAATAAATTATTTCAGCTGTACTGGTAGGACAATCTGAGCATCAATCGCAATTCTAAAATGCTCGATGTTATTCCTACTTGAATTTCAAATAGATTTTAGCCCCTATGCAGCCTACGTTTTTCGTAGCGGTATAAAGAATACGTGTAACATAGTTGGTTCAAATAGTTGAAACAATGTAGATTTTTATAGAGTACAGACAGCGCCAACACTGATTTGTAGATTTGAACTATTCATATTAAAATTGTAGTATTTAAAAATTACTATAATGATTATTTAATATAATTTAATAATTTTTCTTTATTTAGACACTTTAAGTTAATTTTTAACGGTTCACTATAACTGTTTATATTTTCGAAAAGAGTTGCTAATTTCAATTGAAATAGCATTGTTGTTTTAATTGCCGACCCATCTCTACCATGTGAGGCTTTTTCTGTGGTGTTAAATGTAGGTGAAAGAACGTGTTTCTATACGTATTAGGAATGTGAATTTAATTGACTTGTTTTTCGAGCACTTTACCTACAAAAATTCAAAAGAAAGAATTCCGAATTGATACATAAAAATTAACTGATCGACGCCAATTAGATTAAACTACAAACATAGCCAAAACGGCTATATCCAACATTTAAAGGTAACCCTGATATTGTGTTACAGGAAACAAAACCTACTACTTCCATTTGGTTTGTTTGCACTGATAATACACTTTATTTGATTGTTAGATTGATAAACGCCATTTAAGGCCCGGTACACACATCCGGTTTTTCTACGTGCGTCGCCGCTGCGGCACTGAAGCCCAACTATGCACACATTACCGTGAAATGACTCAAGTACTCATTTCGTACCATTTACGATAAATATTCTATCGAAGAAAACGTGTTTATTTCGCTTACTTGGTGTACAAAAAGTATAGTTTGAAACCAAATAGATGTTACTGGATACAACTATTTGTTAATTATTATTTATATTCCATTTATGTATGAAAACAAGGTGCTTCAGAACGGAGACGTATGTGCGGCGACCGTGCGGCGCCGTGGGGAACTGCGGTACAAAAGTACCTTCTTTTCATATATAAATGGAATATAAATAATAATTAATAAATGGTTGTATCCAGTAACGTTTATTTTTGTTTCAAAATATACTTTTTTTACACCATGTAAGCGAAATAAACACGTTTTCTTCGATAGAATATTTATCGCAAATGGCTCGAAATAAGTATTTGCGTCATTTCACGGTTATGTGTGCATATTTGGGCTTCGGTGCCGCAACGGCGCCGCATGTTGAAAAATAAGGTGTGTGCACCCGGCCTAAAATGTTTAATTTTAAAGCCTTTGACTATTTGTCTAGCACGTGTTATCATTCCTTTACAGTTTATTAAGTAATATTTCAAGAACATGTCCAACCCAAACAGTTTTGTGGAAACTTATAATTTTTGGAGCATCTGACAGAACAATTCCACCGCTAATTGAAAACGAACCTCTCTTCCCATAGGAGAAATTTTGCCATTTGAGCAAACAAACATGGCCATATCAGTTTGAGAAACTTCAACTATAATGTATTTCATTGTCGTTAATTGCATACTTAAGGGACGGGCGAGCACTCTCTGTCTTTCATATTACGATCCAGACACACACAGATTAAAACGTGACCTGCTCTCACATTGATATGCAAATTCCCATAATAGCTGCAATGAATAGATGCATTCTGACCGCAATCATCCGCCATTCTTTTCACGTTGCAGCCTGCGTTGTTGTACCCCGAACTTAATTTTATATTCGCCAAAAGAAGTTAAGAGAGCTCTTTGTGTAATTCAATTGCTTCAGGAGTTCGCCAGAAATTGCAGCCTCCTAATTTCGTTAGCGCAGGTAGCCGCAACCGTGACCAGATCTCCAAGAGAGGTGAATTACATTTCACGAGTTCTAAACCACACCCTACAGCATTGTCTTCTACGGATAAAGAGCGTGTGTTTGAGTAACTTTCAATAAAGGCTAGTTCCCAGGCGCCATTATGGGATTGTTACTATTCCTCTACAGCGCTGTTTGCCAGGGCTTAATAGGTTAGAAAATGGATTTTATTGAACAGCAGATGCTAAGTTGAAGAAAGCCTAGAGTTTAAAGTGCACATTTTAAGGGAGATTTGTCTCAGTGTGACTCGAGTACAATGACCAAATTAGTGAATGGCTGTGACATTAAGTAGAATGGTAGCGTATACTTTTATTTTAAATCTCATTGAATAATTCTATACCATGGTAGAAAGAGACAATGTTCATTTTGTACGTGTTTGGAAATAGATCTATAATAATTAAAAACATCAACCGTAGACGTCTTTTAATGTATTGTTGATTTAGCTTTTCTTTTCACCGTGGTACGAAATGATATGTTGATCACCTATCTGAAAAAAAAACAAATAACTTCTGAACCAAAGTACCTTTACGCCCGAAAGCATTACAAAATTTATCTCATCAAAAGTTTTCGTATCAGCGATTGCACATAATTAAAACCGTTCTTTAGATTGCCAACTTTGGAAAAGTTGATAAGCATGTTCCTTCAGTTTTGTTTTGCTAATTTATTCCAATTTCCTGGAAGAGGCGGGTTCGCTTCATCCCAAACAAGAAAACGAAGAAGAGTTGAAATTTATGCAAATCCAGTAGAAATAGTGATGTAATTAAAATAGGGAAGAGAGGTTGAGGATGGTAATACTGGTTTGTTATTAACCGAAGTTCTATGGGGAATATGTAAGCCGATGCCTTAAAATAGCAAGCAATTAATTGTGATCTTTGCTTGAGTTCAAATAATTTTCTGTTCGCATAGGTATTACGATTAATAAGCAGAGTGAAATTTAAATAGATTTCCGATTTTTACGTTAAATGGAACGGTTTGATGGAGAATGTAATTAAAGTTCAATGAGGTTCACATTATCTTTACTTGGAAACTGGTATTTATTAAGGATAGAAAGCATGAAAAACTGCTTCAATTGAATACTTAAATTAAAACTTGGAATCATAGTATACTTTTACACGATAGAAACAATAGAAATTGATCTTGTAAAAATCATCTCGAAATATTTCATTAGAGATGTGGCAGCTTCGTTGGAAGAGTAACGGATTAGAAACCGGAGGATAGCGAATTCAAAACTAGGTCCTGCCAAATATCGTCGTGTACAAGAGGGTTGGTGCATGTTAAATCTGCCGTGTCTTGAAATGTCTCAAGTTTGAAGAATGAGTTAAACTCGTCATCTGACCGTGGTACAAAATTACGAAGCGATGCCCTAGAATATTTCCCTTTAGATTAGATCCCGGGTCCTTTTCAATAACACGTTTGTTTCTCCAGAGATCAGGGTGGTCACTATATATATGGGGAAAATTTTTTTTCCGCCCAATCTTCCATGGCACCCCCCCCCCCTAAAATTTGCCAATAGGCTAGAAACTGTGATTGGCAAAGTTTCAGCTCAACCTGATAATATTAACCCGTGTCTCATTGAGGTTAAAGTTAAGAAAAACAGCTATTTTTAGCAAAAAAATCGTAGTTTTTACGCTTTAAAATCGAAACTATTCGTCCTAGAAACCTGGTTCTTGTCTAATTTCATAGGAAATTTTACTGACTTAAAGTTTGATATCATCCGCTTTTTTTGCTAAAACGGATAGAATGGTATTTAGCATTTTACAGGTAAGGTCGTAGTGGATATCCTCAAAAAATTGAATTTTTAAGCAAAGCCCCTAAAAACATTACAATATTAAATTACATCTGCTTTCTAGATTTTGCTTTTGTATTTTTCATTTTGTACATTAAAAAGGCTTTAGTTAGAGGTATTTTTAAAAATAAATCCAACAACATTCAAATTCAAAATGAAGGAATTAGGGGTAAAGAAGAGGAAGCAAGGAGTAAAAATGACAACAAATAGTGTTCTAATGTATTTTATTAATTATATAGCTGAATTATACATCATTATATCATTATTATTTAAATATACAAATTAAGTAGTAATTACAAATTAAGGTGGTAATGTCTTAGATATTGTAGCTTTTGAAGAGTCTGGAAAAATTTGTCTACATTCAGATACTAATTGTAAAAGGAACTGCCGTTGTTTTTCGTCTTTCGTCAAAGAGGCATTAAAGTCTTTAATTAATTTTACTTCTCTCTCAGCAGTATCATTAACAACCCTTAAACCGTTTACTATTTTTTTAGCTTTTAAATAATGTTGATTTTTACATCATACATCGGGATGAGTATATAAAAAATCTGTATCGATTCAAATCTCTTAAAAAAATTTAGAATTCAAGCAGAAACAAAATAATTAACTTCTTTGTCCAATAATTGAACAACTTGTGGGAGATTGAGTCTTGGTTTTACATCACAATCATCTTCATAATTTTCTACTTTGGACCTTAATTTTTCAAGCATGCTTGTTTTGGCATTTTTTTCCCAAAGTATCATCTAAAAATGAAAATGCAACTTGCTCCGAGTTCAGATACCACAGGCGATTTATTATTTTAGACAGGGCCTTGTCTGCAACCTCTTTATCAATTTTCCTGTATCTAACTAAATATTTTAATAATTGTAGGTCTTGGTTGGGGGCCAAAGTGGGTCTGTGAGCATTGAACCACGCTTTTACATAAATATTGACTATAAATAAACAAATATATGCAATACCTTTTCTCTCTAAATCAGTTAACGCAAATTGATCTCTGAAAATATGCATTTTAAGAGAATAAATGGCAATTGCCATCCATCTGGCGTGATGAATAGCACCAGGTACTCTAAAAGTAATGTCTTTTTGAGGAAGACGACCTAAATGATCTAAGCAAAGTTGGATAAAATCTTTATAATCATCCCAGGGCTGTCGGCATATTAATTGTTAAAAAAAAAAACTTGAAATTTGGTCAGGATAACTTATTTTATTTCTAATATTTTCATTTTCTATACCTGTTTGTATTTCTTCTTGTCTAACTTAGACCACCCAGTCTGGAATTTTCGAAAAATATCTGGCTGAAGACCAGTTGATTTGCCCATTTTGCAATTAAAAAATTCAGAAAGTTTTTCTCTAATAACTGCTCTAGCAAAACGTAGGTTCCCCTAAGGCGACCAGTATTTACTGCCGTTTTGTATCAAAACACAATGCCTGGATTTTCCCAACTGCCCCCCCCCCCTTCCCAATGCTCAACTGCTGATAATACAGCTTTTGCCTGAATTATCCTCGTACTATTTTCAAAGATTGGAACACCTATCAACTGTTCTTCATCGCCACATGTAATCAAAATCGCTATCCGCTCCACATTTTCTTCACTCAACAAATCTGGAAGCAATTTCCCATCCCAGTGCACAACAGCTCCCTGTAAATCGGAATTTCTAAATCTATTTTTGATGAGATCAGTTGCGGAGTCGTATGACACTTTTACCTAGAATTAAATTCTGTGGGTCATGACCTAATGTCTGAAAAATGCTAAATACCACTCACAAGTTGTATCTGAAGTACTTTAACAAGTTGTATCTGAATGTAAGCACATTTTTCAAGACTTTTTTTAAAAGCTACAATATCTAAGACATTACCACCTTAATTTGTAATTACCACCTAATTTGTATATTTAAATAAAAATAATGTAATGATGTATAATTCAACAATATAATTAGTACAGTAGAACTCCAATTATCCGAACTCCGACTGTCCGAATCGCTTTCAGAATTTCTGAAAAAAAAAATAAGAGGGAAACGTACTGCGATTAGCAAAGAAATGATTCTGGGTTTCAAATTCTAAAAATGATGATGAACTTATTGAAAGTGTGAGAGAAGAAAGTGTCGAGGAAGAAGATTACCTTAATGTTGAAATTGAAGCAGATACTGGATCATCTTCTAGTGAAGCATTTGCCGACCTTAAAACTGCGTTGAAGCGGATGGACCGTCAGCCCTAGTGTGACTACATGCAACTTCTCACTGTCAAGCGGATGCGCGATTTGGCTGCCCGAAAACGGACGTAGACAGTCTAACAGCTTACTTTAACCGAGATGTTCAGCAAGCAATGACTTTCATTTACAGTACGGTACGTACATACTGTACTAATGTATAGCACTTGTAAGTACGCTTAACATGTAAAAGTGTGGCCGTTACATTTAACTAATTAAAAACTCTTTTTCTTTAAAAATAGTTTTTTTCTCCTATTTTTAACCATACATACAGTATTTAATTAAAATACATACTAGACCCTTTTTACGGAAAAAATCCAACTATCCGAATTTTTGACTATCCGAATGGGGTCTGGTCCCAATTTATTCGTATAGTTGGAGTTCTACTGTAAATACATTTGAACACTATTTGCTGTCATTTTTACTCCTTGCTTCCTCTTCTTTACCCCTAATTCCTTCATTTTGAATTTGAATGTTGTTGGATTTATTTTTGAAAATACCTCTAACAAAAGCCTTTTAATGTACAAAATGAAAAATACAAAAGCAAAATCTGGAAAGCAGATGTAATTGAATATTGTAATGATTTTAGGGGCTTTGCATAAAAATTCACTTTTGAGGATATCCACTACGATCTTACCCGAAAAATGCTGAATACCATTCTATCAGTTTTAGCAAAAAAAAAGTAGATGCGATCAAACTTCAATAAAATTTCCTATCAAATAAGACAAGAACCAGGTTTCTAGGACGAATAATTTCAATTTTAAAGAGTAAAAACTACGATTTTTTGCCAAAAATTGTTGTTTTTCTTAACTTTAACCTCAATGAGGCACGGGTTAATATTATCAGAATGAGCTTAAACTGTGCCAATCACATTTTCTAGCCCATTGGCAATTTTTAGGGGGGGGGGGTGCCCCGGTAGAAATTCGAAAATTGATTTTTTGTGACCACCCTAGTGTGACAATGATGTAACCCTAATTAACTACCTCCTATCTATATATTTCACTAACGTACTTGGCTGAGAAATTGGTATTGTTCCTATATTGGTGAATGACAACTAACGAATTTAAACAAGATATGTAATCTACCGCTACGAGATTAATGCACCAATTTTGTCGGAACTTTGAAATATGCTTAAATTGATCTAGTTGCAGCATCACATTGCAAGATCTATATGGAAGATCTCTCACTGGTTTAATGAATTTCTTCAATAGATTACAGAAGGCAATGAGGAACTGAACAAAATTAAAGCAGAAAAGGATATCTGAGCCAACCTGAAAATAGGTTCAGAGATAAAAAATATGAAAATGGTAGTAGATCGACGGGCTCGGATTTTAGCTTGAAAAGCTAAGGCACAATTTATACATCTTGATCAGATGCAACACGAGGGTCTGTTAGTCTTTATATAATAAATCATAAAGGGAGTACTCTGACGATGCGCGTGAATACCGCGCCTGACTAAGGAACCTGGTAGAGAATTGCATCCATCTAGCCTTCAACTTAATACTCACCCTCAGTTTTCCCGTTTGTTTTGCTTTTTTAATGTACTAATACATTCCGCCCTTCATCCAACGCACTAGATGGGCTTGGAGACTAAAGATACTTCAAATAAACATAAAATTTCATTAAACATGGAGTTTCTCTTATTTGTCCAGGTATGTTGATTTTCTTTTATTCCTAGGTGATTATCACTCTTCAAAATAAATATCTACACAAAAGGACGCTTGGATTTTTGCTTACACATTAAATGTACCATTATCGATCATTCGTTTTAGCCCAAACGCAAATGATGCAAATTTTCATTCCAAATTAAATTCTGATGATATTACTTTAACTTTAATACCTCGTCTATCCCAAGTTCATACGACACTTTCCTGTTGGTTACATATTTTGGACATCGCTGGCCTGTATGTTACACAACTTTGGCATTTCCGAAGTCTAATGACTTTCGGGCATTGTGTTATTGATTATTGAATCATTTATGTAAAGATACTAAGAATATGATAAATTGCTATTTATTGCGATATTTATACATGTAACTTTTTATCCTTTATATGTATACAGTACATAGTCCAAAATTCGGAAACCTCCGGACCTCGGCCATTCCAGATTTCGAATTAATAGGTGAATAATAAAGGATTAATAGAGCAAAATAAAAAGCAGGGGCATTCAACGAAGGGGTATCAATGCAGGGGTATCAAAACGAAAGTTAATTTGCTCGTTAGAAAGAAACCGTTAATTTGCGTATTTGAATCAGTTGATTAGAATATTTTAAAATTAGAATTTCGTTTTTCCAGATTTTCAAATCATTGATTTGCTTTATTCTGTAAAGTTTTATTACTAATTCCAAAAATTTTGTGTTGATTTTTGTGATTTTTTAAATAATATATATTTACACATCATACAAAAAGAAAAACATGATCATAAAATAAAAATAACTTTATCCTTGGAAACTCATGGAAAAAATGTAATTCCTATAGAATTAATCAGGAAAAAGAAACGTTCTAAAAATCTATGTTTCATCTTAAAAATATTTATTCAAAGGATCATTACAACCGTAAAACAGAAAATAAAAATAAAATTTTTTTTTCTTTATGAAAAAAGAAATTCTTTATAATTTTATTGAGATTGTTGCTACATTACGTCCAAAATTAAGTAACGTCGCCATTTGATATCGATCGTACACGTTAGCTGGCCATGTGCCTAGTAATGGTATCCATAGTGTATCAGCTAAATTCATTTTATTTTTCGAAAAAACTATTAATCTGATGAAAAGAGATTGTAATTAATGTTTTTTTTTTATGTTTTGGGACATCGGCACCTTGGTAACATAAATTAAATCGGCAATTCGATCGTTACGTAATTTTTACTTCGCATTTTTAAAAATAAGAAAAGTATGTTTACGGCAAGGAAAATGCACAAAAGTAAATGAAAATGCTTAAAAAAGTATAAAAAGTTATTTTAAAGACAAATAAATGCAGTTTAAAGAACGTTCCAATGCATATTTTGCTTCAGGTATAGAGCTATATCGATCGTTACTTTTTGACATCGCGAAATATTCTGGATGGCTTAATAATGTTTCGTTGTTAATTCTTCAAAAATTTAAATTAATGATGCCATCTATTGATCAAAATAGTAAACAAACTATCGTTTTCTCTATTCATTTATTATATTTTTTCTGCAATTCTGGAAAACACGTTAGAATTTATTTTCTTGGTGATGTAGAGTATCAGTTAACTTTATAAATGTAAAAAATCGGATATTTGTAACTAAAGAATTTAATTGTAAGGATATTTACACTAAACTGTTGTAATAAATAATACTTATTCTTGTCTCCAAACCGAACAAAAACCCCATCGAGAAAAAAAAATTAATTTTAAGAATTAAATTCACTTTCTGTCTAAGCTTAAAGCTTTGAAATGTGTCTTGTTCCCACCTTTTGAGAATTACCCACTTTTCTGCGACATCTGAAAGAAATTTCTCGACGACTACAAAACCAAAGCTCTGACGGACTAATCTAAATGAATAAGAATGGTGTGTTTGTTTGTACATTGAATATTTTCGACCTATTACAAGTTTTCTATCCGTATTGGGCCTCTATGATGCAAAAATAGTCTCTTGCGCATTTGATGTCTTGTATGTGCTTTATCTGTCTATAGGTCTGTCTGTATGTGTGTGCCCAAGCTATGTCCGAATGGTTGAATACATTTTCATGGAACTTTGCATACTGTGAGTACTTAACTTTCATTTAGTGACTGAATTTGGTTGCGTAAGTCTCTCTGCATATCTTATCGTTCTATGTTCGATTTTGTGTCTGTATTTTATGTTGTATAAGTACCAAATTAAATGTATTTAAAATATTTTAATGTAATGTTTCATTTTTCAATTCTCTATTATAGTCCATCGAAAACAAACGATAGCTATTAAAAAAATCTTATTGTTACCCCCAGAATTAGAAATCACTTAATTTCTTAAGATAAAATTAAAAACGATTTTTGCGATTTTGAAAGTCTACTGTCGCTTTAGGGCTCGAAATACCCGAGTGCACAGGTGCACTGTGTACATGAAAATAAAATTGTGCACCTAATTTTTTCTGTTAGGTGCACCCATTGTACATAACGTTAAAAAAAAAGGGGAGTAATTAAAATTTCTAAAAAAAAAAAAACACTATGCGAAAACAAAATAGCTGGGCCGTAACAAATTTATACAGGATGAAGGTTTACTTGTGCTATTGCCACAAGAACTTTCCGATGATCGAAACATTTTCCAGATGTCTCGGTTGAAGCGACTGTCGCGACAGCCGTGCGCTAGAGAAGGGAGAATTTAGATGTTTAAATATTTTTTAGTATCTACTACTAACCTATATAAACACACAACTAATAAAGTAGTTTACATTACATTAATACTCTTATATTAAGTTTTTTTAAATGTGCACCTAAAATATAACCTGTGCACCTAATTTAAAAACTTAAGAGCACAAGGTGCACCTGCAATATAAAATCTATTTCGAGGCCTGCTTTAAGTATAATATTCGTTGAACAATTATAGTTCTAATCTTTGAAGAAAGTCACTTGTGGGGGAGTGGATTTGCACCTTGTATAATACCATAAAATAAGAATTAACTTGTGCACACACATAGTGACGGAATATGAGCTAACATAAATAATATTAATTCTTGAGAAACTATAGTTAATTATTTCTATGTATCTTTTAAGTTATTAAATTGTTAATAATGATAATAAAAAAATATCAGAATTACCTTTCTTTACATTATTATTTTTCATTATTACATTATTATTATTTCATCATTCATCTGTTCATTATCTTTCTTTCATAATTATATTTCCACGGTTTGGTGCAGAGTACTCGAATAAACAAGAAACCTGTTTGAGAACCACTAACATCCCAGGCAATTGCCAACTTAATTAAACTCGAAATTAATTCCTCCTAAAGCGTTAAATTAAACACGAAAATGCATAGCACTAAAATTACTCCACTCAGTGGAATGGTTTGTACGGAATGTGTAAAAACAGCTGTAAAAAGATTAATTGCCTTGGACAAACATAAAATTTTCTACTCTTAACAATTTGCTTTAATAGTTTTAATTCATAACAATTTTTTACGTCTGAAGAGTTAATTTTAGTAAAGATCAATTAAGCAAATTCGACCTTCTGCAGCCATCTTGTTCAAATAACGTGAGAAACTATCAGAAAAAAATGTTTATATTGAATTTTCACATAATATTCACAGCCCAATTTACCATCGCTATTCTACGTTGCCTCTATTTTCCCACAAGTTAGTCTTAGACACTGTTTTAAGCGATTTGAGTGATTCCCATGTGCTTCTTTCCCTTTCTCTCTCCGATGTGAGCTATGAGAAAATACGTAAAGGTGTTAAAATATATCGAAACGCTTTTCCAAGAAAATGGGATGCAAATGAAGAAAATTTCCCTTCCAGATACTAATTATGTGAAGATACAATACCCTAAAATAATGGACCGGACAGCAAGATGTGATGTAGAAGGGATAATACATGCTTTAATAGGGGGATGGTCCACCACGTGCTGCAATTACACTAGCAACCTTTCTGGGCATACTTTCAACAAGGCTTTGATACACAGCTATGAGTATTTGTGTCTATTCCTGCTGCAAGAATGTCGACAGTTCAGCTGTAGATTTCGGACGTGGTTCCCTGGTCTGTAAGCATCACTCTAACACGTCACACAAATGTTCTATACGGTTTAGGTCGGGACTTTGAGCAGGCCAGGAAAGACCTTTAATATCCTTATCTTGATACCACTGCTTGACAGAGGCTGCAACTGGTAGTAACATTCGTCCATTCAATTAAATTGCCAGAGCGTAGGAAGAACCTGACTGTCAAAAATGTTCATGTAGGTGTCGGCGTTCAATTGACCAGGAACAACATGCAAAGGTTCCAGGCCATACCATGAAAAACACCAAACAATTAGGCGGATGTTAGGATGTTATGCTCATCAGCTGGCGTCCTGTCCATTACTGTAGGGTTGTGTGAATATATATATATATATATATATATATATATATATATATATATACATACAGGGTGCATTATGAAATTAATGCGCATTTTCTGGGAAAAATAGATTTATTGATCCGATTGGTACAAATGGTTAAAATTCTTCAAAATAGTCCCCTTGTGCATCAATACACTTGCGGAGACGATTCTCCCACGCCTGGAAGGCATCCTGGAACTCCTCGACTGGAATGCCTCACAGAAACCTTGTAACACGATGTTGGATGTTCTCCACCAACTCCCATCGCTTTCCTTTCAGCTCTCTCTTCGGTCGGGGTAACAAACAAAAGTCACACGGAGCCAAGTCAAGGCTGTAAGGAGGCTGGGGCACCAAGGGGGTCTTGCTCTGGGTCAGGTAGTTTGTGACGACGAAGGCCGTGTGGCTGGTGCATTGTCGTGGTGGAGCTTGAAGACGTCTTTGATGTCAGGCCTGACTTGCGTGACCCGTCGTAACAGTCTCTTGAGCACCTTCAGGTGAAAAGCTGCCTTGACAAATTGTCCCTGCGGTACAAACTCAAAATGGACGATTCCTCGGATGTCAACGAAGACAATCAGCATTATTTTGATGCGCTTTTTTGGGTTTGGGAGAAGATTGTGTGCGCCTCCTTAAAGGCCTCTTGAACCATTTGATAAGTTTCCGTTGCATTCTTCCCAAGCCGCGCACAAAACTTTATCGCGTACCGCTGTTCCAGTGAACACTCCATCGTGCCGTGACACAATCGAAAAAAAGACTGCGCGAATACACGTCTCCTACCGCTCCTACTACTCGGAGTGAACTGAGACAGGACGGGTTTGGAAGGGCAGATACCCCACCACATTTTTCGACCAATCCGAGCGCGCTGCGATGGATATTCGAGTCACAATAAAATCATGCGCGCATTACTTTCATATATATATATATATATATATATATATATATATATATATATATATATATATATATATATATATATATATATATATAGTCCTTCAGATTTGCATTTATCGCTTCAGCAAGTATTTGAATAACAACGAAATGATTATCGGCGTTCTACAACATTGCAATGCAAATGAAACACTGTGAGTTGATCGACTTGTGTGTTTCCCCATCCAACGCGAAATGTGAGAGCTCAGGGAGTGTTTCTGAATAGTTAGATCGAATGTTAATGAACGTGTTATTAATGTCGATTCGGAGATTGCATTGGAAATACAACACAACAGAGAGCGATTGCTTCATTTACTTTAAGCGCATCTACTTATGAGTTAGCATCTAGAAAATGGCGCATACTTTGAGCTTCTTTTGGAAGAAAAATCAATCGATCCCTCAAAAATCGATTTTAGCAGATCGTTGTTTAGTTTTCGAATATCAGCACTTTTCTAATTGAAGACCCAGACTAATAAAATTAAATTAACTAAAATCTAAAATATTTGTAAGACATTCGTTTTTTTCTTGAAAAGTGAAATAATTCAACAACCGGTATAGTGGTTAAGGTGTTAGCTTCTAGATCGGAAGGTTCCTGGTTCGAATCCGGGTTCGGGCATGGATGTTTGTAAACGTATGGTGTAGAGGCGGCTGGTGCACATTAAATCTGTCGTGGCCGAAAGTCCTCATGTTGGGTTGGCGTGGAAGTTTGGAGAGTGGGGTGCCAGCTCAAGTGTTGCTTCGTCATCTGACTGTGGTTCAAAATTACGAGGTGTTGTCCTCGGATCTTTCCCTTAAGGGACTGATCCCGGACCGTCGTCAATAGCCCGTTGTGTTGCTCTAGTACGACTTTAACTAAAATTACCAATTACCGAAATAATTCAAGGTTAAAAAAAAATGAAAAAGACTAAATTCTGAATAATGGGCATTTGATCTCTGATAGTTGCTTTTTACCAAGAAAATATAATTATTCCTATTTATAATTTTTACAATCATATGTTTACGCTTTGCCGATATACCGGTCTAGCGGTCAAGGTGTTGGCCTCTGGATCGGAAGGTTCCTAGTTCGAATCCGGGGTTAGGGCATAGATGTAAATTGTGCTGTCCTTTGTTAGGGACAATGATGGTCCACCCACTGGGTGCCTCTTCACAAGTGGCCATCACTTCTGGTCTTGCATAAGGCTAAAATGACCTCGGTCAACTCTGTACTTTGTATTGTATTGTATTTGTATTTGTTTTCGCAATAGTACTGCCTTGCCACTGGAAAAAAAATGTTTATGCTTTAATTAGCATATTAAAGGAATAAAGAGGTGAATTAGCGCTGTTTATCTTCGACAAACACATCTACTGAGAAGTTTCCCAAATCCATCGTTCGATTATTTGAACCACTGATTTTTAGATATTTTTCTGTTGAAATTTATTGATTTGTATCACAAATATACTAAAGAGAGATCCTATATTGTTAGTAACGGCATTGGTGATGATTGCGATGTGATAATATTTTGAGAAAAGGAAATGTGATGTTGTTAAAAACACAATTTTATTGAATAGAGATCTGCGATATATCACATTACGTCCATTTTGTGAGTGCGATAGGTTATAAGAACAATTGTTCTTGTATTCTACTTGCTATTTATTCTAGGAAATGAACTTTGATAGATGACCAATGCATCTAATATACATAATTCTCTTACGTGTCGCCCAAATTTGGCTGTATATCTTTTACAGCTTTGGCAACGATTGGTTTGTTTATGTTTACGTTTTGCAAACTGATATTTTCCATGAGTTTTAGTTCACGAGCATTATTTCTTTCTCCAAAATGGATTTAATAGGTACTGTTGCATAACCGGGTGCAAATTTCACCACATCTTACAAAATACACAAAACAATTAAAAGCAGCACTGTTATTTGAAGGATTTCAATTTTAAAGTGTAAATATGTTTCTATTTTTTAAAGTTTTTAATGGATATTTTTACACTGTTCTTGGCAGTTGTGCCCAGCTAATGTAACAGTACTCATGTATTTTAAGAACACTATGTACACATATTTTTCACTAAATATTTTCCTGCTGTTTATACCATTTCTAAAACACTAAATTAATTTATATATTATCCCCTATACTAATTGCCAACACCAAAAATTTTGTCATTATGTTGAAAAAGCTTCATAGTTTAGAAAACAGGAAGTTTTAGCAACAGTTTTTATGTTGGTGAAAATAGATGATAAACTAATATGCAGATACCAAACTTAATTTTGCGAGTAATCTAAGCTAGGCCATTATAGCATATGGCGAGCGAAGCGATCCGAATATATATATATATATATATATATATATATATATATATATACACACACACACACACACACACACACACACACACACACACACACACACACACACACACACACACACACACACACACACACACACACACACACACACACACACACACACACACACACACACACACACACACACACACACACACACACACACACACACACACACACACACACACACACACACACAGTATGTAAAAGACAGATTTGATTTAAAAAACAACGAATTTTTGAAATGTGCTTCGATTTTGATTTCGTAACCTTTAAAACATCGATTTTCCTTAAATTTCGCTCACCAGTGTATTTTGTTTTCAGAGCTCATTTGCAGTCCAGAATCATGTGCTCGATACTCCCCTTGAACATTTTCCTAAAAATCAATTATTTTATGTTATACAGGGCATCTGATATTAGTACATTGAAGAGAACGGAACGAAGACCTATACCCAAATAACACTGCCACTTCCAAAAGCACACTTTCATAATTGAAACAGACAAGCTTCTATAGTTTTCGGGTAAATGGAGTTACGCTATAAGTAGGGATTTGCAATTTGAATGGTAAAATTCAACGACTATGGTGAAGGCGGTTAAAACTAATCCACCTGACAGACGAAGGATTTGTACCTAATCTGCACAGTAACAGTAGTATGCTCTGTAGATATATCCAACCTTAATACAAATAGCAATGCAGATTAAATTAATAACGAAACGGAGCCTAAGGATTAATTATAACGTATTTTTCTCTTGAAAGTTAAATAAAATTATGATACAAGAGCATTCATTATTTTAGTAAATGTATAGAATTTCTTTTTTTGTTGTTGTTTAAAATAACATTTTATCTGGTATCAAATTTACAGTGTTGTACAGCATGGACATGAACTTGCCTGTGTTACCTAATTGATGCAGGATTTATTTTGAATCCATTTCCATTAGAGCAATCCTACTATTTAACAAAATTTCATATGATTAATGTAATGAAACATGCGGCGAGAAAACGAACCTCTAGAGATTGATGTGCCAATACTCTTAAGTCTAGTTTATACAGATGAAATTGTTCTACGTATCCACATGTCCGAAAATAAAGGAGAAGTTTCGAGAATGGGGCGACAGCTCGGGTCATCATCTGACCGTGGTTTAATTAAGACGAGTCGTACTCGCGTCTTTCCCTTCAGGATTCATTCTGGGCCGGCTCCAATTTCCTTTTGTAATGCTCCAGTGCGCGACATACATTCAATTATTTACCAACTTACTAAATATGAACCTCTAGACCAATGATTATCAACCACTGTTCCGCCAAATTCTTAGAGTTTGCCGCCAAATTTTAGAAATGTATCTCTCTATATTAAAAAAAAGTTACCGCCGCCGCCGCCGCCGAAGAATTGAAATTTTTGTTGTTTAGCTCCATTCTTAGACGGTTTCCCGAGAAAGTACTGATCGGAAAAATATGAAATTAACATGCTTTGTTCTTCATCGTATTCCCTGGATAATTATTAAGATTTTTTTCCGATGCAGCTATTAGTTTAGGTTTTATTAAGTGTTAAAGTTGAAGAAGTGAAATTTCTTCCGCGAGTGAGCAAAACACATTCAAAATTTCAGTCTTTAGTCGTGAGTTTTTTTTTTAAGAGTACCTCTCAACGTAAATTTTTGCAGCTCGTCGAGTTTTTTTTGAAATTTAAATGTGGTTCTTGATAATATTTTTTTGAAATTCGGGAAAAATCGGGACATTTTTGTTACTTTTTTTTAAAACTGCCGTATCTATATCTAATTACTATTAGTTTTTAATTTTTAAAATATCGCAGTATACCTCAGAATATACTCTTTCTTACGGTACTATTATTTTTGAAATCGGTTAATAATTAAATTGGATGCGATCAAAAGTTCGTGATACAAAATTCGGAATCTTCGGATATTTTCGCTACGTTTTGTTAAAACCGTTATGTCTACGGCAAAAACCATTATTTTTTAAATTTGAAAACATCACTGAATACACTACATTACACTCTTTCTTATGGTACAATTATTTTTCAAATTGGTTAATAAACAAAATCGATGCAAATAAAAGTAGGTCATACAATTTTCGGAACTTTCATATCGTAACTTCCGATACAAATATAAAATGGTCATATCTATATAGTATTACTGTTAGTTTTTAATTTTAAAAATATTGCAGTATACCTCACAATGTACTCTTTCTTAAGGTACAATTATTTTTAAAATTGGTTCATAAATAAATTCGATGCAATCAAAAGTTGGTGACACAAATTTCGTATTTTTCAGTTCGCATAGCTGGTTCGGCAAACAGCAGTGGGTTGCATTTTCTACTATCGGGTTTGCCAGATATCAAATTAATCGTAGCAACAATTGCCATAAAACGATTTCTTTTTATTTGGCGAGGAAAAAGGCTCGCTTTTTTCCCTCTGTTCTCAAGACAGTTTACCGACAAAGTACAATCGTAAAGTTTTGATATTAACACTGTTTACTTAAAATTGTACAGGGAACAAGATACAGAAGATTTTTTACTGATGCGGCTATTAGTTTAGGGTGCATTAAGTGTTAAAGCAAAAAAAAGTGAAATCAATTGCGAAAGAAGTATTGGTTTGAGAAAGCAAACCAAACGGGATTGCGTAGCAATCCCCGGGGTCGGCGAGCGTAAGCGAGCAGGGCGCGAAGCCCTCGCTGTGACGTCATGTACCGTAAAGTGAAATCAGCATTATACGAATTATTCAGATAGTTTCACTCTGTGAAAGGAATGTTGGTTTGCGAAGCAAACCAAATGACATCTGTGAAAGGAGTGTTGGTTTGCGAAGCAAACCAAATGGGATTGCGCAGCAATCCCCGGGGGTTGGCAAGCATAAGCGAGCAGGGGGCGGAGCCCCCTAGTATAGCAAAAATTATAAAGCTTTTTTTTATTACGAGTAAAGTTTGTTTAAATTAAAGAAAAGTACACTATAAAAGAAAACTGTTGTTTTTACAGTTACATGCCATATTTTTCACTGTTTTTATCTTTAAAACTTTTAAACTTATAGTAATAACTATAAGTTTTACAAACAACGTTTAAACTTATCTTTTACTTTGTGTGCCGCCAAATTTTGAAATCGTTAAAAGTGTGCCGCGACAAAAAAAAAAGGTTGAGAATCACTGCTACAGACTACTGCCAGTTCAGCAGTTATACCATGATCACGCCAAGAAATAATTTTGGACAACGGCCAGTACATCAGTTGTACCTTGAAAGGTATAAGAATTGCGGCAAGAAAGAATTTAGACTACGGCCGTTGCAGCAGTTGTACCTTGAGAGTTATAAGAATCGCGCTTGTTATATCTATAGGTTAAAGATTATGCAATCTGAGATGAATCCCTTGCCACCGTCCGTAACGACATCAATAGAATCGTAAACAAAAAAATGAATATTACAGTTACGTGGAAGAAAATAAGAACATCCAATTGCCAGCGTGGTGTTATTGGGACAAAATAAATGTAAAAACAATGCTTGGATGTACGCATTATAGGTTTTAATGATTGCAAGAAATAGTATTTTGACTTCGTTCGGATGAACCTTATAGAGATTGTGCTGACCTATGATTCAAATGCGTACCTCAGAACGAGCAGACAAGTTTTCACAAGGTTGCCCAAGAGTTCTTGTGGTAAGGAGTCCCATTCAAGCACTAGATCACATATTTGCACTTGTGTTTTCCTTGCTGGTGTTGTGTAGGCTACAATACGATTTTCAATATCATCCTAAGCATGCTCAATTGGACTGAGATAGGGTGATCTTGCATGATACGAATTCAGTGTTTCTTAATTTTTGGATATGTGTTATAAACACCCACATAACTTGACTTTCTTACTTATGTATGTATAACAGTGTAATATAAAAGATATTTAGCAAAAACCCCACTTATTTGACCTTTGGGACTTATCTATTATTATTTATATTTTAACTAAATTCCCATTACCATTGCCGAAAAGGTGTGTCATTCAGAAAGATTCCTAAACTTCCGGTGTAAAAAATATTTATTCAGAACAGTGTAATATAAAAGATATTTAAAAAAACCCACTTATTTGACCTTCGGGACTTATCTATTATTATTTATATTTTAACTAAATTACCATTACCATTGCCGAAAAGGTGTGTCATCCAGAAAGATTCCTAAACCTCCGGTGTAAAAAATAATTATTCAGAACAGTGTAATATAAAAGATATTTAAAAAAAAAAAACACTTATTTGACCTTCGGGACTTATCTACTATTATTTATATTTTAACTAAATTACCATTACCATTGCCGAAAAGGTGTGTCATCCAGAAAGATTCCTAAACCTCCGGTGTAAAAAAATAATTATTCAGAACAGTGTAATATAAAAGATATTTAAAAAAAACCCCACTTATTTGACCTTCGGGAGTACATAAATTTTAGATTTAGCGGAATATAGGATTCTAATTAACGAACGATAGATGTCTGCGTTTATAACAGTTTGTGGGTCAAATCGATACCTCAAAAGTGGTACGGAGGTATCGATTGAACTAATTTAGTGAACTAGTTTATAGCTCACTATAAATTATTAATTTATAAGAAATTTGTGTCTCAGAATACTATAACACACTCAAAAATTCTAACCTATCCTAAAACGAACTATATAGAATTTGATCTATCTCGTGTTATAACTTTGTAAAGGCAAAAGAAGCAAATCCCAATTAATTCGTATCAACTCGACTTACTCTTGTCACAGAAAAGTAGATTTAATAAATTTGTAAGCAAAGAGAAATGCTCCTAAAATACTTCACTCTCACCCAAACCACGTTTGACTGCGAAAGCCCGTTTGTCATGTTATTACAGGATTTCAAGAGCCGTCACGACCTCAAAAGAAGCGTATAATTTTTTTAACCAATTCGTATTTGGACGCGTGTCAAAACCAGAGATGCAATAAAACAGGAATACAACACAAATAAAATGGGAAATGTCCGTCTGGGTAGATTCAAGAGGAAGGTTGATGTCGAAACTTCCTATGAGGGGGTTCAATCAATTGAGATAAGGTCTGTCAGTAAGAAAGAAATCTCGGAGAGTAGTTACCTTATATAGGGATTTGAATTTCAGATTCAATCTCTGCTTACTTTCAGAGAGTTCTTTTACTTGTAGCTGATTGTGGGACTCAGAGATTACCCTTTCCTTCTTACTTTATTCGTGGAACAGGAAAGAATTTTCTGGGAAAGTAATGTTTGCTGATAAAATTTTTCTTATGATTTAAGATTGGAAGACTTTAAAGTGTGGTAAAAATATGCGTGCAGGGGGTAGATATTCGGGGCTCTTCATTCAAAAACGGACAAAATCAAACTTTAAGCCTTTTGGTTTTAAAGGTCTTTTAGTTTCCGTTTGGTTTTATTTTGAATTTCAGTTTCAAACTTGCGTTTGGCTCAGAAAATTTTAATTTTTTTTAAAACTTAGAAGTTTATTTTTAAGAATCTAAATATTAGCCAGCATTGTGTTACGCTTTAGTTTATGTTTTATCCCTTATACAGTGTTTCGAAACCTCCTGTATAGACTTACGTTTGTTGGGCCATATTTGGCCACGCTACATCAAACACATGGCAGACAACGCGTCAGTTAATGGATATGCACTCAAAAAAAGTTTTTAATGACGCAAAATAGAGAAAAACACACAGGGTACGAACAGGAATATAATTTGTGTCGCCTACAATTCTAAGATTGCTATTGCAAGTGCTATTACAGTGGGTAATCAGCTGAGTCATACAACTTTTAAGGTTATTTGCTTGGGTTAAATTTAATGACGCTAGGCCATATTTGACCACCAAACATCGTAAAATAAATGGAACTACACACAGATGACAGAAATACACCCGGTGGTATAAGTTAAGGAATTGGTTTAGCGCCGCCTGCAACTCGCAGATTACTAGAGCATTGGACAAACCCACTGATACACACACACTTTAAGGAGTAGTGGGATCATAAACCTTATTCATATAAGTGGTATGTTCTTAAGGAGCTCTCCAAGGAGCTTGATGCATTAACTAGGGAATACCCATTCCTGTACCACCACGATCACCCTATTTATCATGCATGAATTTGTTCTTCTGGGGAATACCACAAAGCCACCCAGGTATGAAAACCCCATTGACTCCGAAGCTAACCTCATAGTAAGTCTCCACTAAATGATGGGGCTGACCAACCTGTCTGGTGGTTAAGGTGTTAGCCTCCAGATAATAAGGTTCATGGTTCGAATCCGGGTCAGTGTAGGGTTATTTGTAAGTGTATGGTGTAGAGGCGGCTGGTGCACCTTTAATATGTCGTGGCCGAGAGTCTTCACGTTTGGTTGATGCGAAAGTTTGGTGAGTTCGGTTCCAGCGCAGGTGTTGCCTTGCACCATGGTTCAAAATTACGTGTTGTTGTCCTCCGATATTTCCATTAGGGAATTGATCCCGGACCATCGTGAATACCCCGTTGTGTTGCTCTAGTACGATGTCAATTAAAATTACCTTACCAAGTGATGGGGATTTGTGAACATGTATAGCAATTCTTACGTTTCCTGTCAAGCGTGGATTACTGTTGGTGATTGCAAATTTGAGCATCTGCTTTAAACTACACAATTAGGTTACATTAAATGGCTAGTAACATAGGTGTTATCTTTCGTTTTCACCTTAGAATCTGTCAAGAAGCATACCTGCCAAACCAGTCCAGGACAAAGTGTGTACACTCGTGCTGAAAGCTTTGCTTAAAACTTGGATAAGTACTTGGTATGAAATTTGGCTCATATAACAAGAACATTAGGTTAATATGCTCGGATAATAAAGGTTCTACTGTTTGTGTGGAGAAATAGAAAAATACTACGTGGACTGCTACAAAAATGCATTGACTCTTTCGAAAAAAGTGTATACATTAAATTCTTATCACAGAGTGATTACAGTCTGTTTTAAAAACTAAACGCCAATAAACTGTTTTTTAGTTTAGAAAACATCGAATCTTGTTAATTTTTATCTTGTCCCAAATTCTTCTTAATTAAATATCGTTAAATCACTACTTCCCGTAAGCTCATGACTTCAGGAATCATTCGCTTTCTTCTTTTTGTACTTAATTAGTTTCCTTAAAATTACATGAAAATGACCTTTTAACTAGATAATGATCTTAGAAAAAAATTATACAAGAATAGGTCGAAATGAAAGAAATAAGATACAGTGAAAAAGTTCAAGGGAAAATGGTGAGGGGGCTTATTCGAATGAAATTAACCTTCCAAAGGGACTTTCTTTGAAGGGTTCTATTTTAAAATTTCCTGCATTTTTGTGTGTTTTTTTTAAATCTTAAAAATGGGCTTGCTAATTATCGTAATTCTGTTAATTCTAATAATAATTATATATATATATATATATATATATATATTTATTTATTTATAAATCATAAGGCCTTTTTAATTTTTTCACAGCTAACATCTGCGTTGGAGATGTAAATGATCAAATTTTCAGAACCGTTTGAGCATGCGCCACGCGCAGGACAGTTCTGAAACACGCTGCATACCGGGGCATAAAAGGACATCCAGTTTTGCAGCAATTTCGACTCATGTTGTTGTGTTGGTTACATCGTTTCTCACAGAGTTATGCCTTGGAAAAGAGTTCGGAAGTAATTTAAGTAACTGTAAGAGTTTGGCAGAGGCCGAGTAATTGGAATCCGAGAAATTGGATGGTCTGATCGACGAATTGCACAACATATTGGATGTAGAGATGTTACTGTTGCACGCTCTTGACAGCGGTGGATACAAGGCACATACCAGCGTCAATCCGGTTCAGGAATGCTTGTTGTGCAGCTTCACACGAAATGAAGATCTAGTATCATGGTGTGGGATGCAATTGCGTATGATGACAAATCACCTCTGGTATTCGTTACGGGCTCTTTGACAGGCCAGCGTTTTGTACGAGAAATTTTACATCCAATTACGCTTCCATTTCTGAACTCCCAGGTTCACCCGCTTTTTCAACAAGACAATGCTCGACCTCCTATTGCTACCGTCTCTAGAGCTTGTCTACGACGCAACTATATCTTGCCATGGCCGTCATGCTCACCGGACCCGAGAATGTATGGGGTGCCATTGGACGAGATGTCACCGCTCCACTCGTACTGTCTGCTGGAACATCGTGACAGGGGTCAAGCAGCATGGGAAGGACTGTCGTAGGACTTCATAAAGAGGTATGACTCACTATCAAGGCGCTTGGCATGATACATTAGGAATAATAGTGGTTTTACGCCATACTGAATACCACCTTTTTGAATTTTTTTCAACAGTTTGCATATTTCAGGCTTAAATTTTAATCATTTACTCATTCATAAGCAAATTACCAACCTTTTAAATTTCATTGCATTCTGACAATAGTTTCTTGATGCAACTTGTTTTGTCTTAGAGTGTATTTTGAAGTAAGTAAATTTTTTTTGTAAAAAATTCCCCATTCAATGGTATGTGGCATAACGGGTCTTGTTTTCAAATCAAATGTCATAAGGATGAACAAAGCAAAGTCAATGGATTACAATTTTTCGAAAAACAGAAGATAGGTTTCATAGCGTTTTCAAGATAGGATATCACTTTTTCAACGAATCGCTGATATCCAAGTTGTATAAGAATAGCTTCAACTTGTAAAGTAAGCAGCCTCGGTCTTCTATCACTAATAGCAAAAATCAGCAGTCTGATTTAAAATTAGCCTTACTCTTACTGACATGCAGTTTTAACTTGAACTCATGGTACGTTTTTTCAATTTAGAAATTCGGTTTCTATAAATGGAAACATAACGAATATTTACTTAGAATGATAGGTATAGTTACTTAACTATTAGGTAAAGATTTCAATAATATCCATGAAACATGAAAAACAAATGTAAGTTTAAATAATTTTAATCGTCTTATAATGGAAATTATATACATTCCTATGGGTATCACGAATTCTTTTTATCCTCCCTCTGTATACCTAGAGTAAATAGAACGGGGGTTATTTGTATACTACGTTAAACACATAATTTTAAAGAATTAGTGTACCAAATATGGTGTGAACGGTGTAGATTTGTATAAAGATTAAACAGACTTATAGACAAATGGAAACTGCTTTATGTAAATAGATGGATTAATTCGAAAAGCATATTGCTTAATTAATTAGTCTAGCTCTTATTTCAAAGTTTTAGAGTACACTCCTTAATTGGAAGCAATAACCTAGTCATTAAAATAAAAGAATTGTACCGCAAACATTAATGAGATTATTTTAATGGACAACAAAATTCACGGTTTATTAAATGAACCAATACATTATAAGCTTAGAACTTGATTAATACAATTTAATTGCGGCTGTATTTTCACATAGACCTGAACATTGAAATATTTCAGCATTAAATGATTAAAGTTCGAGAAAAGAAACCGTTGATCAACGGTGTTATGGTTCTTCTTTATTCATGAATTCTAAAATTTAGAAAATTATTCCTCCTATTTAAGATTTTTACACACCCTTATCTATATAAATAAGAATGGAGTGTTTGTTTGTACATTCAATATTTTCGACCCATTTCAAGTTTTCTATCCGTTTTGGACCCTTCTGATGCCGAATCCGTCTTTTTCTCGTTTGGTGTCTGTCTGTCTGTCTGTCTGTATGTTGTGCCCTATACACGTCCACGCGGTTTGAGATATTTTCATGAAAATTTGCATACAGTGAGTACTTATCTTCATTTAGTGAGTGGCATTGGTTGCGAAAGTCTGTCTGTCCGTCTTTCTGTTCTATGCTCGATTTTGTGTTTGTGTGTTTGTGTAGACATCACATGAATTGTATTCCAGATATTTGATTGCATTGTATTTTATTTTATACATTATCTATTAGTTTAGTGAATGCAATATTAAACATTTCTTTATTGTTATATTTAGTTGAGTTTCATGCTAAAACACCTGAGTAAGTATACTTAAATCAACCATAATTTGGTAGTTTTGGAAAAGTTGGAATGTCTATTGAATATTACGATTACTTCGATTGCTTTACCAGTACTGCTGAAAAAGTAATTATTCTTCAAAATTTTTTTTATTTTTTTTTATGGAATTTCATCTCTGATACTTCATTTATTTCGAGTCTTATTTTTATTCTTTGCGCAATGAAAACGATTTCCGAATATTTGGGACAGACGATATTTTTCAATGAAACGAGAATGAACAAGATCGCGCGAGCAGTGATATTTTTTCTGGTTCTTTCGCTCTGAATTAATTTCACATATCTAAATTTTATACACTTTTAGTTGTAAGTTGTGGCAACTGTGCGAGATCAAGAGATAAAATTGAATCACAAATTAATATCTTTAGAACAATTTTTTGCGACATCTTTTATTTTGTTTTACTTCGCTGTTTTCTGTTTTAAATATTTATTATTTTAATAAATGTGTTTTCCTTCTCATCACACGCAACAGCACCACAAAGTATTAGACTTAAAAATGTTAGGTAAGTCAGTATAAATTTTCAGTAAATTTTAAGTGTAGTTATGCCATTATTGAAAGAATAATGCCGTTATTGAAAGAATAATGCCGTTATTGAAAGAATAATGCCGTTATTTAAAGAATAATGCCGTTATTTAAAGAATAATGTCGTTATTGAAAGAATAATAATGTTTAAAAATCCAAACTATAACTTTTTCCTACATTAAAAAATTCGTTGTAGTAATGACAGGAGAAGATTGCAAAATTTTACAATGTCGCATACCGGAGGCAAGAGTGCCACAAGTAAACAAATATTGTTTTGTTGACCGCCGTAAATTGTAATTTTAATTAATTGAGTTGCACATGAAAAGAACTTAAGAAAGGGAATTCCAAATCTTCCTATAAATCGTCTTTTATATTATTAACCTTAGTATCACCTTTCGTCTTTTTGTAGCTTTGTCATACAGCAATTGTGCGATGTATGTGAAATGTATTACATGAATGGATATGCATGTGTAGGATTTGTGTCCAAAGTAAGTTGTAGAAAATATAAAGATGGCGAAAGGTGTTAAAATAAATTTTTATTCTACAAAAAACGTAAGTCATTATATATTTTGATTATCTCTTCAATCTAGAGTAAACGAATTCAAACCGAGTAAGGTCGGGTATTTTGCTAGTCTATATAAATAAGAATGGAGTGTTTGTTTGTACATTCAATATTTTCGACCCATTTCAAGTTTTCTATCCGTTTTGGACCCTTCTGATGCCGAATCCGCCTTTTTCTCGTTTGGTGTCTGTCTGTCTGTCCGTCTGTCTGTCTGTCTGTCTGTATGTTGTGCCCTATACACGTCTACGCGGTTTAAGATATTTTCATGGAAATTTGCATACAGTGAGTACTTATCTTCATTTAGTGAGTGGCATTGGTTGCGAAAGTTTGTCTGTCCGTCTTTCTGTTCTATGCTCGATTTTGTGTTTGTGTGTTTGTGTAGACATCACATGAATTGTATTCCAGATATTTGATTACAATGTGTTTTATTTTATACATTATTTATTAGTTTAGTGAATGCAATATTAAACATTTTTTTATTGTTATATTTAGAAGAGTTTCATGCTAAAACACCTGAATAAGTATACTTAAATCAGCCACAATTTGATAGTTTTCGAAAAATTGGAATGTAGTTTGAGTATTACGATTACTTTCATTTGCTTTACCAGTAATGCTGAAAACAAATTATTTTTCAAAAAAAAAAAAATGTTATGGTGAAATTTTAGCTCTGATACTTTATTTATTTCGAGTCTTATTTTTATTCTTTGCGCAATGAAAACGATTTCCGAATATTTGGGACAGACGATATTTTTCAACGAAACGAGAATGAACAAGATCGCGCGAGCAGTGATATTTATTCTGGTTCTTTCGCTCTGAATTAATTTCACATTTCTAAATTTTGTGCACTTTTATTTGTAAGTTGTGGCAACTGTGCGAGATCAAGAGATAAAATTGAATCACAAATTAATATCTTTAGAACAATTTTTTTCGACATCTTTTATTTTGTTTTATTTCGCTGTTTCCTGTTTTAAATATTTATTATTTTAATAAATGTGTTTTCCTTCTCATCACACGCAACAGCACCACAAAGTATTAGACTTAAAAATGTAAGGTAAGTCAGTATAAATTTTCAGTAAATTTAAGTGTAGTTATGCCATTATTGAAAGAATAATGCCATTATTTAAAGAATAATGCCGTTATTGAAAGAATAGTAATGTTTAAAAATCCAAACTAGAACTTTTTCCAACATTAAAAAATTCGTTGTCATAATGACAGGAGAAGATTGCAAAATTTCACAATGTCGCATACCGGAGGCAAGAGTGCCACAAGTAAAAAAATATTGTTTTGTTGACTATGAGTGCGAGAGCACTCGCCGTAAATCGTAATTTTAATTAATTGAGTTGAACATGAAAAGAACTCAAGAATGGGAATTCCAAATCTTCCTATAAATCGTCTTTTATAGTAGTAACCTTAGTATCACCATTCGTCATTTTGTAGCATTGTCATACAGCAATTGTGCGATGTATGTGAAATGTATTACATGAATGGATATGCATGTGTAGGATTTGTGACCAAAGTAAGTTGTAGAAAATATAAAGATGGCAAAAGGTGTTAAAATAATTTTTTTTTCTACAAAAAACGTAAGTCATTATATATTTTGATTATCTCTTCAATCTAGAGTAAACCAATTCAAACCGAGTAAGGTCGGGTATTTTGCTAGTTATTTTAATATAATTGTTGTATTTTAAAGGTAATGGTAATGGTAATTTCATTTAACGTCGTACTAGAGCAACACAACGGGCTATTGACGACGGTACGGGATCAGTCCCTTAAGAGGAAGATCCGAGGACAACACCTGGTAATTTTGAACCACGGTCAGCTGACGAAGCAACACCTGAGCTGGCACCCCACTCTCCAAACTTCCACGCCGATCCAACGTGAGGATTTTCGGCCAAGACAGATTTAAGGTGCACCAGCCGCCTCTACACCATACGCTTACAAACATCCATGCCCGGACCCGGATTCGAACCAGGAACCTTCCGATCTAGAGGCTAACACCTTAACCACTATACCGGTTGGTCGGCGTATTTTAAAGGACAACGGTAAATTACTGTTATTGCAAAGTAACTTCATATTAATCATAAAATTAAGATGCTTTTCAAATCGTGGACATAAAATTCCATCGTTAATTGCTTGATATTAACAAATTCCTGATATTCACAAATAATCAATTCCCTAATTACTGAATTTTTTAAAAATTTATTTTTTAGTATTTTGGTTTTGATCTCGGACTATCGTCAGTAGCCCGCTGTGATGCTCCAGTGCAACGTTAATAAAAATACCTACCTTTCTTTAATATCGCCAACAAATTTTGATTTAAAAACCTACTGGGCATTGAAAAACCAAATATTTAATGAACTAGGGGGCTCCGCCACCTGCTCGCTTACGCTCGGCAACTCACGAGGATCGCTACGCATTCCCATTTCGTTTACTTCGCAAACCAACACTCACTTTGCAGAGTTAATCTTCTGCGACGGCGAAACTATCTTAATAATTCTTATAATCCTGATTTGACTTTTCGGTCCATGACGTCACAACGAGGGCTTTGCCCCCTGCTCGCTTATGCTAGCCGACTCCCGTTGATTGCTTTCCAATAATTTTGGTTTGCTTTGAAAACCAACAGTCCTTTAACAGATCCGATTTGGTTTGCTTCGTAAACCAACATTCCTTTCGCATAGTCAATCTCCTGCGACGCCTTAATAATTCGGTCCAAGACGTCACAGCGAGGGCTTCGTCTCCTGCTCGCCAACCCCCGGTGATTGCTACTCGATTCCGTTTCCTTCTCAGACCAAGACGCCTTTCATGAGTGATCTCCCTTTTTTTTGTTACTTGAACACTTAATGCACCCCAAACTAATATCCTCATCAGTAAAAAAATCCTCTCCATCTCGTTCCCTATACAATTAAAAAAAAAACCGTGCTATTCTCGTAATTTTTTATGCGTACTTTCTCTGTAAATCGTCTGAATGAAAAAAAGAGAGTCCCTTTCCTTGCCAAATAAAATAGTCCTTGCTACGATAAATATGATATCATTCAGTCAGAAAATGTAACCTTAATTTCATTGAAGATGAAGGAATGCTCGCTACGCTATCTAAAAAATTCGAAATTTGTATGACCAACTTTTGATTGCATCGAATTCATTTATGAATTAATTAAAAAAAAATTTTACCGTTAGAAAGAGTGAATTCTAATCTTTCGTGGTAGTATTTTCAAATTTTAAAAATAATAGTATTAAGCTATTGATGTGAAAGTTTTAGTTTGTATCGGAAATTGCGATCTAAAAATTCCGAAAATTGTACAACCAACTTTTAATTCCATCGACTTTATCTATTAATACATTTAAAAAAATAAATGTATCATAAGAAAGAGTATAATCTAAGGTTGTTCAATTATGTTTTCAAATTAAAAAAATAATAGAAGTAAGCTGTAGATATGACAGTCTTAACAAAAAATAGCGAAAATATACCTATATTCCGAAATTTGTATCACCAACTTTTGATCCCATCGAATTTATTTATTAACTAATTTCAAAAATAATTGTGCCGTAAGAAAGAGTACATTCATTCTAAGGTATACTACGATATTTTCAAATTAAAAAACTAATAGTAATAAGATATAGATATGATAATTTAAAAAAAAGTAACGAAAATGTCCCGATTTTTCCCGAATTTCAAAAATATATTATCAGGAACCAAATTGAAATTTAAAAAAAAACTTGACGAGATGCAAAACTTTACGCTCAGAGTTACTCTAGAAAAAAAAATCACGACTGAAGACTGAAAATTTGTACTTCTTTTGCTCACTCGCATTACAAATTTCGCTTTTTCAATTTTGACACTTAATAAACCTTAAACCAATAGCCGCATCGGAAAATATCTTAATTGTCTTGTTTTCTGTACAATTGTAAACAAACCATGTAAATTTGGTAATTTTCTGATCCGTACTTTCTCGGGAAACCGTCCATGAATCGAACGAAAAACGCGAGTTTTCCTGCGGCGGTAATATTTTTTTAATACAGAGAGAAATAATTTGTAAATTCAATATCTTTTATATTTTTGCAAGAGATTGTGACGCGTTCTAGAAATCCATTTCCTGCGCTCAAACAATTACAACGAGGGAAAGCAAAACCAATAAATAATATTTGACTGGCATTGTTTGTTCTTTTTTGTAACAAAATTTGCGGAAAATTTTACATCAGGCAGATTTCTTATACATTTAATTTCCTTTTAATAAATAATTTTTAAATAAAACATTTATATTTTCGCAAGCTATTGTGATTCTTCTCAATTCGAATTTGGCCGCATGTAACAATGAGAGTTGCCCGTTATCCAATAGGCTACGAATTCCTATTTGGTTTGTGAAGCAAACCATCACCACGGGCAACGCCGTTATGGCTGATATCCAATAGGATACGAATTCGTAGCAATCAACAGGAGTTTACGATCAAAAAGAACTGTCACGGGCAACTCCGTGCTGGCCACGCAGTGGCTAGTTAAAGATAAAAGCTCTAACTCATCAGCCCAAATGACCGTAAAGCAAAAAATCAAAGCGATTCAAGCGAAAGTTTTTCAGATGTTTTTTCTAAAATATTAATTTAAAATATAATTTTTAAAAATATCTGATACTGGAAAAGATTAAGGATATTTTCTCGAACAGTCAGTTTGAAATATGTGCAATTACTGAATTAAAGGGAAATAATTTCTGATGGATTCGACATTGATTTATGTTTGCTCCTAAATACTAATACTTAAGCTGCTCAAGTTACAGATGATTTACTCTAAAGCGCATCTGACGCATCTTTTAAAAAAATAAAAAAATAATAAAAAATATATATATATATATATATATTTATATAAATTTTATAGGAGAAAAGGGGATTTTGATCACCACACAAAGAAAACTTACAATGCTATAATACATATATCAGTACAGTGGATATAAACTATGAAACACATTTTTGAGGCTGATTATGCAGCATTTCCATGCTCTGCTACATTGTTGACTGGTAGATGTGGTTATAAAAAAGATATAAATGGTTTAAAAAGACCTTGTGACTTAAGACACTGAGAATAATTGAATTGCCAAATCACTTCTAACAACTGTCATGTGATATAACAGACAGAGCCTCTACAATTACTAGGGCTTCACTCGTCGTTTCCACTCAACATCATTTAAAATTGCCATCCGGCGCTCATTTGGGTGACGCTTTTAGGCCCGGTGCACACATCCTGTTTTTCAACATGAGGCGCCGCTGCGGCACCGAAGCCCAACTATGCACACATAACCGTGAAATGACGCACGAATTCATTTCGCGCCATTTGCGATAAATATTCTATCGAAGAGAACGTGTTTATTTCGCCTACTTGGTGTAAAAAAAAAAGTATATTTTGAAACAAAATAGACTTTACTGGATACAACTATTTATTAATTATCATTTATATTCCATTTGTTTATGAAAACAAGGTACTTCAGAACGGAGACTCATGTGCGGCGCCGTGGGGAACTGCGGTACAAATTGCACTCAAGTTGGACGTGAGTCGCCACGACGGCGCTGGAGGAATGTGAGCACTGCTCCATTGGATCTAATGTATCTCAGACCGCACTTGCGTTGCGGCAGCGACGCCGCACGTTGAAAAACCTGATGTGTGCACCGTGTCTTAATTACGTATGCGACGTTTTTAATTACTTGGTATCGTGATTATTCTTAGTAGTGGAAAGTTCAGTCAAATGAATATTTAAACAAAAATTAAAGAAGTATTGCTTGGCAAAAAATGGTTAATGTGTGAAACAGTACAAACAGCCAAAGACAAGGTAAGAAAGAAATCCAAATCTGAATGTGAAGCCATTTGAAACTCAAAAATGAAACAAGTCACGCCCCTTCGAAAAACTCTGACAGAATGAGTTTGAACGATGGATTGAAGCTACACTACCCTACAATAATGGACCGGACAGCAAGCTGAGATGGAATAAGGGAAATAATACATTCTTTAATAGGGGGATGGCCCCCACGTGCTGCATAATAATCCTACTATTTTTCCTAACTAATTATAAGGACTCTCTAAGCACTTTCTAGGACAATTAAGGACTTTCTAGGACAAAATAAGGACTCTCTAAGCACTTTCTAGGACAAAATAAGGACTCTCTAAGCACTTTTTAGGACAAAATAAGGACTTTCTAATCACTTTCTAGTACAAAATAAGGATATTCTAAGGACTTTCTAGCACAAAATAAGGACATTCTAAGGACTTAAAAAAACATTGAAAAACCGTATCATACAATGTAATACCTGACTTTCGACCAAGTGGAGATGCTCATACAGATTAGTTTATCTTATAAGAACAGTAGTATGTAAAAAAAAATAATATTTAAGTCTATTTTCCAAAAAATATGCACAAAAATAAGACTTTTCAAAGTAAACAGTCTGATTTTTACAAAATTCAGCAGTTGATATACGGGCATTTACGTGAACATGTATTAGTAAGTAATATGTAAGTACATAAACAAATTATAGAATGAAGACCGCAATAAAAAAGCTTCGGATGTTTTTTTTTATCTCTTCGCAGTGCATTTGCTTTTATAAAAAGGGAAATAAAGAGTTAAATTTGATCATGACCGAGCTTGGTGTTGCCGGTCTCCCAACTGCTGTTGCGAGTTTGATTTCGTTTTCTTATCCTTTTTTTACCAGGGGGTTTCGCCCCATCTCGCCAACACCCAGGGATTGCTACACAATCCAACACTCCTGTCGCAAGTTCGCTTTTATTTAAACACTTAATGCACCCTAAACTAATAGCCTTATCAGTAAAAAAACCATCTTTATCTTGTTCCTGAACAATTTTGAATAAACCATGAAAATCTCGTAATATCCTGATCTGTTCTTAATCGGCAAACCGTCTGAGAATCGACCGGGGAAATGAGTATGACGTCACAGCGAGTTTCAAGGGCATCTCGCAAACCCGTTAGTCTGAAAATGTAGCCTTAATTTCTATGAATAAGAATGAACGCGTATCGCTCTGCGATCTAAAAAGTACGAAATTTGTTTGACCAACTTTTGATAGCATCGAATTTATTTATTAACCAATTTCAAAAATAATTGCACAGTAAGAAAGAGTATATTCTAAGGTATTCTGCGATGTTTTCCAATTTAAAAACTATTAGTAATAAGATATAGATATGACAGTTTTAACAAAAAAATAACGAAAAGGTCCGGATTTTTCCCGAATTTCAAATAAATATTATCAGGAACCAAATTAAAATTTCTAAAAATCTTGACGAGCTGCAAAATTTTACGTTTAGAGGTACTCTAAAAAAATCACGACTAAAGATTGAAAATTTGTACGTCTTTTGCTCACTCGCGTTAGAAATTTCGCTTTTTCAATTTCGACACTTAATAAACTCTAAATCAGGGCTCGAAATACCCTGGTGCACAAATGCACATGAAAAAAAAATTGTGCACCGATTTTTTTTCCCGCTAGGTGCACACAGTGCACAATAAAAAGGGGGGGGGATGTGTTTTATGAAACTTTGATGTTTGAACAAAATATTAGTATCGACCTCTCTCGCTCTAAAGTAACGTAATTTAAATTCCTAAATACACATTAAGCGAAAACAAAATCACTGTGCCGTAACGAGTTTATACAGGAGGAAGGTTTACTTGAGTCACTGCCACCAGAACTTTCCGATGATCGAAACATTTTCCAGCTGGCTCTGTTAAAGCGACTGTCGCGACAGCCGTGCGCCGTAGAATTTCGATACGTTAAAATATTTTTTATTTACTATCTACTACGAACCTATATAAACATACTCAACTAATACATTTTAACTAATACATATTTTACTATTACATGAATACTCTTCAATAACTTTTTTTTAATGTGCACCTAACATATAACCTGTGCACCTAATTTAAAAACTTAGGTGCACAGTGTGCACCTGTATTAAAAAATCTATTTCGAGGCCTGCTCTAAACTAATAGCCGCATTGGGAAAAAATTGTCAAAATTGTCCAGGGAACAAATACAATGAAGAACAAACCATGTTAATTTCATAATTTTCTGATATGTACTTTCTCGGAAAACAGTCTAAGAATTGAGCTAAACAACCTAGTTTTCAATCCTGCTACAGCAAATTTTTTAATATAGATTTTTTGTATTTGCTTTTAAATGGTCTTTGAGGGAGTGAATGAGCTATTTTTTTAGCATACTGCTTCTCCTACGAAGGAAACACAATTTTGTGTTGTCTGGGTCAGGCTCCTCCCTGATCCACCAACACTTTCATTTTAGAAAATGTCCTAATTGCTTTTGTTTTAAACTTCTTTTTGTTTTTGAAATTATATTGCTTACCTTGTTACGTCTGCAGCTTCAGCGCACTTATGGAATTGAAATTACCCTAGTAAATACTTTATAATAAACTTTCATAAATTCATAATGAAAATAAGAAGTGAATTCTTTTATTGACATATCGGAGGGTTCAATAAAATAAAATTAGAGGCCAACGATTCCTTTACTAAAAGGATGGAAAAGGATTACAAGTTGCATACGTCAGAGTCAAATTTGACTCGATAGGAGACCGAATGAGTTTCGAATAAAACATTTTCCCGTGAACCGAAACGGATCATAATAGCTATGAAAAATCTATGATAAATTAAAACAATTTATATGGTTAAAAAATATAATGGAATTTTATTGAATATATATTAAATAGTTAACACCGAATGGCTTATTGAATAGATATTTAATTTATCAAAACGTCCCGTACTAAGGCATACGGTGTAGTTTTGGGTTGTGAGCAACCCCGCACAGCACATGCGTTGCCGCCTATGTTTCTCAATATTGCAATACAATTACGCTTATTATTATGGGAGGGGTTATGATAGATTTTCTAGTCTTATGTTATGAAGTCGATTGACTATTAACTTAAGGCCTTGTCTTGACTTTTTTCTTGTCCAAAGTACTTTTCTTTCTACTTTTTTGTGGTCACGGGGAAATAGGTCTTTTCTTATGTTTTCCCACAGTTTGCAGTCGTAAATTACGTGGTCAACACTTTGAATTCCTTCTCCACATTCGCATTTGTCTTCCTTATTGAATAAACGTTTCTGATGCTGTACAAATGCGCCGTGACCAGTTATAAATTGATTGATCTCAAAAGATCCTAGAAGTCTCGTCTGTGATATGTCCTTGTATTCTGCATGGACAACTCTTCTCTGAGTAGTCCCATCGCCCTTGCCACATCCCTTCTACTTCTTTGATAATTTGTTTCCAGATGTATTCCTTGTCCATATTTTGTGACTTGTCGATGTAATGTTTCTCTGTTGCTTCTTTTGCCAGAGCATCCGCCCTCTCGTTGCCCTTGTGGCCAGCGTGGGCTTTAATCCATTTTAGGTTTATAACTCCTGAGTAATTCTTTATTATGTTTCATAATGCAAGCAAAGTGAAATTTAAGTACAATCAATCATTAGGTATTTTTCACCCGGATACAAAGAGAAAAAAACTAAAAAGCATAGAAAAATTACTTTCGTTTACGGTCAGCTTTATTGTAGGGTAGTGTATATTAGAACATCTATCAATTGAACCCGTCAATCAAACTGACAATAATATTGACCGTCTAGGGACTAGGGATGCGACATCGATGTCGATGTTTTTAACATCGATGTATTGGGGTCGATGTTTATACGTGTCGATGTTTTTACGTTGTCGATGTTTTATTTTTAAATGAAAAAAGTAGCGTTATAAAAATTTTAAAAATAACCAAGTAGCATAATTTTTATAATCAGCAAATTGAACATATTTTTAGACCCAAGTGACCAAGGATGAAGGGTCTGAAAGTAGGGATGCGACATCGATGTCGATGTTTTCTAAACATTGATGTTTTAGAAAAAAAACATCGATGTATTGGAGCCGATGTCGAATCACTAGTTGCTAAACTAGTTTTAAGAAATGGGGAGACAAGTTTAAATACACTGAATTTTAAAAACATCGATGGTTTGGGGGCGATGTATTATCAACATCGATGTTTTAATTTTGAACATCGATGTTTCGCTGTCGATGTCGCATCAATAGTTGGTAAACTAGTTTTTAGAAATGGGGAAAAAGTTTAAATACATTGAATTTTAAAAACATCGATGTTTAAAAACATCGCATCATTACAAAACAGTAAAAATGTCGCATCCCTACAAGGGACCCCTTTAGATGTTTTGGTATGATGTACACTTTTTTTACTTTCCTTTGATTATTTTCTTCTTATATCAAGCTTCCCAATTTTCAGAAATGAATTGCTGCAAACATGTATTTTAAACACGAATTAATGTTATAAAAGCCACATGAAAATAAAATGATTTCGAAATTTTTAAACTGGAAAGTGTGCATATTCCCAAAGTATGTGAATCCCCTCTTGGAATAATTTAACAGAGGTCAAAATATTAAATCCTTCAACCGGTCTATTTCTTGACATATACCATTAAAAAATACCGAGTTCCTTCAGATCTTTCATTCATATCCCCATATGACAGAAAAATGTTTCAAGATTTATTCTATTGCTAGTTTTCTTCACGCAAGTCCCATACAAACTCCAGGAAGGTAAGTATTTCACTTTCTTGGAACATTTCCGTTTGGGGTAACGGGGGAGGAGTATTGTGTATGTTTACTTTCAATGCATAGGACAGGATCATTATTTTCACGCAGAGCAGTGTTGAGTACGGAGTATCCAGATAAGTAGGATCACATTTTAGCTTTTTGCTTCGTATCAACTTTTTCTCCAGAGACATCGTGAACATTCCCAAGAGATCGCCATGAGCGGTCAATTTGTATTTGCACGATACAGAAGACTGTTCTATATAAAATTATTTCTTGTATTCTCCAAGAACAGGATTGTATACATTCTGTTGTATAACTTCATAGTTGAAAAACAGTATCAATACAATCCTGTTACCGATTAAATCCTCATCCCTATCCTTAGGTCACCGATTAAAATACCAGATATCCTTTAGTCACCAATTAAAATATCAGTATCGTCACCGATTAAAGTACCAAAATCGTTTCTGTCTGCTCGTTCTATTCGCATTTGTTGATTCTTACAAATTTACTTAGATAGATATGAAGAAATCTTAAATATTCAAGGAATATTGCATCTATGTTACCCAACGTCTTTTTTTGTGTCCGTAATTAACCCACTGAGGGGGTTCATAAACATAATTTCACCTTGCAACCTGCAGTCTTCAATGAAAGACTTCGAACAAACCTTTCCTTCTTTACCTACTTAATCAATCTTTCCTAGGATTGTTAAAACCAATACATCTGATTATTTAGTCGTGTATGTTGAGGGGGAAATTCAATATACTACACTAATCGGAAATCTCGTGATGCTGAGAGGGTTGAATGAGTTTGATGAAGTTCTTTGAATACATAAATTAAGGTAATGGTAAATATAATGGTAATTTTAGTTAACGTCGTACTAGAGCAACACAACGGGCTATTGACGAAAGTCCGGGATCAGTCCCTTAATTGAAAGATCCGACATAAATTAAGGATCCCAAACCACTAGTGTTCACAAATTACGGCCGTTATCGTTACAGGTAAATTACTAACGAAAACTCTTAATACCAGTATTGAGTTCTAGTCTTTCTTGGAAGCAGTTTTTAATTAGAGTTGCGAAATGTCACCAATTAATGTTTGTGAAGGCAATAAGACACGTAGTTTAAATGTTTTGAAGTAATTATTTTTCAATTCCATACAATGAATTTGTTTGAAATAGGAATCCGATTCCAATAAAAAAATCAATATCAATTAAGTAATTAATACACATCATTAAGTAAACATACAAGTACAATTTAATAACGAATCAATAAAAATTTTGAATAGATAGTTCCAAAATAGGGGGATTAATTAAACTAGGTGTAGTAGCCCTACTAAGCAGAGAACCATATTTGAACATTGAAATTACATAATCTGTAAAGCTAGGACACCATCAGGGCAATATTTTTTCATCAGCGACATGTAGTATATATATATAATTTCTAGAGGAAACCAGAGGAAATTCAAATAAAAACCAAAAGGAAATTATTGAAAATGAAAGTGCTGGTGGATCAGAGCGTCGCCTGATCCGGACAACACAATATTGTGTTTTCTACGCAAATGAGCAGCAAAACGCTAAAATACTCTTGCTCATTTTCTTCTCAGAACACCATTAAAAGCAAACAAACAAAACATTAAAATAAGATTAAGACCAAAACAAAATCAAATCAGCAACAGCAGTATGGAGATCGGCAACACCAAGCCAGAAGATCGCATCAAATACCGCTACCCACTTCGTACAATAAAACGTTAACACAAATGACTCAGAGGAAATTACGAAATAGAATTAGTCATCGATTGCGCAATTGTTGATACCAATAAACCTTTAAGCAAGGCAACAAAGAAAAAAGAAGGGGACCTGCCATTGAGACGTGAATTTAACTGCTGTTTTAAACACTATCTGCTATGATCAGAAACAGAATTCAGAATAGGTTTGTCTGTCCCATGTACATAAAAATAATGAAATACTGATTTCCGAAATTTAAAATAAAATACAGTTTGCGAGAAACATGTAGTTCATTGATTTTCTGTCAATGATTTAAAGCAAGAATCGACTTTATTTACTATTTTGTTTTAAGGAACAGTTTGTCGGCATATTTTTATATGTGATAAGCAAATTTTATTTGGGAACGAAGATCGTTTTTTGTGTTTGGATGATTTCAAATGCCTTTGAAAGATGACATTTCGAATACAATTATGCCCAAATCTTTGGCTGATATAAATAACATAGTAGGCGTTATAATGGCCATTACAAGACCATCAACAAGACAGTAGAGGATAGGTGATGAAACCAAAACGATTGATTGAGGTAGTGGTCAAAATCTATATATAATTCTCTTACGTGGCACGCAAAAAAGACGTTATTTGTAATCGCGTTTTGGCAACACTGTACGATTGTCTGTTTACCGCGAAGCCGATCGCCTCAATTGAATTTATAGCGTTATCAGCAAAATTTTATTGAAAAAAAAAATGAATAATAGTCTAGTTGTTGCAGCTTACTAACGACATGCTGGGTATTCGATTTCCAAAGCAGCGCTCACATTTCAAGTCAAAATTTGCTCAAAGTTTTAATTTGATTTCCAAATTGTTCGAGTCCTGATTCCAGAAGAACTGAATCATATCTCTGTAGTACAACAAATTTATATTTAAAAAATATTTTCTTTAGAATATATCATATTTTGTAAACAATGTCTTCATTGATGCTAACAAAGTGAGCAAGGTTTGCAAAGCGATCCTCCGGGGGTTGGCGAGCGTTAGAGAGCAGGGGGTGGGGCCCCTAGTATTAAAAATTACATTTGAGATTGAGTTGAGGATAAGTTTCAAACTGTAAAAGTATAAATATTCGATTCTTAAAATTGAGAAAACGATTCTCGATGATACTGGTGTTGTTTTGAGAGTTTGTTCGTCTGGTTACTTTGGAAGAGAGGTGACTGTCAAGATTTGTATTTACGGCAAAATATCACCCCTAGTCAAAACTCCAACGCAGTTATGTTTTGATCAATAAATAACCTGTCCACTCTGAACGTTTAAATCGTTTTGGGTTTCATGACTCTCCCATATTGTCTGGTTGATAGTCTTGTAATTGTCATTAAATGATAGCACGGAAAAAGTTTGCAACCCAGCATTTTACATTTGCGTGACTTTCAGTGTTCAAATAGCGGTGGGCTCCAAACCTATAATTATGGAATAATGTAAAGCTCTAATCCAATCGATTAGTATATTACTCAGAATATTCTAATGTGGATCTTCGATCAATAAGGTTGGTGACACCGACATAAATAATAATTTGATGTTAATAATCATGTATGAAAGTATAATGACAGCCGACTTGTAAACTTTTAACTTCAAAAATAAAAAATATCAGTGACGAAAATAAAGCCGTCCACAAGAAGTTTTTGTTACATGCTCAAATATTTATTACTGTTTTATTTACTAACAAATAAGCATGAAGGCAGGCTCAATGCAGAAGTAGTTATTTTCGTTCAATGGTGTTAGATTAATCTGCGAGCTCATAACTGATCATGTAAGACCTTTCTTTTTTTTATCAAGTTTAAATAATTTATTATTGCGAGTACATCCGTCCTTTATATCAACGCTCTATATCCGTACGTCCTCTACATCCTTACATCCTCTATATCCATTACGTCTATATCCTATTGTCTCTATATCCATATTATGTACATCATTTCATTGTTCATCATTTCATCAGTTGAGTACATCATTTCATATCAACGCTTTCATTTAAGTATTTTTAGGCTGCCACAAGTAAATAAAATGCCACTTTTGCCATTTTTCAACTTGAGCGACAAGAGCATTTATAAGCAAAATTTTCTCATAAGCTATTAATTGGCGACTTCTTGAAATTTAGTGACTTTTTTAAAAATTTGCCAGATGTGAACAAAAACGTAGAGGTCTTTTTGTTTTTTTATCTCAGCGGACGAAATTTTTTTTTCTCCAGATATTTCTAGTGGAAATTTTGCAAGGGACGCCAATTTCGAACCCATGGCAATCATGAAAGCAGCCATTACGAAATAATGTCACTAATACTACTATTTCACAAGTGCTTTAATTTTGGAAGACTTTATATTACTGTCTCAGCGATAATTGTCGTTTATCCGTTGCCTTATAAGGCCCGATACAGGACAGACAGACTAACGCAACCAAGTTTAGTCACAAAATGAATTAAAGTACACACAGTATTTAAAGTTTCACGAAAATATGATCGACAGCTTAGACGTAGAATGGATATACACAAACAGACAGACACCATACGCGTAAGAAACGGATTTTGCTTTAGAATGACCCTAAACGGATTGAAAACAACTTGAAATGGGTAAAAAACTATTTGATGTACAAAACTTTCCAACAAATTTCATGATATAAAAAGTTTACTCTTAAGCCATGTCGTCATTATGAGCTTTTGAACGTCCGCTGTAATTCCATCACATTCACTTTTTCAAAGGCGATTTGATATTTCATTACCTCTAAATCTATTATCATGTTAGTTCCTGTTTTCTTTCAGTTCTAATTTTTATCTTCCAGATTTCTCATTCCCTTCTGTTATCAAACTTCTGATGACCTTTATCTAGGAAAGCTCTTCTATACGGTGAGCAGCTCCTAGATGAAATTGAGTCTTTTTAAACTTTGCGGCAAAATTAGTGAATAAATCTCGTTGCTATTGATTTTATATTGTTTATAATCATTGCTGGCATTCACCAAATCACAAATAACACGAATTTCTGTGGCATTAACTTTACATACATAGAGATAGATTATAAAAAATTATTATTCAATGTAAATTCGTAAGAAATATAAAATATTTTTGAGAAGAGGGAAAGAACGGCGTTTTGAAGTTAATAAAACCATTTGAAAGTTAATAGCCAATACTTCAGAAACAGCCATGGCTATATCTTAATTTGCAAATAGTCTGAGCAAACAAAAACGATTTTTCTATTTTAATCGATGACTTAACAGTAAATTAAAAACAACCAACACCTATTACATTAAATCACGGAGTAACTTTTAACTTTTTTCCTTATTTCAAACTAAACACGACGTTCGGTAATGGAAAAGTTAAAAAAAAAAAAAGCCCTGTAAAGTATTAAACGTGATAAAAGTAGGGGCACTTTAAACTGGATATCACAACTCTTGAAAGTAATATTCCATTAATGTGTGTGTTAATTAAAACCATGCCATGCGGGTTTATTAACTTTTTTCTCGGGTTTCATTTTAAAGCTAGAAATCTCAGAGATAATCGTCCGAGCATTAACGAAAGGGCGGGTAATTTTGAAAGGATGCCATTTCCGGAAAAGAATGATAACACTTCCGGCATAAAACGATATTACTTGCCCCCAAGAAAGTTAATTAAAATAAGTATGATATGGAGCTTTATAGATAAAGGAAAACGTCTATCAGAGAGAGAGAGAATCTCGTACCGGATTCACGGGTGATGCCTATGCAACACTGGAACAGGTTGTTGTAAACAGCTAAAGCTGAATTTTGATTATTCATTGCAAAGTAATATAATCACGTAATCATATTTCTCAATAAAATTAAAGTCTGTATGTAGTTAATTAATGTCGCACTGGAGTAACACAATGGGCTATTGGAAACGATCTATCCGAAAGGGAAATATCCAAGTACACCGTCTTGTAATTTTGAGCCACCAATAAGATCAAGGAAAATATATTGTAATAAGTTAAGTCCATTAGAACACAGTGGGCTGACCAACGGGTATACTGGTTAAGGTGTTAGCCTCTAGATCGGAAGGTTTCTGGTTCGAATCCAGGTCCGGGCATGGATGTTTGTAAGCGTATGGTGTAGAGGCGGCTGGTGCACCTTAAATCTGTCGTGGCCGAAAGTACTCACGTTGGGTTGGTGTGGAAGTTTGAAGAGTTGGGTGCCATCTCAGGTGTTGCTTCGTCATCTGACCGTGGTTCAAAATTACGAGGTGTTATCCTCGGATCTCCCCTTAAGGGACTGACACCGGACCGTCATCAATAGCCAGGTGTGTTGCTCTAGTACGACGTTAACTAAAATTACCAATTACCATTAGAACATAGTGGTCAGTGAAGAGGTCAGCCCAACATGTTGCACGAAACTAGTTTCATAGTAGGAGTGTCATAGAGGTAAGACATGTGTTGTGAGAGGTCAAAGGTGAGTTGATTTCGAGGTTTTAAAGAATGTCACTCCTTGTCTATGGCTTCTGGCTTTTGGACTGAGACTAAAAGCCTGAAACTTTGATTTTGGGAACGTAGAGGATCGAGAATGCTCCAGGAGATGATGCTGCGTGTTCCCATGAGGTGTTGGTTTTACGTTTTGTTTCACCAATAATCACGAGCAACATAGGTCCTACGCTCTCATCGTTCAAAAGATCTCCACGCGTCAGCCCGAAAAATTCCAACTGTCACCTCTGGCCAGCTCAACCCTCAATAAAACAGTTTCGTAACCAATGGTATGCCGAATGCTAGCAAGTTCACTGATCTCGCGGTCAATTATTCTGTCTGTTTTACCTCTACCGCTTACTTCTAGATACAGTGGAGTAAGCCCCACTATTTTGTAGTAGATACAATGAAGTTAAATGAAAATCGCATTACATGAAAAGCCAACGTTTATCTTAATTTCTGTTTTGGATGTTCTTTACCAGTTCAAACTGCAGCGTAAACTTCAGAAATACGAAATAAGAAAAGCCATTTGTTGAAAAATGTGTTGCTGATTCGTTTCACAGTTTACTTCTGTCAATTTTTGTAAGTATTCTTCCATAAAGCTCGACCCTACTTTTGAACGAAAACTGAAATTATATATTTTATAAAATTATTCAAATTCAATTGACTTTTCAAATTCTTGAATAAAAGTTAACTAAAATGCTTAAAATATTATTTAAAGTCACATCGTGATTAAAAGTTTTCTTTAAACTTTATGAAAACTAATGTGTACATCAAGTACGCAATATTGTCTGTGGCTTATTCCCTTCTGTAAATCACATGATTTTAGATCCAACAGTCTCGTCAACCGCCTTTAATTTGCATTAGGTTATCGTGAGAAAGAGCTAGCTTTTGAAAAAGGAATAAAAGCTTAAAGAGAAAATAAAGCTCATCATTCTAGAATTAAAAATTTATGGTTAAAGGGAAGTTTCATTAACCTTAAGACTACGGCCGTTACATCAGTTGAACCTCGATCGCGCCAAGAAAGAATTTAGACAACGGTCTGTAAAGCAGTTGTACATTGAAAATTATAAGAATCGCGCCAGTTCTATCTATAAGCGTAGTCAAAAGGATGTGATACTACATACGTAAACATTTTCAATGTTGAAAGGGATGAAAAGGAAAAACGTGCTTCCATGCAGTAGCTAACGTTGAAGCCAATGAATCTTTCAAGCTCGCTATATAGCACTTTCGGTAAGAGGAACAATTGAAGGATCAGTTGACGCAAGAAGCGACACTTTGTGTTTTTTATTAATTTAATTAAAGTAAGTTAATATCAAGTTAACTGACTGTGGTGAGATCCACACCCTATAAGGGTTACTGTCGAGGGAAACCCGTGGGAAAGGATTCTATTGAAGCAGGCCGCTTCTTTGTGGACCATCTCTCCGATTTTACGCTATCCACACCCGTAGGGAGTTTCTCATGGGAACGGAATGTGTCGGCGAGTCCGGACATTTTTTAGACTGACCGACAAACGAGCCAGGCGGTTCCTTTGATCCGTACCCTAAATAGAAGGAATTTGTCCCCAGCTGTGAGGGCAGCTATAAGAAGGGGACTGGAAGAGACTTTCTGGACCTATTAGTCGGACTTCTGGAGAGAGCGTACGGTGTGCCTCTTTCGTATGATCTGTGATAGATCTCTATGCAACTAAAGGAGCGATGATTTTCACTCTCCTCAGTTTTGAAACTGCATTCCTTCATGTAAAAAGTGTGTAAATAGTTTATCTATCCAAGAGACAATAAATATATTTTTATTCTAAAAATATTCTATGTTTGGCTGGGCATAACGTCACGTGACAAACAAAGAGCGTTCTTCCTTGTAGGAGACAAAAAAATTTATAAGTTGTTTTCATAATTGTAATTCTTAACCTTTTAAAAATGATGAATGCGACTTGAACTATAAACGCAATCAAAGATAAAGAACAATGGAATCCCAAAATAATTTTTTGTTAACTTCAAAATTTGAAAGCATACTAACTTCAATAACCCAAAGTAATTTTATTGTCATTTGAATCAAGGGTTCAAATTACCTTACAGTAAATTATAATTATTAAGGTTCCATCTTCCCGTAATAGAAATTATGGAGTTTGAAAAAGTCAGTTTTGTTCTGTTTTAGTTATGACCTAAATGATTACGTTGTATCCTAATTGCATTACATTCCTTCATTAAATTTCAGAATTATACTAATTGACAACATTGCCTTTCAGAACTACACCAACTAATTGCATTGTCTTTCAGAAATGCACTAATTAATTACATTATATTCATAACTATAACCATATTAACGCTCCATTAATTATATTATTTCCATTAATTATATTCAACAAATTAATACGAATAATACAACGGTGTTCCATATATTTTAACGTTATTTATTCTGTTAATTTAAATATGAAAGCCATCCAACATAATATTAGTTAGATATTTCCGTTTAAAGATATAAGAGCGATTTTCTGTGCAAATAATTAATCTACCAGAAGACCAGGATTTTACAAAATACTAGCGCCATCTACATTTAATTTTACAAAAAAGCCACTCATAGGAATTATCATTATTTTAACAATGGTCATATGACCATTATCATGTCATAAGATTATGTTTAATTTCTGTTTATCATTTTCAACCATGATATACAGAAATGAAATTAAATGAAAAATACAAGAATTGAAGAAAATGTAAACAGTTATCTTTATTATTCCTGGACTAAACGAAAACATCCAGGATCCCTAAGTCATTTATATAATAATTATTTATTTTTGATTTTACTTTAGATGACGACAGAAAGAAAGAGAGAGAGAGAGAGAGTGAGAGAGAGATTATATAGAAATCTTATACAGAATTAAATGAATGCTATTTGAAAGAAACATTTCTGAATTAAATTTCGCTCAAGCGTAGAATCGCATTATACTAACCGATCACGATAAATGAAAAAAAAAGCAGATTTTAATTTCACTCTATCCGAATCAAAATGAGAGCGGTAAATTTTACCGTTCATTTTTATTATTCTCTTAACTGAAAAAAAAAAGCATTATTTCGACGAAAATTTATCCTTTTATTACATTTAGAGAAAGATAAAAATGTGACATTGATTAGGAAACAGAGGAAACAAATTGCTTCCAATTTATATTTTAATAACAGAATGGTATGGAGATATTGTAAATTCTCATTTTAACAAATCATCAGTTTTATGATGACCAGTTTTGAAAATCTGAAAATAAGCAGGCAATTATAAAACTGATAGGAATTCTAAATTAAAGTTAAATAAATGAATTATCTGTATAAAAAAGAATAGAGTGTTTGTTTGTACATTGAATATTTTCTACGCATTTCAAATTTCCTATCCGTTTTGGACCCTTCTGATGCCAAATCCGCCCCTTGCGCGTGTATGTCTGTATGTATTGTATGTGTCCTATACACGTCCACGAGGTTAAATATATTTTCATGAAACTTTGCATACTGTAAGTGCTTATCTTCATTTAGTAAGTGAATTTGGTTGCGTAAGTCTGTATGTCCATCTTTCTGTTCTATGTTCGATTTAGTGATTGTGTGTTTGTACAGGCATCGCATGAATTTTATTCCAGATATTTGATTGGAATTTCATACTTCATATATTAGTTTAGTGAATGCAATATTAAACATTTCTTTATTGTTATATTTAGCTATATTTCATGCTAAAACAACTGAGTAAGTATACTTAAATCGACCATAATTTGGAAGTTTTGGAAAAATTGGAATGTATATTGAGTATCACGATTACTTAGATTGCTTTACCAGTACTGCTGAAAAAGCAATTATATTTTCAAAAATTATTATTATTATTTTTTTAATTTTAGCTTGGCTTCTTAATTTATTTTGTGGGGAAAATGGGAATTCGTAGTCTATTGGATAACAGCCATCACGGTATTTCACGTGGTGTTGGTTTACTTTGAAACCAAATAGGAATACGTATCCTATTGAATAACAGTCATAACAGAGTTGCCAGTGGTGTTGTTTACTTTGCAAACCTAATGGTAATGCTTAGCCTATTGAATAACAGCCATCACGGCGTTTCCATTGTCAAATGTGGCCAAATTCGAACTGTGCACCGATCAAATAGGCGTGACGTCACAATCTCTAGCGAAAATATAAATATTTAATTGAAAAATGATTTATTAAAAGAAAATATAACGTTTATTCTAATGCAAAATTTTCCGCAAATTTCAAATCCGTTAAAGTTTTTATTTTATCTTTAACAATCGCTGAGATAGAAAAAAGAACTGAAGGGGAAAAAAAAAAAAAAGCCAATCATTACTTTAAATATTTCTTTTGCTTCACTCGAATCCGTTTCTCAGGAAATCAAAATAAATTAATCTCGAATCAAACGAAGGTCATTCTTCGCTGCGGCGTTCGTGTTGGAAAAATATAAAAGTTACAACCTAAAAATTATTTATTTAAATAAAATCATATTTTTAGATATGGATCTATTGTGAAATTTTCCGCAATTTCAAATCCGTTGGAATTTTTATTCCATCTTTGACGATCTAGGAGATAGAAAAAAGAACTACATAATTGCAGTTAAAACTATTTGTTTTGTTCTTCGGCTGAAGGCGTTCAAACGGAAACAAGAAAAAGATAAATTTAGAATCTGCCTTATCTTTATGGTGTTGTCATTCTAAGGAAGGCAATAATAATTAAATACGTCATTAAATTCATTTTAAAGTATTCTAGATTGAATTTTAAAATTCGCTGCGACCTAAAAATTGCAAAAAAAATGGACTACCTCTGTGAAAAATTTCATTATTATAAGAGTCGTAGATTCGCCAGGTAATGAAAATGGTAATTTTAGTTAACGTCGTACTAGAGTAACACAACGGGCTATTGACGACGGTCCGGGATCAGTCCCTTAAGGAAAAGCTCCGAGGACAACACCTCGTAATTTTGAACCACGATAGATTCGTCAGGACTTTGATTACAGACAGAAGGACAAACTCTTCCTTTTATAATAGTAGAGACACAGGGTGGACAGAAAGACTTTTGAGCTTATGGTAGATGATAAGATCATCTTAATATATATAAATTACGCGTCACGTTGTTTGTCCGCTATGGACTCCTAAACTACTTAACCGATTTCAATCAAATTTGCGCACCGTGTGCAGTTTGATCTAACTTAAAAGATAGGATAGCCTTCATCTCAATTTATAGCCTCGATATTATTTTATTGCAAATTATTGCGGTATCTGTTGACTGGATTGAGTAAGTATTCTAACAGATGGCGCTGTGTTGAAAGTACCAACGTTTCACATAAGTTACAATTTAATGGCATAACCACCACGTGTTGCTGAGTCTAAAGTATAAGTTAAATTTATTTCGTAGTAAACGCAATACAGTGATTAGCATAGCCGGCCACGTGTTATTTAGACTGAATTATAAACTGAATAAAGCTGCCTTTGGACATTCATAATAAACCAAATATTGTTAAAAATTTAAAACTATCTGCCCTACCTACCTCATTAATAAGTTTAAGTGTTACGTTTTATTTACTAACAACTTTGTAATGTACTCATTTGTTACAGACTTGAATACAAAAAATACAAAAATTTAAATTTATTTCTTTTGTATTGATTTTTGCTCAATATCAACGGTAGTAGAAAATCAATCATGGAGGTCGCCATGTCTCCAATAACCACGCCACATAACTCCAATTTTCAAAAAGGGAATACAAAGTGATCCGGGCAACTATAGACCAGTAAGTCTAACATCAGTAATTTGCAAAATATTTGAATCTCTGTTAAAAAAGCATATAATGTTATACTTGGAGGAGGGGGGACTGTTATCAGAGAATCAGTATGGGTTCAGGAATGGCAGATCCTGCTCTACAAACCTTTTGAAGTTCTACGAAAAAATATTGAGGAGCTGGATAATAAGAGCAGTGTGGATATCATGTACATAGATTTTCAAAAGGCTTTTGATAAAGTACCTCATGAGGCATTACTGTTTAAATTGGAAAGGCTGGGGATTCAGGGAAAAACATTAATATGGATAAAGAATTGGTTATTGGGTAGAAAGCAGAGAGTGCAGGTGAAAGGAAATTATTCACAGTGGACAGAAGTTATAAGTGGGGTGCCTCAGGGATCAGTTTTGGGACCAATTTTATTTATAATTTTCATAGATGATATAGGTCAGGGGATCAAGAATAGAATCAGTATATTTGAAGATGACTTAAAAATATGGGGGACAGTGGATACCAAGTTACAGATAGAAAATTTACAAGGGGATTTTGATAAGATATCCGAATGGGCTGTAAAATGGGGTATGTCATTTAATGTAAGGAAATGTCAAGTTCTGCATATGGGTTACAGGAACAGTGCAGCCGAGTACAGGCTGCAGGGAGTAAAGGTAAAGGAGGGAGAAACAGTCAAGGATCTTGGGGTGATAATTCACAGGGATTTTAAAATGGGTCATCAATGTTCAGCTGCGGGTAAAAAGGCTAATAGGTTACTGGGGTATATTAAAAAGACTGTAACTTCAAGGGATAATAATATAATCTTGCCGTTATATAAGGGTTTAGTAATACCACATCTAGAATATGCTGTACAATTCTGGGCTCCATATATGAGAAAGGACATAGAATTAATTGAAAGGGTTCAGCACAGAGCTACAAAAATAATAAAGGGGCTAGCAAATTTCGACTATAATGAACGTTTAAGTAAGCTAAACATGTATACACTGGAAAGAAGAAGAAGGAGGGGGGATTTGATTCAGCTTTTCAAGTTTGTAAAACAAGGGGACACAGAGGGCTTAAATTTCAATAGGGATAACAGAACAAGGGGTCATGGGTATAAATTGAATAAGACACATTTTAATCGGGATTTAAGGAAAAACTACTACTTTAATAGGGTAATAGACAGTTGGAACGCGTTGCCAGAAAATATAGTTAATTCAAAGGGAGTGTACGAATTTAAGACACAATTGGATAGTCAGTGGGAATTGGAGAATTCATAAACAAAGGACCAGCCTTGTTGGGCTTGAGCCTGTAGCTGGTCGTCAATATTTATATTTGTATATTTGTATATGTATTTTGACAAATGGCATGTGTGTAAAAAAGTATGGTGGTCCCCATGACTGGTGTTCCCCTACCGTTTCCCTTGAATAGTTTACTACTATGTAATATAATAAAAACCGTAGCCACAGCAACGCGTGGCTGGGTCTGCTAGTATATATATATATATATATATCTAAAAACAGAATGATCTACTTTGCATTTAAATTAATTTTTTCAGTCTTTCTTCTCATATTTCCGCCTAAAAATGCATTTGCTTGTTGATTATGCCTTTGTTCGTTATGAATTTAGTACTTGACAGGTCCAGGTTCCAATCCAGTTCACATATGGTTGTAGTGGTTCGGAATCCGTTTTAAAACATAGAAACTGGTGTAATGAGTCTTATTCTAAAATTATCCATTATATGACACTATTATTGACTTAACAGGAGCATTTTTACAACTTTCATACTAATTTTTAAAACTTTGTCTTGGTTAAATTTGGTTTAAGCCGTTGGTTATTTTTGAGTTTAAGCCTCTATGCCATCTGTTTACTAAAAATATAAACAGTTGTTTACTTCTTATTAATTTAATTAAAAATGTTTCAGAAACACATTGTATCTCACTAATAATTTATCAAAATATATAAATATGAAATGTTTTCATTATTGTTCTTTTAAAATATTTCAAAACACAAACGAATGAGAAGCGTTGTCTGTAAAGCTGAGTTTCTGCTGCAAACCGTGGCTTTTGTACATATTCAGAACGGGACGTAACTCGGCTTCCTTATCGAATACGATTTCAGCAATAAAAATTCCAAAGAATTCAACTGTGAAGGAATTGATAGTTGATTGTTCAACGACATTTACGTCAAACGTCACCATAACGGTGATTAAATACATTTTAAGGTAGCCCCAACATGATTCGATCGATAACATATGCGTTGGCATTAGTAAAACATTAACTGTCCTTTGAAAATTCCCTCTCACACAGTAGACAAATATCACTATCTACTTTGACAACTAGAATCACACTTGATCTACTCCTGGAACTGGCAGAGAGCAAAGGAGTCCAGGTGATTTCTGTACAGGAGACAAAACCAGTGTTCTTCCGTTCTGAAAATCAGAGGCTATAGTATCTATAGAACTGATAGTGCTTCCAAGCGAGGAGGTGGTTTAGCCTTCTTCATCAGAGACAGAAAATACAAAAGTATAGATGTCCCTGTGATTTGGGTCACGGACCTTGAAATCCAAGGCATCAAAATTAAAATGGTGGGGCCGGCCCTTACACATTTTCAATGTATACCACCCTCCAAATCAAAAACAGATGCCTGACCTCCTTTCTAGCCTTATCCTTCTAGGAGACCTTAATGCCAAACATGTTATTTGGGGAAGTTCTTGCAACAATGTGAGAGGTAAGAACACGTTGCAATTGATGGATGACAAATAATTTATGATTTTAAACGATGGTTCACATACTCACCCTTCCTTCAGCTATAATTCCTATGAAGCCTTGGAAATTGCGATTGCTAGCTCAGAGATCTTTCCCCAATGCTCCTAGTCTGTGCTAGATAACATTGGAAGTGACCATCTCCCAATACTTATTGAGTTAAGGAAAAAACAGAAAATTCAAAATGCCCGAGAAAATTTTAGGAATTTTATAAGGGCAGATTGGGACTCATTCAGAGATTCTGTCGATTCCAAATTGTATCTTTTACAAATATCTGACGATGTTAACGACATTTGGTTGAATTTTAGGAACATAATTTCAGCATGTGCTAGGGTTCATATCCCCAGAGGAAACGTTAAGCTTAATGTTCCATTTTACACTCAAAATTCACCTATTTTAAAACCACTTCTGGAAAAGAGAAAACGTCTATGCGATACACTCAACGGAAAGGTTAGCAGACATAGAACTGAGTTTAACAGAGTCAATTCTAAGATTAACCCATTAACGCCCAGCGTCCTCATTTGAGGACAGTGGATAAAAGAGCGTGTAGAATCTTTATATTTTCCGGTAACGATTGTTTGTTCTGCACAACGGTAGATGGTATTACCAGAGAGAATCCCACAACTTACCAAGTATATGTGGTTGTTTAGAACTCCGTGATAAGGATCGCCATTTCATGTTTTTTCATGTCTAACACTTGCATTTGCTTTCTGTCTAGCTACATCGCCTAAATTCTAGGTAAAACATTTTATTTTTACTAGTATTTAAAATTAGAGTACTATATAAAAAACCTATAATCGAAAATTAATTTCTTTTGAAAAAAATTTCGTTTTTAAAAATGACATTCAATTTTGCTGTCCTCAATTGAGGACGCTGGGCGTTACAGCCAACTTTTATACAAATTTCAAGTCATTATAATTTTTGTATTTTTTCGTGTAGTAATTGAATTAAAAATTATTTCGACTTTTATATGGTAAAAATAGTCATTTCTTTCCTAAAGCAAAACAAAGTATAAGTAGTTGTAATGGCTCGTAGATTCTTAACGATTGCAGAAGCTCATGAATATTTAATTTCCGAACAAATTGAAACAGACATAATCGGAATTCCACCTAACGTAGATGAGATTACTGATGAAGAGGATTTTAACGATGAAAGTACAGCTTTAGCCCAAGTACGTGATATTGCAGGAATAGCGGAAATCGAAAATTCCGAAGATCCAAATTCCTTTGAAACAAAACTCTGTGACTAGAATTGTGTTCAAAAACTAAAATTGTGGCACTATAAGAGACAACAGAACGGCAAGATGTCCTCTGAAATATCGGAAAGAAATAGAAAAAGAAACAAAAGAGTTTTATGAGCATAAATGTGATAAGGAAAATTAAATTTTATAGTCAGATGGAACGACAATAAGTCTGTTACTTTGGCAACAAATTCTGAAACATTAATTCTGCATTCCTTATTTCCCCAAATATCATACCAAACCAAAGAATTGATACATATTTTATGTAAGTTTGTATGTATTTTGTTTATGTATCATATATGTGCATCTAGTTCTCCGTCGTTCTGCATAAAAAACTGTCCTTTTTATCAACTGTCATAGTTCGAACAAAACTGAAATTGTAGCGTTGAACATTACTCCGTTTGAGATAAATTGTCAGTAAATTTTAAGTAAATAACAGTTTAAAATTAATCTTATCTTAAAATTTAATAGAATAATGTAACTAGTCCGTTTTTACATCTATTACATGTTGTTTTCAAATATTCTGACTTACTGAATTTCTTGATTTTTTTTCACCGGAACGCCCAGCGTCCTCAAATGAGGACGGGCTGTAATTTTAAAATTAAATCACAAATTGATTGAATTTTAGGTTTTTTGCATTCAGAGGGTCATAATTACATAGATTTGAGATAATCATGAAAATATTTTGAGCAGAAATAATTCGGGCGTTAATGGGTAGGGCTGACATATGCCCATCTGAAAAGAACAAGATGGAAGGAGATGTGCAGTAAACTGGACGCAAGGACATTTAACTCAAAACTCTGGAAATTGGTCAAAGGCATCGGAAAAGAACAAAATCAGTACGAAGAGTGTAACTCAGTTATAGACTCTAATGGACAGGCATTCCCTGATGACAAATCTGCGGCAAATTGCTCACTATCAACTAACAAGCAGACTCACCTTAACGAGCAAAAATAAGCCTATCCTCGTAAAAGCCAGAAATGCCATTCATGGTTGTCGTACTTCCGATTTAGGCGATCCGGGATTAACCAAACATTTTAGAATGTAGGAGTTTTTACTGGCGATGGCCCTCCTAGATCTGAACAAATACCCTGGCCCTGACGGAATCCATGGTCATATGTTCGGAAACCTTGGCCACCGAGGAAAACAAAGGCTCATCGACATTATCAATCAATACTGGAGGAGTGATCGTCATCCATCTGATTGGAAAAGGGCACACAATTATCCAATAAAAAACAGGGTAAAAATTCTTGGCTCCCAAAAGATTTCAGACTGATTGCTCTCACCTGTGCAACATGTAAAATAATAGAAAAATGGATACTAATTACATGAATACATTATCATCTGGATATCGGCAATTTATTGCGCAATGAACAGTATGGCTTCAGAATCTCTCTCTTCAGAATCTATTGGATCTCTCGAAGGCCTTTGATCGAGCATGGAACATAAACTTATTTTGAAACTGCATGACTCTTTTAACATTCGAGGAAACGCCTTAACATGGATATCAGATTTCTTGAGGCATAGATCTATCAGGGTAAAAGTAAATAAATCTTACTCGTGTTCCTTCGGGCTCATCCAGGGTGTCCCTCAGGGTACAGTCCTCAGCCCTACCCTTTTCACTCTGTACCTGGCTGGAATTGAGGGAACTTCCTGCAACGGCGTAAAACTTTGGTGAACTTTGGATTCTATCTGATAGCCGGAGCACTCTCCAACACCTCTGCAACTGGACACTTGTGGGCAACAAGACCAGTATTACTACCATACAAAAGTTGAAGCAGCTTTCGTTGGCACCACGAGGTCCACTTGCAGTGGATTCCTTCCGATGTAGACATTCATGGCAACGAAATGGCAGACAAACTCGTTAAGGAAGGCTGCGGACTTCCAACAGCCTCTTCCTCTGCACTCACCTACCTGGAAAAATCCCATTTAATGACGAAGTGGCTGGAGCCTCCTGTTCACCATTGGTATACGGTTAAAAAGCCTGGAATGCTGTCCCTTGCTTGTGACAGAGGCTCCAAGTCTGCGCTCCCTCGTCTTGCCAGTGGTCATTTAAAGATCTTCAATGATAGTGAAAAGGTTTTCGCCACATCTACCAAGTGTCTTGCCGAGCCGGTCACTGCTGAGCATATCTTGGATTGAGTGGGCCTCTCTATAGAGATATCTACTCTGACCCCCTTATTGTGCTTGACTTTCTGGGAGTCAATGGTCTTATGGACCTTGTCTGACTCCGTCAGACACTGAGGATTAGAAACAACAACAGACAAAAATCAGTAGCATCGAACAATCCGCTTCGAAATTCTACCCACCATTTGGAAAACAAAACTAAATTATGGTCTCAGACTACAAAAAATACAATCTTTCGCTCACTGAATAAAGTTTCCACCCAAATAAAAATGTTTACATTTGCTCATACCACAGCAATAGCTCCCTTATATGAGGAACTACCGATTGCAAATGTTTAACATCCGAGTGACTACTGTAGGTTATTAAAGATAGTAGCTAAGATGGCTGTTTTCTTTTTTCTTCATTTATTATTTTTTCTTAAATTCTTCAGTTTTTTTATTCTTTATTTTTCCTTTTATAAAGTAAACAAATAGCGACAATATCGAACATATCATTTCGAAATTCTATCCCGCCATTTTGAAAATAAAACTAAAACACGGTTCCAGACGACAACAAAAACTATCTTCCCATCATCGAATAAAGTTTCTCCCCCAAATAAAAATTCTTACTTTTGCTCATACCACAGCAATAGCTCTTTAATATGAGGAACTACCGATTGCAAATGCTTAACGTCCGAATGACTACTACAGTTATTAAAGATCGTCGGTATGGCGGCTGTTTTCTTTATTTTTTTAAGAGAAACGTCTATCCGGTATCATGATGCATTCGGAAGAACCTGCCCCTCTAGTGATCTCTCCATTGATCCTTCCGAAAGTTTCATCGAAAGTTAACGTAGCGTAAGAAATAATTTCCGACGCCCCAGACGGAAGGAGCTGTGCGTTTTATGCGAAACTTTCTTTGCTTTATTGCGTGTATCCGTTGCGCCGCGACTTGTTTGGCCTAGGAAGGCCTAATCGTAATCGAAGCAAATGCACTTTGATTTTTACGACCTCGGGGCGGATTCATTTAGGGCTCTGATAGCCGGGGAGCTTGTCGCTGTTCTGAAAATAACGTTGAGTAACGGGTTGTGTTGTTTTTATCCCTGTCCAAAATTGAAGAGATAGCTTCTAATTTGTGGGGCGTTCATTTCCGATTTTAAAGCTGTAAATCCGAGGAGTTGCGTAAGAAAAATAAAAGAAAGCATGTTGCTAATTTGTAAAAAACGGAGCCTATACTTTAGTTCTAGAGCCAGATGAGTTTCGGTATCTGCTACCAGTTTCTTTTCCGTAAAATACCATGAACTAAGCAATCAATATATCATCGCCGTCGGCTTAGAATAGGAACTTAATAACAGTCAGATTGTGTTACTGTATAGTTGTTTAAGGCCCGGTGCACAAATCCGATTTTTCAACGTGCGGCGCCAATGCGGCACCGAAGCCCAACTATGCACACATAACCGTAAAATGACGCACGAACTCATTTCGCCCCATTTGCGATAAATATTCTATTGAAGAAAACGTGCTTATTTCGCTTAATTGGTGTAAAAAAAGTATATCTTGAAACAAAATAAAGGTTACTGGATCCAACCATTTATTAGTTATTATTTATATTCCATTTATTTACGAAAACATGGTACTTCAGAACGGAGACTCACGTGCGGTGACCGTGGGGAACTGCGGTACAAATTGCACGCAAGTTGGACGTGCGTCGCCCCAGCGGCGCTGGAGGGATGTGTGCACTGCTCTCCATTGGATCTAATGTAACTCAGACAGCACTTGCGTTGCAACAGCGGAGCAGCACGGAGAAAAACCGGATGCGTGCACCGGGTTTAACCTTCCTGGTGATTTATCTGTGCAGAAAATTGTGTAGAAAACTGTATCCTAGTGTAGAAAACTTGTTTTCTATATGAAACTGAAAAAAAGATTTTTGTACCAGAGGCTGGTGATCTTGCGGTGGGTTTAGTGCAGTAGTGTACCTGGCCATCCGTGATCTGATGCATCTGCGGGAAAACGGCATTAGCAACTGTACTGTCGGCCGTGATGGAAGATTTTACAAATAGTGAAAAGGTGGACATGCATTTGATGAACGGAGCTGCTAATTGGAACGGCAGAGCAGCTCTAAGGCTGTATAAAAAACGTTTTCTGAACAGGCATATGCAGAACCACAAAATGTTTGAGCGGTTGCATCGGCACCTTTGTGAAAATGGGTCATTCATCGCCAGCTCGGTCGGAAGAACTGGATCAAGAACTGTACGACATCCAAACATGGAAGAAACCATCTCGAACATTTTGGATGAAATACCCCACACAAATACAAGAGCTATTGCACGTCTTGTACATGTGAGTCAATCCACCGTTTGGAGAGTCTCAATTGAGGAACGTTTACACCCATTCCATATTCAGAGAGTCCAAGCGTTGCAGGCAAGTGATTACCCATTGCGCGTAGAATTCTGCCAATGGTTCTTGTAGCAATGTGCGTTGCAACCGGATTTCCCAGCTTCTGTGCTATTCACAGATAATGCGACTTTTACACAGGAAGGTGTTTTCAATGTGCACAACACTCATGTGAGGGCAACAGAAAATCCACAGGCTACACGTCCACATGCATTTCCAAAATGCTTCTCTGTTGATGTTCGGGCGGATGTTCTGAACGATTTCCTCATAGGCCCATATCTCCTACCAACGCGACTCAATGGCTCACATTATCGCATTTTTCTGGAAGAGGTTTTACCCGAATTGCTGCAAGATGTTCCGACTGTCGTTCGTAATCACATGTGGTTTCAGCATTGGGCGTTGAGATTTATATCCAATTCGGATGAAAACTTGCGCGATATGCCTGGAATCTTTGGAACTGTTCGCTAATTACTCCTTCGACGCTATCAATCATGTATTATTGGTGCTGGTCGCAATTTTGAGAATTATTTGTAAACATTTCTGTAACAAAGCATTTTGCAAGAATATTATAAATGAACAATGCTTTTCTGTCCATGTCTCCTTTTTTTTGTGTTTGTGCCTACACGCGTCACTTCCGACCATACATTCCAAAACGAAAAATGTATGTTTTAGTAAGCTGTACCACCACTCCAAGTTTGTCCCAAGACCGTAGAATCACCCTGTATAAATAACTTTGATAACATTATTCAATCGTTGAAATTTCTATAATTTTATTTTCTGTTGTTCTCTGCATCACTGCAAATGATTCACAAGCGTAAAAAGGACATTTATTCGATGAAAGATTATTTTGGAACACTTGTTCGTTGGAAGTAATTGAATTTTCGTTTTTTAAAACAAAACAGAAAACTTAACAGAGTAACATTTAATCAAATATTCCAATTACTGCTTCGGTTACTTGATATGGGTAGAAAATGCGTTTTCATTAAAAAGGAAAAAATGACGAAGTTTTCAATTAGACTATATTGAAACGCGGATTAAAATTCATCATTTATCCGGCGGCACCACATAAAAACAAGCATGGAACATAAAATGCATTAAAATACATAAATGAAAGACTCTTGCAGAAAGTGAATAACAATTTCAAGGTTTCAGCGATTTTCTGTTTTAGCAAATGTTTGTTTTGTCCGTTACTATCTTTAATGAGGAGCACTTAATTCTTTATATGTTTTTTTTTTAATAAAATAAAAAAGTTAAATTTTGGAAAACCAGAATGTAATTTTTAATTTTTTAGAGACATTTTTTAATACGAATTGAAACAGTGTTTGTAATCTTTTACTTTAAACATATCTGATAATGTTTGCTACTTGTTTGCTCGTAGAGGGAAACCAACCCAATTATGTATATAACGGTTAAATCTTTAGCATTGGACTTTTATTTTCGAATTTGTGAGTATTAGGTATGAAAAGAAGTGGGAAATTCCTGGAGAAAAAAGGAGCGCCTTTTTGCTTTAAGATGGTCACAGAAAAAAGCGGCTTCTGAACAAGCACCAGACACCAGATAAACTCAGATTGCTTTACAAGTATAGCTGTTAAAGCAGTTTTTCCAAAAATTGTTTATAACCGAGTTGAAATTCTAATTCTTTGTATTTGAATTTACTTTTTTTCTGAAGTATGAACAATTTCCGAATATTTGAAAGGTAATATGAAAAAAATTTAAAAATATTTAAAACTTTGAAAATTTTGTAGAGGTAAATAATTTTAGACAATTTTTTTTTATCCTATTACAACTAAAGATTAAAATAAACTTTATTTTTCAAGGGATGCAAAAGAAAAACTAGGATAGTAAACATTAAATTTTGTTAGTTGGTATCTACTAATGCCAAAAACAGTGTTTATTTACTTATTTCGCATGTACCTACATATGATGTTTGTACTGCAATCAGGGTTCCCACGGGTGCTTAGAAAGTGCTGATAAGTGCTTATTTTGACCTTCCATTTCTAAGGGCCCTTAGAAACGCTTATTTTTCATCAATAGTCCTTAGAAAGTGCTTATTTTCCTTTGAAAACAAAATTCGTTTTCAAATGACGATATTTTTCACAATATTTCCGACTTTTTTCTAGCGGCTGATCGGCGATAAAACTGCTCACAAGTACGGTTTTGGTGGTGATTCGGGAACTGGCTTGCTTGAATGGCAACCCTTGATACGCGACATACAAATCATTGATTGACTCTTGATGAGCACATATATATAATACACTGTAAAAACTTGAAAACCCATGAAAATCGATCTGTTTTCGACTTGTTAGTGGGTCTCGCAATGCACAAAATAGTTGCACTGATAGAGGAAACTAGAATACAATCATCAAATAATAATTAATTTTGTTTTATTCAGTTACTCGCGTCGTCATCTGACCGTGGTTCAAAATTAAGAGGTGTTGTCCTCGAATCTTTTCCTTAATGGACTGATCCCGGACCGTCGTCAATAGCCCGTTGTGTTGCTCTAGTACGACGTTAACTAAAAAATACCAAATACCAGTTATCCGCGAGTGCAATGTTTTAAAAATGTATTATAATTATGGGGAAGTGTATTGCAGGTAAATCGAAAACAATATAAAGATAATTTATTTTAATTAATGCTGCTATCTAAGTGGCAACCTGATGCGTTGCAATTTTTTTTTCAAATCTAGCTTTTTTTTATATTTCTAGTTCTTTCTAAAAACTATCCCCCCCCCAATAAAAAAAATATATTTTTTTAAAGATTTTTGGGTCTGATTCTCTTTTGAAAATTTGAAGCAATCTGTTAACAGTTCCGAAAAAACAACCAACCCGCTCGATTAAAAAAAACATTGGCGGAAAAGATCGCAAAAACGTAAAACAGAGTGCTGAAGAACCGAGAATAGTCAGAATTTCATAATCAGGAAAAGTCGTTTGAAAACTGGAAATGTCGGACTCCCATCGTTATTTGTCCGCTGACCGAAAGCGAAAGTTATTTTTCTATGCTTTATAATTTTTTTCTCTTTGTATCCACACAGGTTACTAATACTCAATGGCCGACTGTGCTTGAATTTCACTTTACTTTTGTTATGCCATGCGCAATCTGCTTCCATTGTCAGCTCAGATGATTATTTTCAAATTAATTTTGTTTCAGTAAAATGATGTTTGTAAGCGTATGGTGTAGAGGCGGCTGGTACACCTTAAATCTGTCGTGGCCGTAAGTCTTCACGTTGGGTTGGTGTAGAAGTTTGGAGAGTCGGGGCACCAGCTCAGATGTCTCGTCATCTGACTGGTTCAAAATTATGTGGCAATACACTGAATGGCTTAAGCTTTGACGGTGGCAACTAGTTGAATATCTATTCAATGAAATTGCATTTTATTTTTTTAACCTTTTTATAAATTTATCAAAGTTTTTGCACAACTCTTATGATCCGTTTTGGTTCACGGGAAAATAATTTTCTTTGAAACTCGTTCGATCCAGTCAAATTTGACTCTGACATATGCAACTTGCAATCCTTTTACATTCTTTTAGTAAATTAATAGTTTGTCACTAATTTTATTTTATCGAAACCTCCGATGTGCCAATAAATGAATTTACTTCTTATTTTCATTATGAATTTATGAAAGTGTATTATAAAATAATTAGTAGGATGAGTAATTTCCATTTCATGAGCAGGCTGAAGCTGCCGACACATCAAGGTAATCACTGTAATTTCAAAAACAAAAAGAAATTTAAAATAAAAAAATTAGGAAATTTTTGAAAATGAAAGGATTAGGGTGAAACCTGACACAGACAACACAAAATGGTGTTTCCTACCTATTAGCAGCAATATGCTAAAAAATTGCTCATACACTTCCCTAAAGACCATTAAAAAGTAAAAACAAAACAATATAAAAAGAATACGAAAACTAAATCAAACTCGCAACAGCTGCTTTGAGACCAACAACACCAAGTCCGGTCCTCGTCAAACTTAACTCTTTCTTTCCCCTTTTATAAAAGCAAATGCACTGCGAAGAGATAAAAGAAAAACTTCCAAAGTTTTTTTTCTTGCGGTCTCCATTCTACAATTTGTTTATGTACTTACACATATTACTAATTACACATATTACTAATATGTGTACACGTAAATGCCCATATATTAACTGCTGAATTTTGTAAAAATCAAACGGCTTATTTGAAAAATCTAATTTTTGTGTAGCCTTATTTGTGTATAATTTTTAGAAAATAGACTTTAATATTAAATTTTTTACAAACTACTGTTCTTATAAGATTAACTAATCTGCAAGATCATCCCCATTTGGTCGAAAGTCAGGTATTACATAGTGTAATACAGTTTCTTCAATGTTTCATTTAAGTCCCTATAAAGTCCTTATTTTGTCCTAGACAGTGCTTAGAAAGTCCTTATTTTTAGTTAGAAAAAAAGAGTGGGAACCATGTTCAATAGTTGTGCTGGTTTCCATTCTATTGTTCCAGTTTACAATGGAATATTGCAAATGATAAAGTACGAGCGATGTGAAAAAATACGAAAGTGACACTATGAGCAAACAGTATCTTATAAATAAAAAAAATATCATTAACAATCTTTAAAAAGTATAAAAATTATGTATATTATTACATTTCTACTTTTATTCTTTCAGTTTTCAATTATTTCCGTCAATGTTTATTTCTAGTTACGTATCTGAGTTTAGACAACACAACGCGTTCTTATTTGAGTGTTTCTAGGCATTATAAACATTGTTTCATTCTGTTTGCAAATAAATAATTACGTTTATCGGTATCTTATTCGGAGTACTTTGGGAATCGTTTGACCGGTTTAATATTTTACGTGCTTTTTCAACATTGGTAACTCTAAAATCATTTCAAAATGCTGCTGTGAAAAATAATAAGTACGCACACCGCTGTAAATAATAGCTTCATACTTTATTCCATCCTAATGATAACAGAACATCTCAACTTCGAATTATTTTTGGAACAGCAAACGGTATCATTCGAGATAAATACCACGCAAATAATGAGTTCCATTCAAAACAGTTTGTACCTACACCTATGCCTATTACTTTTCACAGCAATGCATAGATGTCAACTCCATAAGGCAACACCGTTACAATTCTAAAAATAATTTGAGTGTTCCCAGTATTATTCTTTATTCAGATACTTGACTGAATATCATATCGATAATGCAGCAGCTTGCTGTAGATTATCGCAGTGGTAACTTCGAAGTGAGTTCAGTTACAACTATGCTGCTTATTAAATAAAAAACTTTGAACGTTGAAGTGAAGAGAGTAAGAAATAATGAAAAAACGTAACATTAGAAGTTAGTTACGTGTTTTATTTTTAGTGTATTCATAATTTTTAATCGCAAGAAAGTCCGAAATTTAGAAAAAAAAATAAGTTATTGGAAGAAATAAATAATATAAATGAAGAATGTTCTAAAATTGATGAAGGAAAACGTTTGGAAGTGAAGACTATGCGTGTAAGAAGTGAAAATAAGACACAGCCATGAAAATAAGCTACTAAAACATGCTCTTTGCAATAATTATTTTTGTGGAAAGAATGTATCACAGTATCCATCTGTAAAAATGCGGCAATAAATAGAGATTTTACTATCGAGTATTCAAAAAAGTATATAAAATTACTAAATAAAAAGTCAAAATAATATCTCTTCATGATTATTGAATTTTTTAAATTTTTGCTCGTGTAAAAGTATTATGGAAAGATAATTTTGTTTACTAAACCAAGCACTTATATCTCTGTTGGTTATATCCAAATAGAAAATGAGTAACTTAACCCATTTGATAAAAAATAGGTATTTAGAAAGGGTGGTAAATTTAGTGATAAATCATCTAACGCTTGAACATTTCCAGAGCTGTGAGGATCGTTTTGAGGTTATGTAGACGAAAGAATTGTCTCTTTTGACCATACTGGCATTAAAGCGAACGATTCTGATTTTGATGCATCTAATACGATGATTTCGGAATCCACAAGTAAATCTTAGAAGAATTCTGGGATTAATAGGCTTATTATTTCTGGTGCTAAGATTTATTTTGAAATTCGTAATATTTGATAGAGCGATGTGAAAAATGGAATGATTTATGGAAAAAGTGATAAATGAATTCTATAAGATCGGAATGTACTTCACTAAATGCTTAATAGATATGCTTTTTTTTTTTTGTATTTGGTTTTTCAATTTGTTTATGTAGTTGGTAAATAGCTGCTTTTGTCACTCAATAGAAAAAAAAAAACCGAAGTGAGATTTTTCTAATTTGTTTTTCAAGTGTTTTCGATACGTCTTTCGAGAAGCATTTTTTTGAAAAGGCTTCCTAGATTCAAAGTTAGGCCGATTGCGCGATATTTTATTTCTTCTTATTTTATTTTTATTTTATGTATTGGGACAACGAAGGAAAATTTCAAACAGTTTGGAATATTTTATGTTTTTGAAATATTGAAAATCATTAGTAATTTGTGAAGTGATTATTCTGGTACGGTTTTTAGAAGAATGCCTGAAATTCTATCTTCTCTAGAGGTAGATATTTCGAAATTTTTAATAATTTTTTGAGTTCCAGTGTGAATTCCCTATATATTTTATCATCTTGTCCTTCACAGTCGATCGCTATTGGTTCGTGGACAGATGAGCTGTGAAATAATTTTGTGAAAGATTCACTTTGATCTTTAAGCTCGTGAAATGTGCTTGATTTCAAATTCGATTATTTTGCGATGACTGGTGGTGATGATTTGAGTGAAATGTCTCGGAAGATTCTTTTTTATCGTTTTGGGGGATGTTTAGATCTAAACACTTTCTGTCTCAGTATTCTTTTGGTGATTTTTCATCTCTGATACTTGGTTTGCTATGTTTCTTTGTGTGGTATTGAATGGAAATATGTTTTTTGGAGATCGTGATGGTATTTTCATTCGCTTAGTACTGCGATGCTGTATGATATCCACAATATGGTGAGATCTTGTGGTATTAACTTTTGAGTAAACCAGTTATTTTATTTTTTCGTCGAATTGTTGAAAATATCTCGGTAACTGAAAGTTCAATGTGCGGCAGATTTTTATTGACTTTATTGGTTATTTTGTACCATCAGAGTATCTTGTTCTAGCAAAAATTGCAGCTATGTGATGCTTTCAATTTGAATAATGATTGGGAATGGTAACTTTGAAAGTATCATTCGAACTATTAAAATTGATGAATTGAAGAAGACTTGGAGAACAGATTATCAGTATATCTCATAGGAGAGATATGGGATTGGAAATTTTTATTTATGATGCACATGCTGTTATGTAGAATCCAATTTGCTAATTTTTCTCCGGATGTTGAGTTCGATTTCCCTTCCTAGATGCTAGGAAGAGTGTTTAAATATCCGATTTATAGGTCTTCAAGATCGATTTTGCGCTTATGACATATAGTATTTATTGTATTGGGGTTGAGAATCTAGGTAGTAAATATAACGCTTTAGTTATTGGGAAATTCGGAATTTTTAGACTATGGGATGTTAAGCATATGTTCACTACAATTAATACACCTACTCCGCTGTTGTTGGATTTGTCTTGACTATAGATTTGTTTATTATTTCTGTGAAAATTTGACTACAGATTTCTTTATTATTTATATAAAAACTTGATTATAGATTTGTTTATTATTTATATGAAAACTTGACTATAGATTTGTTTTTTATTTATATGAAAACTTGACTATAGATTTGTTTATTATTTATATGAAAACTTGGCTATAAATTTGTTTATTTTTATATGAAAACTTGTCTATGGATTTGCTTATTATTTATATGAAAACTTGACTACAGATTTGTTTATTATTTATATGAAAACTTGACTATAGATTTGTTTATTATTTAGATGAAAACTTGACTATAGATTTGTTTATTATTTATATGAAAACTTGACTGTAGATTTGGTGATTATTTAGATGAAAACATTAGTCAGGCTTAATAAATGTTTCTTAAAATAAACAAGCATATGAAGATTCAAAAAGAGAGTTTTTTGGACAGTTTTTTGTTTCTTATGTTTGAACCATGAAATTATGTTCATTAATTTTTTGTTGTATGAAAAGGCTTGTTAAAAGTTGAGTATCCTATTAGAATGTGAGTTCGGTTTTTAAAATTTGACGTTTATTTTTTTTTTGAGGGATGTGCTAGCTGATTTTTGTACTGGATTTGTACTGGTTTGCATCATGAAATTATGTTCATTAATTTTTTGTTGTATGAAAAGGCTTGTTAAAAGTTGGGTATCCTATTAGAATGCGAGTTCGGTTTTTAAAATTTGACGTTTATTTTTTTTGAGGGATGTGCTAGCTGATTTTTGTACTCTTATTTTTAATGTATCGTATTCGTCTGGATTTTCGTCGATTGCAATATTTCCTTCTTGAATTGCTTTATGCTTGTTGGAGCACACGTTCAAATGCGATGTTTATATTTCCTTTGATTTATTTCGCTGGAATAGTTTGCACGTGTTTTCTGTTGCTTGCAGCGAATAACAGCTGAATCTGCTTAAAATCGGAATGTTTGTTCCCACCGTAAATAAGTTGTTAAAAAAAGGAGGAATGTGTGGTTTTGCGCCGATGTTCTAATTCAATCTCGTAGTCAGAATACGAATGCCTCTCGGCATGGATGCAGCTAATATGTATGCCTTCCTTTTGCTAATTGATTAAGTTCTTGTTACTGTTGGACTTGAGTTTACCTTTCTCCCACCCGCTGAACATGGTTTCGAACCCCGGGAACTGAAGCGAATATTACTTTTGGGCTGTGAGTGGAAAAAGGTTCACATTTCCAAGTTAAAACTACATCGAATATGGAAGGATTTTTAAAGAAAAAGTGTGTACTTAAAAGCCAAGTGACACGCCTATCAAAGCTGATTGATAGTTCATCTCTTGTAGATGTTGAACAACGAGAAGTATACCTTGAAAATGTAAGTTGTTTGAATGAAGATATCAAATCCATGTTTAGTGATATCTTGTGCGAAGCGGACGACGAACTGTATACAGAATTTGAGGAAGAATTTCATGATGTCCAAAACAAAGTAGATCTGATGAAAATTCATCTAAGAAGATTCAAGAACCCTGGAACTCAACAGGAACAAACCAGAAATGAAGAGGCCGTATGTGATTCGGTAAGTTTACCTCGCATTGAGATACCAACCTTCTCTAGAGACTTGTCGTCGTGGATATCGTTTCATGATCTGTTTCAAGCTACAGTTCACAATAATAATGGACTTTCCAAGGCCCAAAAATTGCAGTACCTAAAATCGTCATTGAAAGACGAAGTAGCAACGATTCTTCAATCCATGAGCATTGCAGACGCCAACTACGACAAGACTCGGGAAATGCTTCGCAATCGATTACAGAACTAACCCGAATTAATAAAGCACTTCCTGGATAGACTTTGTAATCAGCTAACATTGCAGAGTGAATCAGCGAAATTACAGCAGATATTTCCACTGAATGTGTCGAAAGTCTAAAAATTCTGAAGCAACCGGTAGAATTTTGGGGATACAATTCTAGTTCAGATCTTGCGAAAGAAACTTAATCCTGAATCCTTGCGAGAATGAGAATTATCTCAACCCCAAAAAAGCAAAGGTACATTCCAAAATTTTAAAAAGTTTTTGGAAACTCGTGCTTGTGCAATAGACCCTAACGGAACATCAAGTACATGACAAATTCCAAGTCGCAGAATGAATATCAAAGTTCAAGGAAAAAAAGGTACGTCCGAATACACTTCACACTTTGGTGCATCAGATAAATGCTTTGTTTGCAACAAAACACATACTATTTATAAGTGTTCGAAGTTTCATGGACAAACTGTTCAAGAACGAAGATATCTTGTGCGTAAATACAAATTATGTTATAATTGCCTACGTAAAGGACAATACACTTCAGCTTGCATGGCTCGAAATTGTTCGCATTGCAACGGAGGCATCATAGTCTTTTGCATAAAATGAATGTGAGCCCATCGACATCAACCCAAGATATACAAGTCATTTTGCTCTCTCTCTAGTCAAGTTTCGAAGAAGCATGTAAAGTTCCTGACTATTCTCACAGCTGCTTTGGTGAAAATATTAGATCGAAACAATTGCTCACAAACATGCAGAGCGCTGTTGGACTGTGTATCTCAATCAACCTTAATAAGTCAAGATTGTGTTCAACGACTAGGATTAAAGAAACAGAACTCTTAGGTCAACATTTGTGTACTGTCTTCTACAAGCATTGGAAATGCTCAGAAATGGGTAGCACTAAGGATTACGTCACAAATTCATCCGAATTCTACTCTTCAAATTGATGCTCACATACTTCATAAATTGATTTGCTTGCTGTCACAAGAATCGTTCAGCAGAGATCAATTTTCCATTTTCGAAAGCCTTGAACTTGCAGATCCAACCTATGACCAACCTGGTAGGATTGATATTCTTCTAGGAGCAGATATCAGGCCCGAAATTATTTTAGGTGACAGAAAACTTTCAACTGACCAAAATCTTGTCGCAACTGAAGCTATATTCGGTTGTATTGTGACAGGAAGGGTGTACCTAAACCAGTTCGAGAATAATCCATCAAACCTGAGAAATCATTGTGTCCTTGATAAAACTTTATCAAGATTTTGGGAATTAGAAGAATTTCCTGATAAAAAATTCAGAACTTTAGAAGAAGAGGAGTGTGAGAAACTATTCGTTGCCAACACCACCTGAGATGAAGATGACAGATACGTGGTTCGTTTACCATTTAACGGCAAAGTCGACACCACTTGGAAATTATCGTGCATTAGCAGTAAAACGACAGAAACGAATTAGAAAACACTTCAAATTTCAGCCTCAAGGGAAATTGTACAAACAATTTATGGAAGAATATCTGTCATTAGGTCATATGGAGAAATTACTACCAAAGGAGGTTCCACGACCTGTGAAAGAAACATTTTACATACCACACCATGCTGTTTCAAAGGAATCAATATTCCGAGTCGTCTTTGATGCTGCTATGAAAATCATTTCAGGATCATCAGGAATTGCTCTGAACGACAAGCTCATGGTTGGAGAAACAATGCAAGATCCGATTGCTTTTATTTTGATGAGATTTAGATTTCATCAAATTGCTTTAGTGGCGGACATAGCAAAAATGTATCGTTAAATCAAGATACATCCATGCGATGCTGATTTCCAAAGAATCGTTTGGAGAGATTCTTCTCAAGATATTATTCAAGAATTCCGATTACTGACCTTTACGTATGGGACAGCATCCGCACCCTTTTTGGTAACGAGATGTTTACAGCAGCTGGCTGAAGATGAAAATTATTCTACAGTTGTGAGTGCCTCGAAGATTCTTAAAAGGGATTTCTATGTAGATGATTTAATATCCGAAGAGAACACCGTGGTAAGGGCTCTATATTTTCAAACAAATCTAATCAAATTGCTAAAACGTGGTGGAATTCGAGCTAAGAAAATGGGCATCTAACAAGTGTGAGCTATTAGATGATACTACCCTATAATAGGGAATCGAATATATCTTTGCAACTAACAACTGAAGAATCTGTCAAGACCCTGGGAATGCAGTGGCATACAGCAGATGATACCTTCTCGTTTCAAGTGTCAACAGCAACTGATCAGACGGAGATCAGTAAAATAAGGCAGTTGTCGGAAAATTCGAAGATATTTGATCCCCTACGTGCTGGAGTACTCTGGAGGACTACTGTCTCCAATCACTATAAAGGCAAAAATATTAATGCAAAGTGTGTGGAAGGATAATGTGGAGTGGGATGACATAATTTCATCTGAATTACAAGGTGACTGGTCTGCCTACTACAAGGATTTATTGAGCGTACAACCTCTGCGCATTCCAAGATGTTTAGTGATTTCACAAAAAGAATTTGAAATCCATGGATTTTGTGACTCAGAAAGGGCATACGCAGCAGCAGTGTATGTACGTTCGAACGATTATAATACTGTCAAAGTGCAAGTATTGTTGACAATGACTAAAGTTACTCCTTTGAAGACCGTATCATTACCTCGACTTGAATTGTGTGGTGCCTTGCAATTGGATAAAGTCATAACAACTGTATGTAAGTCTTCTGTTTTTAAAATTACTGGTATACATTGTTGGACCGATTCTACAATTGTCTTGGCTTGGTTGTCATCTCACCCATCCAAGTGGAAGACATTTGTAGCTAATAGAGTGAGCAAAATATAAACCATGTTACCTTCAGCAATGTGGCATCATAGTGAGGGTAGCCAGAACCCAGCCGATTGGGCTTTGCGTGGGGTTGGAACTGAATTTCTATTGAATCATTCGGCTTGGTGGTTTGGTCCAAATTTTCTTGCTCATGATAGTATTGGCTACAAGTCTGTTGATACTCTTGAATTAAATTCAAAAATTGAAGAGGCGATGAAGACTTCAGCTTTACATACAGTAAATGTTCAATGTTCAATGAATTGTGACCGTAATTTCCTAGATAAGTTCTCTAATTTAACTAAGTTAACCAGAGTAACTGCTTATTGATTAAGATTTTGTTGCAATGCTAGAGTGTCAAATTCTAACGGGAGAACGGGAAACTTGTCCCCTTTTGAACAAGGTGAGGCTTTGAGGGTTTGCATTCGAATTGTCCAAAAGGACGTATTTACCGACGAGGTATCATGCCTTAGCAGTAAGCTTCCTCTCAAGGCTAAAAATCGGATTTAAATTTGAATCGTTTTTTTGATAAGGATGGTGTTATTAGAGTGGGAGGTAGGCTAAGAAACGCTGAAGTTTCTTATGATAAAAAATATTCTACACTTCTTCCCAAATCTGGTAACCCCTTATCAAGTTGATAAAAACAAATGCACATTTGTCTCATTTCCATGCAGGACCGCAGTTAATGTTAACTGTGCTTCAAAGAAAATTCTGGATTTTATCGGCACGTCAAGCTGTTTACCGAATTGTGAAGAACTGCTCTACCTGTATAAGACATCGTGCAACTACTGCGCAACAATTAATGGGAGATTTGCCACCTGCACGAGTGCAAATATCCAGGGCTTTTAAGAACTGTGGGTGGTGTAGACTATAGTGGTCCTTTTAATTTGCGATCTGCAAAGGGTAGACGTCTCATGGTTTTTAAAGGTTACGTTGCTCTTTTTATTTGTTTTGCCACAAAGGCTATTCATATTGAGTTAGTGAGCGAACTAAGCACGGAAGCTTTCATTGCAGCTCTAAGAAGTTTTGTGGCAAGAAGGGGTAAATGTTTTAATATTTCCAGTGACTGTGGCAAGAATTCGTTGGATCTACTAAAGCTGCTTTCAAATTATTTGAATGATCAAGAAATTAATTAGCATTTTAACCCACCTAATGCACCCCCACATGGGTGGCCTGTGGGAAGCTGGTATTAAATCTGTTAAATTTCATTTAAAGAGAATTTTGGGCAATGTGACACTAACTTTTGAGGAAATGCGTACTGTACTGTGTCAAATTGAAGACACCTTAAATTCACAATCTTTAACACCTCTTTCTGGGGACCCAAATGATTAGTATCCTTTAACGCCTGGAAATTTTTTGATTGGTGATGCTCTCACTTCCGTTCCTGAATCAGATTTTTTTAAATGAGCCATCAAATATGTTATCACGTTGGCAATTGCTTCAAAAACATCAACATTTTTGGAAGCATTGGAGCTGTGAATACCTCTCTAGGCTACAAGCGCGCCCAAAATGGCTCTTTAAACAGAGAAGGTTTGAAATAGGAGATTTAGTTATTATTCAAGAACACAATTTACCCCCAGCAAAGTGGAGGTTAGGACGTGTTATGAATTTATTTCCGGGATCTGATAGTTGCGTTAGAGTAGTGGATCTTAAGACTACTGAAAGGACACTCAAATGTCCTATTTCAAAGTTATGTTTGTTGCCTAACGAAAGTTGACTTCTGTGAATTTCAAATTGTATTATCAATTCAAAGGACTTCTGTACCCTTTATTTGAAGAGAGCAGAAAAACAAGGATAATCTAAATATATTTTCCTTCTAAATTTTGGTATAAATGTATTTCGTCAAGTATATTTTCTGTGTATTTTAATGCTAAATGTAAAATTAATGTTGAAGCTTATACTTCAAGGCGGGCGGCATGTCGGAGCACACGTTCAAATGCGATGTTTATATTTTCTTTGATTTATTTCGCTGGAATCGTTTGCACGTGTTTACTGTTGCTCGCAGCGAATAACAGCTGAATCTGCTTAAAATCGGAATGTTCGTTCCCACCGTAAATAAGTTGTTAAAAAAGGGAGGAATGTGTGGTTTTGTGCCGATGTCCTAATTCAATCTCGGAGTCAGAATACGAATGCCTCTCGCCTTGGATGCAGCTAATATGCATGCCTTCCTTTTGCCAGTTGATTAAATTCTCTTGTTGTTTCTGTTGGACTTGTGTTTACCTTTCTCCCACCCGCTGAACACGCTTATTTTATGTGTCTTAAATAAGTAAGTTAGGAGTTAGATTTTAACCAATTATTTTGTTCATTTTATCGCCAACGATGTGAGTTCATTTCTTGATGGTATGTGTGAATTTCGACAAATTTCCTGAAAAGACTTTCGACACATGCGATTGTAGAATTCCTTCTCATAGAATATTCATAATAAATCTTTTATAGTATTATTGTTAGCTCTAATCATACGTAGTACTTATTCAGTTTTTAAATTTTAACATAGGTTTCCTTTCCAAAATGATTAAAAGCAGTAACACATGCATTTAATTTTTATATTTCTAATTAAATTAGTGGGTTTTTTGTTGAAAGACATACTCAACAGTCAAATAACTACATATATAATTCTGAACAAATGATTTCCATTCATAAAAAGTCTCTGTATATTAATGAATAATCGGTCCATGGTAAATCACGCCATACTCAGGAAAGTGTGAAAGACTTATAACAAGTCTTTTGTAAATCTATCGAATATTTAATGCATCATAAAATGTAAAGCACATTTCCTTCCTGACCTAAGCCTCGAACAGTTAGATAAACATCTGCACAGTATCCATTGTCGAAGTCATACAACTACCCCCAAATCCCAAATCACCAGACAAGCGTGAAAATCCACTGCGTCAACACAATTCTGGAGTCAGATTGTGTCCATTTTGATAACATGTCCATAGGTATTAATAAAGTACCGGTCTAAGAAAATCCCGTCGTGTTTAGGAAAGGGCGAAAGGCTTATAACATTTTCGTAAGCTTATTTCACACTAAATGCATCACAAAAATAAAGTACGTTTCTTAACCGACTTAAAACCTCGAACAGCTTGATGAAGATCAACATGTACAGTCCACTTTATCCATCGTCAATGTTTGACAATTGCCACAAAATCACCTGATATTAGTCAAAATTCACCACGACAAGTGTCACCTCGATAACAAGTCCATCCATATTAATGACTAGCAAAATACCCGACCTTACTCGGTTTGAATTCGTTTACTCTAGATTGAAAAGATAATCAAAATATATAATGACTTACGTTTTTTGTAGAATAAAAATTTATTTTAACCTTTCGCCATCTTTATATTTTCTACAACTTACTTTGGACACAAATCCTACACATGCATATCCATTCATGTAATACATTTCACATACATCGCACAATTGCTGTATGACAAAGCTACAAAATGACGAAAGGTGATACTAAGGTTACTACTATAAAAGACGATTTATAGGAAGATTTGGAATTCCCTTTCTTAAGTTCTTTTCATGTGCAACTCAATTAATTAAAATTACGATTTACGGCGAGTGCTCTCGCACTCATAGTCAACAAAACAATATTTTTTTACTTGTGGCACTCTTGCCTCCGGTATGCGACATTGTGAAATTTTGCAATCTTCTCCTGTCATTACTACAACGAATTTTTTAATGTAGGAAAAAGTTATAGTTTGGATTTTTAAACATTATTATTCTTTCAATAACGACATTATTCTTTAAATAACGGCATTATTGTTTAAATAACGGCATTATTCTTTCAATAACGGCATTATTCTTTCAATAATGGCATAACTACACTTAAAATTTACTGAAAATTTATACTGACTTACCTAACAATTTTAAGTCTAATACTTTGTGGTGCTGTTGCGTGTGATGAGAAGGAAAACACATTTATTAAAATAATAAATATTTAAAACAGGAAACAGCGAAGTAAAACAAAATAAAAGATGTCGCAAAAAATTGTTCTAAAGATATTAATTTGTGATTCAATTTTATCTCTTGATCTCGCACAGTTGCCACAACTTACAACTAAAAGTGTATAAAATTTAGATATGTGAAATTAATTCAGAGCGAAAGAACCAGAAAAAATATCACTGCTCGCGCGATCTTGTTCATTCTCGTTTCATTGAAAAATATCGTCTGTCCCAAATATTCGGAAATCGTTTTCATTGCGCAAAGAATAAAAATAAGACTCGAAATAAATGAAGTATCAGAGATAAAATTCCATAAAAAAAAATAATTTTTTGAAGAATAATTACTTTTTTAGCAGTACTGGTAAAGCAATCGAAGTAATCGTAATATTCAATAGACATTCCAATTTTTCCAAAACTACCAAATTATGGTTGATTTAAGTATACTTACTCAGGTGTTTTAGCATGAAACTCAACTAAATATAACAATAAAGAAATGTTTAATATTGCATTCACTAAACTACTAGATAATGTATAAAATAAAATACAATGCAATCAAATATCTGGAATACAATTTATGTGATGTCTACACAAACACACAAACACAAAATCGAGCATAGAACAGAAAGACGGACAGACAGACTTTCGCAACCAATGCCACTCACTAAATCAAGATAAGTACTCACTGTATGCAAATTTTCATGAAAATATCTCAAACCGCGTGGACGTGTATAGGGCACAACATACAGACAGACAGACACCAAACGAGAAAAAGGCGGATTCGGCATCAGAAGGGTCCAAAACGGATAGAAAACTTGAAATGGGTCGAAAATATTGAATGTACAAACAAACACTCCATTCTTATTTATATAGATGCGCCGGTTCATGGAAAATACCGTTGCGTTCAGGAAATAATAAAATACTCATAACAATTTTTATAACCTTTTCACACATTTAATGCATTATGAAAAATGAAGCACTTTTCATTCTTGACCTAAACCTTTAAACAGATTCATAAACATCCACACGTATATATCCATAGTATCCATTGCCAAAGTTACATAATTACCCCTAAAATCCCCAGCCAGACGTCAACATCCACCGCGACAGCACAATTCTAGAGACTGATTCCCTTCTGAAAACAAGTCCATGGATATTAATGAAGTACCGGTCCATAAAAAAAATACCGTCGTCCTGTCTTCAGGAAAGAGCTAAAGGTTTTTAAGACTTCTTTTGTAATCCTATTCCACATTTAATGCATTATAGAAAAAAGCACGTTTCCTATCACACTAAAATCTAGAATAGTTGGATAAACGTCCACACGGACTGTCCATTTTAGAATCGATTGCGTCTCCTAATTACCCTCAAATCACCAGCCAGACGTCAAAATCCATTACGACAGCACAATTCTAGAGCCAGACTCCCTTCTGAAAACAAGTCCATGTATATTAATGAAGTACCGGTTCACAACAAATCCCGTCGTCCCGTATTCAGAAAAGTGTGAAAGGCTTATAAGGAGGGCAACTTTTTGTAACAAATGCAACTTTTTTTTCACGCGTTCTACGCTGCATGTAAAGTACTAAAACCAAAATTCTTCCTACATGGGGTGTGTAGCAAGTGAGTTATAACGCAACATAAATGCAACTCTGCAAAAATGCAACTTTTTGCATGAATGCAACTACCTGCAACTTTTTAAAACATAGCTTAAAATTAATTAATATCAAATTAATATTTCATTTTTTTCTCTGAATCAACCTTTCGATCACATGTGCCTGATCTTGCGAACTCCGAGGTATTGCGGATCAAACAAGTTCATGGTAAAAAGGTGTTCGTCCTAAGACGAAAGTGAAATAAATGGAAATAAGTACTTTAACACATTGGTTTGCACTCTTGATAATCCAGAGGAAACTTGCGTAATAGACTGCAGAGTTTGCGAGGTAAGTGTCGATCATCAATATGTTGTTCGCCTTGTAGATGACGTTTTAAAATCTCTGAATGTTGAGCGAAAGGATTTTGCGCTTCTACTATCCGATACAGCACATTATATGACTGTGGCTGGCGCAGGTTTTCAATGTTAAAGAAATTACTGGCCAAGGATCGCCCACTCAACGTTCTTCTGTATTTCAGTATGTATTATATAATACTGTTGCACACGACTAAAATTGTCAATATACTTTGAATTTTTTTCATTTGTTACGAATAATTTATTTTAGAATTTAGTGTATCAAAAATAAATGCAACTTTATTTCCATAAATGCAACTTTTGGGAATGATAAATGCAACTTTTCCCATTTTTAATACAACAAATAAGTTGCCCTACTTATAAGACTTCTTTTGTAAGCCTATTGCACATTTAATGCATTATAAATAAAAGCACATTTCCTATCAGACTAAAACCTCGATCCGTTGTTGGATAAGCACCCACACGGATTGTGCATTGCGGTATCGATTGCGTCTCATAATTACCCTCAAATCACCGGACAGGCGTCAAAATACACCACAACACAATGTTAAAGTTACAATGTCTCCCCCTGATAACAAGCCCATGCATATTAACGAAGATCCGGTTCATGTCAAATCCCGTCATGTCCAGGAAAGTGTGAGAGGCAAACACAAAAATGGTTGCGCCAGTAGCATAATATTCCAAGTGTCTTTTCAAATATTTACCTTCTTTCTGGATGGGGAGCTAAAAATAAACAGGACAGTGAAAGATATTTGGCCGTATCGAAAGATGAAATCCGATTCCAGGAAAACAGATATGCATCAAAACGGACGGAATTTTTTTCTCCAGGAAATGGAAGAGGAATTACAGCGAAGGGATCACATTCGATATTTTGAAGGAAGTTTCGCCCAAGAAGTTTGTTGAAACAAAGTTTATTTTGATCCGCGGGGTTTTCTTCAGATTTAATTCCCTTCTATAAGAGCGCGCTTAAATAAAAGTAGTCCAGACTAGGGATGCAACATCGATGTCGATGTTTACAAAACATCGATGTTTTTTCAAAAACATAGATGTATTGGAGTCGATGTTTTTGTAACATCGATGTTTATACTTGTCGATGTTTTTACGTTGTCGATGTTTTATTTTTAAATGAAAAAAGTACCGTTATAAAAATTTAAAAAATAACCAAGTAGCATAAATTTCATAATTAGCAAATTGAACATACTTTTAGACCAAAGTGGCCAAGGATCTGAAAAGTAGGGAAGCAACTACGATATCGATGTTTTCATAACATTGATGTTTTATAAAAAACATCGATGTATTGGAACTGATGTCGCATTACTAGTTGCTAAACCAGTTTTAATAAATGTTGGAAAGAGTTTAAATACACTGAATTTTAAAAACATCGATGGTTTAGGGGCGATGCATTATCAACATCGATGTTTTAATTTTGAACATCGATGTTTTGCTGTCGATGTAGCATCTCTAGTTGCTAAACCTGTTTTAAGAAATGGGGAAAAAAAGTTTAAGTACACTGAATTTTAAAAACATCGATGTTTTGGGGGCGATGTATCATCAACATCGATGTTTTAATTTCGAACATCGATGTTTTAATTTCGAACATCGATGTTTTGCTATCGATGTCGCATTCCTAGTCCAGACCTGATTTTGAGTGACTTAAATTTAACTTATTGACAAGAATTCGATTCCAATTAACTATTTGGCTGATACGATATGTTGCGATTCTTTTGTTTTAGTTACTGACGATTCTAGACGAATTTGAAAAAATTCAAAAAGACTGTTCAGATTAGTTTAGCAATAGCTAATGGACAGTGGAATAATATTTTATACAATCTAAAAAACAGTTTCAGTTCTGATTGAGTCGTCAGTCATGAGCGTAGGACTACGATTTTTTAAAATAGACGGTTCAAACCTCTGCTAAACGTTAGTCATAGGCTAGGATAGATCTCCTCGAGAGGTTTACGAATAATCTAACTGAGTACTGCGCTCACGGTTGCCCAGATAGACTGTCAGACGATCAGGCATGCGCATAAATATTATATAATTTCTTCTACCCTCGGAAAGGAAATGGATCTGAGTCGAGTTTTCGAGGTCTATTTTTGAGTTAAATATTCAGCATCAGCCTAATCAAATTTTACTTCATGTGACTCACTACTTGATTGGTTTGTTGACTGTTTTTTTATGGAACAAGGGAAATATTTAGACAATTTGCTTCAAGCGATGTTTTGACGGGAATACGTCTTTAAAATCGTAACAGTATGGGTGGCCTGCATGAAAAGTCGAGCGTTATACGCGTTCCGACTATTTTGTCTAATGATTACAACGAGAAATATATATCAAGTAAATGGTCGTAAATAAAGAAACTTTTTCTGATACTGAAGAGAGAAATACATTCAGGACAGTTACAGGAACCGAACTTACACCGAGTAGAGCTCTCATTCTGTAAAGCAGTGAACAAACCCACTGAGCAACGGCGGTATACTGAGAGGTATAACTAGAGAGTATTAGTGCGTCATAGACTGTTCAGTGTTCTGGATGGGTGTAGTTAACTCTCCAAATGGTTTTCCAGAGACATCTCGTACTTCAAGTTTTGAACCATGTTGCTAGTGACAAGGTTGACCATCCAGAAATTGCAGATTTTTTTTATATTTAGACCAGATCAAGCTTTGGCCATTTTTCTTATGACGAGATACCTCGTCGAGACAACCACCACAAGGGTTATATAAACGAAAAAGGCAGCACTGTTCAAACATAGCATTCAACTCGAGATTTGTTTTGGTTCTGATGTTGGGGTGGATGTTTTGTTGCTTCAAAAGAGCTAGATCAGTTTAAAAAAATTGCTTTTACCTTCTTTCTTACCCTTTTTTGTGCTCCGTAGACCGTTTGGATGACTAATGGTTTAACAATCGGAGGGTTGCGAGTTCGAAACTAGGTCCAAAGATCGTCGTGTGCACGGGCTGGTGCACGTTAAGTCTATCGTGGCATCAAACGTCCTCACATTGGCATGGTGTGGAAGTTCGGAGAGTGGAGTGCCAGCTCAGGTGTTGACCTTGTCATATGACCATAGTTCAAATTTACGAGGTGTTGTCCTCGATCTTTCCCTTAGGGATTGATTCCGGATCGTCATCAATAGCCCGTTGTGTTACTCCAGTGCGACGTTAATTAATTACTAATTAACAATTTTGCCTCCTTTATCGCTCTTTTTTAAAGCTTTTACACTAGCGATTATCATAGATGTTTGGAAGAGGTGGAGGGTAGTTTGATTCAGATTGGTTAGTTGTCGCTCAGTGGGTTTGTCCATTGCGCTAGCAACCTGCAACCTTATGTTCCTGTTAGATTCGTTTCTTTTCTTTTTACGGGTGTATTTCTTTCTTCTGTGTCAGTAAAACTATTTGTGTGTGTGTTCATTGGCTAGAATTGTCTGTCTTGTGTCTGGCGCAGCATTTCCAAATATGGTCCTTGCACTCTAAAATCCCCTAAAACAGCCAACTTGAACATATGTTACTAAAAGTAAGATGATTTCCAGCTCTGTACTTCTACTAACCTAACTTTTCATTAAGGCTCTACTATGAGCCCTTTTATGATATACGTATTTGTGTTTTATCGTCTTCTTTCATAGCTTTAATTACTTTCAGCTTAATAATTTATTTTTCAAACTTACATCTTGTATATTGCATTTTTGTTCGAAAATGTAATTATGTTACTTTCAATAAGAATAAACTTGAATTGATGTTACATGGTTGTTAAGTGCTTGAACATTAAACGTTATAAGAAACTTGTTCATAACCATTTGTGTAACATTTGACGTTAATCTAGCCCTTGCGTGATAAATGTTTCCCTCCAGTTTCAAAATACCTGCGTTATTATGCTTGGTAGGGAGTTCTAAATTAATGCTTTTTCAAAAAAGCTTGGTGATCCTAAACAGAAGAGATGCGTTATCTTTTAACTCTCTGTGGAACAGACCTATCATTATTGCAAGCAAATGACTAAGCATGTTGGGTCGATTTTTTTTTTTGCTTCTCCATTTCTCTCTTCACTTCTCTTCTTTCCCAATTTATTTCCGAATGTAGTGAAATGAAAAGCGACGTCGACGTGAAGAAAAGAACAAAAACTGTATGCACTTGATAAAAAAGAGGAAAATTACAGAAAGAATGCTCACCTCATTATGGAAATTAACTGCAACCTGGTAGCGTGGTCTTCCAATGAAAGAATAAAATAAAAAGTTTTACGCGTACAGCAAAAAATCGTTTGGTTTAGAGTAAATATTCTCAAGGGTAAGCCGCGCCATTAATTTGAGCTGGAAAGTTATGTCGGTTCGCGTGTTCTCTGGAGAAAAAATGTCTTTTGTTTGTTCACTCCTGTTAAACCGCATGATAATTCTTAAATGGCGGCAACACAAAATGTCTTTACGATCATGGTTATATAATAATGTAATGCACTCTTTCATCAAATTTTATTGATGTAGCCTCATCAGTTTAGTAATAAGCTTCTGCTTATAACTTAAAAAGATCTCCTTCTGTTCGCATTTTATATTGAAATACAATACTTCAGGGATTTTTAAACCGTAATTAGGTGAAATTGAAAATCAAGGGAAAATAAATTCGAATGTGAGGTAATACTTTTTTATTTAAATATGCACCAAAAGTCAAAATTGTTTTCCAATGAACATAATTGATGGTCTTCCTCTCAGCTCTTGGGTTTGTTTGTTAAAATAAATGGTTGGAAAGATCTTACTTGTATGTAAAACTGGTAAACACTCAAAAAGTGACTAGAAGCAATTATAGTTCAATACATTAATCAGATTTAAATGAAGACATCCCTTGAAGGGTCATTTCAAATTTCTTTTCTCATTCAGATAAGTAATAAACTGTTTAAGTTATAAAATTATAAAAAGTACGTAATTAATCGGAAAATTTAAACAAACTAATACTATAATGTTCATACTCGTTTAATTAAAGTAGAATTTATAATTTACTTGTGCTTGATTTATTGTCTTCCCTCAGTACTTATATGCATAATTTTTAATTTATTTCAACAAACCTTGGTAATAACAGCTATATTACATGGTATGAAATAAGTTCCATATACTATTACGTTTTCGTGGTTAAAAATCTGAAAAATACACAAATTCTTTCATCCATAACCAAATGTTAGATATATTATATTTCTTTAAACGGACATGGGGGTTTCAGAAATTCACAGAAAATATTAATTTCTTACTCAATTTTAATTCGAACCATAAGTTTTCTTTCGTATTTAGGAAAGAAGAGTTCTGTATCAAAACTTAAAATTGGTAATATCTGATGGAAATACACATTTCTAAACGTTGAGTAATTCTACTAGAGTAATTGTATATAATGGATAATCGAAGCGATTACATTAAGTATGAGCTCGTAGCTGTGTTTTTTGAGCGATATTCTTTGTATTTATTTTCATAGAACATTCATTATTGACAAACACTTACTTTCGAAATACAACCAAGTAAGATTTACTTTGCATTTTTGCAAATGGAAATAAAAAGGTTTTTCTTAAGTAATAAAATCATGTTAAAATAAGTTCATAAAACATAAACGCAGCGAAACAAGGATGATAGTGCATCTTTACGTTGAGCGAATATCCGCAGAATATGCGAGGCAGTTTATATTAGACTACTGAATTTCAGTTTATACTGATTCCAGTGATAAGCAAGCGTCATATTAGTGAATTGATTATTCCTTCCGAATAAATTTAGTCATAATTAACCTCAAGTTAACCTTGTCTGTATAATGCGTGGTGACAATGGATTGCTTTGGCATGCCCTATACCCTTTAATTTCAGAAGGTTCTCTGCAGATTGGTTATAACAGACACATTTAAGTAAACATTCAAACACTTGGTAAAACGATATTTCTAAACTACGAAAGATTAATTTTGCATTTCTGATGTCCTTATTTTAATGTTACGAATGCAATGCTCTTAGATCACTGAACTCACATATATTCTATACCAAAATATAACTTCCGATAATTTATTCACAAGTAAATAGCTGAGCACGAACATAATAAAAGTAAATAAAAGCGTTATGCATGGAGTTCCCATAGGTTGGACTTACCTGTGCGATCTGATCAAAACGCCCGAAGAGTTCGTTCAAGGTTCGTACGAGGTCCGAAGCCGAAAGCTGTTCGGATAATGGTGTGAAGTTCACAATGTCCGCATACAAAATACTGAAACAGAAAGCATTGATCAGGACACATAAATTAAGGGTTAGGCTAAAGAACAAGGTACCTTAGACAATTAGAAGTAATTACTATCACCAAATAGCGATAAGTTTGGAATTGGATTAGATTGGAACCCTAGGCGGACACTGCTTCACCTTGGCGGCTTACAGCTGTATAGTCCGCCTTACGGAGGAGATTCGTGGATAAGGGAGAGCAATTCACAATATATATAAAACATTTAAGTACATCGAAAGAGAAAAGGCACGTGAAGGGCAAAACATGTAAGCACAAAAATACATAATGTCCAAAGAAAAGGATCACATAACTTGAAAATTTAACAAAGAACAAAATGATAAAAAACATATACAATAAACAAAAACCAAACATAAAAACAGGAAATCGTATTCCGAAGGGAAAAAAATAGAAAATTCTAAAAGGGCAGAACGTTTTAAAGACAACCAAAAAGACGTAGGTACTGGTTGCGAAACAAAAGCCAAGTTATTTTGAGAACTTTCGACTTCTCAGCTCTTACAGATGTAATCAATGTTGGAGCTGAGATTGACTAATTGATTGAATATTTTTGGCAGAAGGGCCAGGTTTGGCGAAGCTTGGAGCTGAGAAATCCCATAACTTTAAGGACATTTTGAAGGCATTCCTATTCTTGGCAAGTGCTTTGACAACTATGAGAATCATTTTGAAGAGAAGGTTTTACCAAATGCCACGGGCTTGTGGGAACACAGTCAAAAAGGTAGTGGATGGGATCACCTTCTCGGCCTCAGAAGCACAGCGCATTTGTTCTAAGATGGAAATGTTCTAGGACCATGATCTGTGAAAAATTGTACCAGCTTTGAGTTCTGGTGACCTAGGTCGGTTGAAATCCGTGGAAAGAATCGATGATCTTATCTCCCTATGGTAGAAGCATCTCATTCTGCCCATGCATTGCATTATTAAGTTATATTGATACATTGGTTCAGTACCAATGTAAGAATAGAATTTAATAATTTGCACCTAGGCCACTTTAAACTGGTTAGTTGGTGAGAAATCCCATTTGCAGGTAACTTCCCAAGTAAATAGTATTTCTTTGTAGGTTTACCACATGCATTTCCATTTGCATATAAGTGATAGGCATTAGGGTGGGCCGAAAACACTTTTTTTCGAAATCGCTATTCTAATAGTGCGGAAAGGGTTCTCTCTGTGGAACAATAAACACGGTGCAGAGAAACACCGTGTTTATTGAACAAATTCTTTCATTGGGTTCAATAAACACGGTGTAAAATATTTTTTGATTGGATAATATCTTCCATTACCGTTGAAGGGGCTGTATTTCTATGGTCGTAAAAATTCTACATTCATAGATGAGAGAGTAGATACTAAAACATACACGAGAAAAGAAAAAGAGGAACATTTATCTCTTATTGAAGAATAGGGTTCACATTACATTACTCATTTGATTCCATCATTTGGCATCACAAAACAGATTTCCGCAACTATTATCGGATATTTTGAAGGGATCACGAAAGATCTTTCACAACAAGCAATTAGCTGTGACTGCACATATGTTAATACAGGATGGAAATCTGGTATAATTCTGTGTTTGGAATTGAAACTTAGTTAACTTCTGCAGTGGATAATATGTCTCCTGCATTTTAATGAACTAACTCTGGGGCATCTGTTTGAAGCGTTGGATGGGCCAACAAATGGTCCAAAACCATATTTTCGTAATATTGGGAAGGCGCTCCTTACATGGGAAACTTTGCCAGTGACAGCTTTCGAAATTATTGACGGCGAGTTACCAACTGATAGACGTAACTTAAGCAAGGCTCAAATGTACCTACTAGAAATATCTCAAGCGTTGCGATTGGGTAATTGTTTTGATGAACTGGCTAGACGCAGTCCTGGTCCATTATCACATTCACGCTGGCTAACAACAGCGAACAGAGTTTTAAGACTATATGTTTGTTCTTCAGACCCTTCTTTCAAGTTGAAACAAATCGCTGAGTTTGTTATGAAAGTTTACACTCCAAAATGGTTTAAAATAAAGTCTAAACTCTCGCTGAACGATGAAGCTAAGCATATGTGGAATATTATTTCTAGATCCAGGTATTTATCTTAAGACCTCAAGGACGTCGTTGATGGAGTAATTTGTCGAAATTCGTTCTTTGCTCTTCCCGAGAATATCTTGCTGTGTATATTGGAGGATTAAATACCGCGAATCAGAGAACTTGCTGCACGACGAATAATTAAGTCTAGAGAGTCATCTTCCAATGTAAAGTCAGTACGTGTATATCTCCCACAAAAACTAAAATTTAAAGTTTATACGGACTATACGGAATTGATTGACTGGTCATCAATTACTATTATTTGTTGACCAATCCTCCGTGATATATCCAATGCCATATTTAGTTCCATTGTGCGTGATAGTAAAAATCCAGAATGGGACTTTTCCACTTCCCATGTCCCACACAGGCAGTTGAATGGTGTGTCAAGTTAGAGACAGAAGTATCTGCTAAGGTTTATGGGTTTCGAAGTAGAGACGGGTTCATTAGATCCACATTCTTTTCCCGATTAATAATGCCTGAATTCGACCATAAGGCTGATTTCAAGCCTCTTCCTGCTGATTAAGTGTAAGTAAACATTTGGTATGGGCATATCATTACATTCTATGGTTACAATATTCTTAACAAATATTATATTAATATATTGCGACTCAGCTACTTTTTAATGATTTTCAGACAACATAATCAAATGAACAATACAATACAGCAATAAACAGTGTTTGTACTCGTCTATTTTTCATATTTGATTTATTTCCGTAACACAAAAAAAAAGTGCAATTTTCTTCAAAAACTGCAAATTTTCTATTGCGATGCGGAAACAGAAGATATTATTCGATCGAAAAAATATTTTACCCCTTTCTTTTTGAACCCATTTGGCACCTCTTCCGCACTATTAGTATAGCAATATTGAAAAATAATTACATTTCCTACGCCGAGTAAATATTGCCAATTTTTACCCAAATTTCCGAAATCCAAATGGAATGCGGGGGCAAAAGATATTATCCAATCAAAAAACTATTTTACACCGTGTTTATCGAACCCAGAGAGAACCCTTTCCGCACTATTAGAATAGTGATTTCGAAAGAAAGTGTTTTTCGGCCCACCCTAGTAGTCATCCGATGCGGTCTATTCAATTAGCTTTACCAATTTGAGGAGGGGAATGTACGGTGTTCTTGAGTTTTAGTAAAACAAGTTATCAACATGAAAACACTCTGATGGAAATTACTGAATGACATAACTTTGCAATAGAAATTAGCATTTAATAGAGAAAAATGAAGCGTAGGAGGAAGGGGGTTTTGGTTATGCCTTCAAAACTGAATGATGTTTTTAGTACGAAATACTCGAGATAACTGTTCTGTAGAAATAATGAATCGACAGTTGCTAAAAAGGTACATTTGCGCTCGTCAAGGTAATAATCATAAATACGTAAGTTTATGATTGCAATGTATTGTAAACATTTGGAGCAAGGGCATGGAAAGGACAAGCTGCGTCAACGTCATTTATTATAAAGAAGATCAATGTTCAGTAATTGAAAATAAAAAAATACTGAGGCTTAAAATACGATAAATAATGTAAACTACTGCAAACAATTAAATCTGTATTTATTAACAAAGATGATAGATAGGTAGGTATTTAAATTAACGTCGTACAGGAGCAACACAACGCACTATTGACGACGATCCGGGATCAATCTCCCAAAGGAAATATCGTAAGGCACCTCGTAATTTTGGTGGTCACCACGGTCAGGTGACGTCCCAAAGACGGAGGGGGTCGTGGTAGGTAGGTTGGTAGAGTAGCGGATTAGCAACCAGAGGGTGGCGGATTCAAAACTTGATCCAATCAAAAATCTCCGTGTGCGTGCAGGTAGTTTCACATTAAATATATTGTGACCTCCAATGTCCTCACGTTGGCGGCCGACCAACCGGTATAGTGGTTAAGGTGTTAGCCTCTAGATCGGAAGGTCCCTGGTTCGAATCCGGGTTCGGTCATGGAAGTTTGTAAGCGTATGGTGTAGAGGCGGCTGGTGCACCTTAAATCTGTCGTGGCCGAAAGTCCTCACGTTGGATTGGTGTGGAAGTTTGGAGAGTGGGGTGCCAGCTCAGGTGTTGCTTCGTCATCTGACCGTGGTTCAAAATTACGAAGTGTTGTCCTCGAATCTTTCCCTTAAGGGACTGATCCCGGACCGTCGTCAATAGCCCGTTGTGTTGCTCTAGTTCGACGTTAACTAAAATTACCAATTACCTCACGTTGGCGTAGTGTGGTGTGAAAGTTTGGATATTGGGGTGATTCTGACCACGGTTCAAAATTATGCGAGGTTTTACACGGATTCTTTTCCCCGGATTTATCACAAACCCGGCACCAATAGCCTGTTGCGTTGCTCCAGTGCGACTTCGATTCAACTACTCACTACCTACCATAAAGATAAAATTATGTTTTCTGTTTCATTTCTGAAATATTTCTGCCGCCTACATTAAATTATTTCGGGTTTCATTGTTACACGTTTGCTTGAGTCTGATCTGATTCATGCATGTGGTTCTTAAAATAGTTATTACTAGGGGGCCCGCCCCCTGTTTGCTGCCGCACGCCGACCCCCGGAGGATTGCTTTGCAATCCTCATTGCTGAGCGAACCTTACTCGCTTCGCTCGCATCAATGAAAACGTGTGTCCTAGCAGAAGGGATTGTTTACCAAAATATGATATTCCAAAAAATATTTTTCAAATATAAATTTGTTGTTCTGTAGAAAAGTTATACAGTACCTCTGGAATCAGAACTCTAACAATTTGAAATTCAAATGAAAACTGAGCAAATTTTGACTCGAAATGTGAGCGCTGCTTTGGAAATTGAATACCCAGCATGTTGTTTGTAAGCTACAGCAGTATGTATATTTGTATATACATACTAATGTATATTTTTTTTCAATAAAATTTCATCCGATAGCGCTATAAATTCAATTGAGGCGCGAGGCTTCGTGGTAAACAAACAATTGTACAGTGTTGCCAAAACGTGGTAAAAAATAACGTCTTTTTTGCGTGCCACGTGAGGGAATTATATATATAGATAATAAAATCAAACGCGTAAAGGTCACATCAGAATTGCTAGAAATAGCGTAAGTTTAATATTAGGTTTAGGCTAGAAATAGGGTAAGTTTGTTTCTACGTAGCCATGCTACACGTAAAATAAGCTATAAAAATATTCTGGAAATAAATAAATTACTCTCATTGGAGTTAGGTGAGTCTTTCGTAATTTTCTAGAATTTCATCGCTATGTAAAAGTTACAAAAATAAGCTGAAAATGACCTGAAGAACCTTCTAAAAATATCCTTAGCACAGACAGTTAAGAAATGTGTCAGAGTAAAAGATTTACTTTTCAATCTGCGAATTTCATCAATTTGGAATTGGAAAGGATGAATTTCATTTGATGCTGTGTATATTTATTGGTGAAGAGCTGACTCTAAGAATTTCTATTTAAGGAATACGAAAGTACACTTCTGAAGTCGCATAAAACGTTTGAAAGGGATAATTGCCAATCACTGGAATGAAATTGGAATATCGAAATATATTGCAGATGAAAATGGTAGTGAGAAAAATAATTTGTCTTTCTACCAGAGAGATAGACTAAAAGAGAAAAATATGTTTTATCTCCAATTTTAAAATAGTTTTCTTGTAAATATTTTATATCTAAGAATAATACACTTTTTGCTAAGCCATTTAATATTTAACTAAGTTAATTTTGTTTTTCGAACAACAAAAATACACTACATTAAATGTAAGAAGGGAAAATGCCAACTTCAAACTGAACCAAAATACAGGGTGGTCCCGAATTCATGGTACAAACTTTAATGGTAGGTACAGGACATTGTAACAATGATTTATTGTATAGGAATGTATAGTCGCAAGTGACGCGGTGAGGCGAAAACAGGGGAAATAACGGCCGAAAGGAAAAACAAAGATTTTATTGAAAGCGTTGTTGACAAGTGTCATGTTTACAGTAATTGTTCAAAATTGCGTCCACCAGTATCGATACATGCTTGACAGCGTCGGTGGAGCGATTGGCGTACACGTTCAAAGATGCCTGGTATTTCACGCACACCTGCAGCAGCTACAGATAAGCGAGCGACGAGATCCTCATCTGAGTCAACTGGAGTCTCATAAACAAGATGCTTTAGATGTCCCCATAAAAAGTAATCGAGGCTCGATAAATCGGGAGATCGGGGTGGCCAAGGGACTGGTCCACCACGCCCAATCCATCGAGTACCAAACGTGGCATTCAGGTAATTCCGTACATCAATGCTGAAGTGTGCTGGCGCCCCATCGTGCTGAAACCACATGCGGTTACGAATGGCGATCGGAACATCATGCAGCAGTTGTGGTAACACTTCTTTCAGAAAAATAAGATAGCTTCCGCCAGTGAGCCGCGTGGGTAGTAAGTATGGGCCAATCAAAAAGTCGTTCACAATACCAGCCCACACATTAATACTGAAACGTTGTTGAAACGCATGTCGACGCGTTGCATGTGGATTATCGGTTGGCCACACATGGGAATTGTGCGCATTAAAGACACCCTCGCGTGAAAATGTCGCTTCATCTGTAAATAGCACATAATCTACGAAATCCGGCTGCAACGCACATTGCTGCATCACCCACAGGCAGAAGTTCACGCGGCGAGGATAATCTGCCGGATTCAATGCTTGTACTTTCTGAAAATGGAAGGGGTGTAAGCGATTTTCGTTTAACACTCTGCATACAGTCTGATGACTCACACCTACGTCACGCGCAACAGTTCTTGTGCTTGACTCGGGTCTATCAGCCACAATGTTCAAGATGCTTTCTTCCAGCCTTGGAGTGCGTACAGCTCTTACTCGACCAGCGCCATGTCTGTTGACGTCGAACGCACCTGTTTCACAAAGTTGACGATGTAACCGTTGAAAAATTCTATGATCCGGCATTCGTCGATCAGGATACTCCGCGCGATACATTCGTAACGCAGCTCTGCCGTTACCATTTGCACGGCCGTACATGTAATGCATGTCTGCTTTTTCTGCATACGTAAAGTCACCCATCGTCTACAGCAGCACAATTGTGAATGGCGCTTTTCCCTACTGCGATACATCATGTTCAACAGCGGCTAGACATCTACTGCCCTCTACCGGCAATGATACCAACCGATCACTCCATTTCACTTTCCTTTTATTTCCCCTGTTTACGCCTCACCGCGTCACTTGCGACTATACATTCCTATACAATAAATCATTGTTACAATGTCCTGTACCTACCATTAAAGTTTGTACCATGAATTCGGGACCACCCTGTATATCATTTAAGGAATATTATTCCATCTGCTGAATATACGTGTCACGTTTGTACGGTTTTGTTTCGAATATTAATGACTCTTCTTTAACTTTGATGTGACCTTTACAACGAGGATAGCATTAATTAATAATATTCGGCAAACTAGGAATGAAAATCAGTCGTAAAAAATCGAAAACAGAACTGTTTAGCTATTGAAGGAAAAAGTTAGAAAACGTTTCATAACATTTCAAACATGTACGGAAGTGTAATGATATCATCTGTCAAGTAATGCCTTATAAAATTGTTCACATTTAAAAAGAACACTGTGACGTGAAAATTGCCTTCTAAGTAATATTAGAAATAATCCTGGGCCGGGTGGCCTGGTCGTTAGGGCATCGAGCACGTGACTGACTGATCATGAGTTCGAGCCCAGCTGACCTAAAACTCACGTGTACGCTAAAAGTGACTGGTGCACGAAAAATCTGTCGTGGTCACAAAGTCCTCCATGTTCCCATAGTAAATCAATACCTCTGGGGGTGCCGAACCAGGGATTAGTTGTTTTCTGGTTTGGATCAAAATTACAACCGTGTGCCTGAATATGATTGAATGTCGTGAAAATGTGACCTCTCCGTAAAAACGAGACGTGTCGATGTGATGCCATCTGTTGGCTAAAAATTCGAGCTAAGTCGGACTTCCTCCCAATGGGGCTCACTTGCATGGAAGCCGCACCCCCCTCGCCTCTTGCCGTCTTCGACGGGCCTGGCACTCCTTTGGTCTGCCAGTGTAGGCATAAGAAACAACAGAAATAATCCTTATATTATATTAAACGCTTAACACTGTCTTAATATGTAATATTTAGTAATGCTATAAAATAAATCTGTAAAGTTACGATACTTTGTCTATTACATTCTTTTTACAAATGCGTCAGCCATTTCGGAACAAAATTTAAGTACTAAATGTGATGCTTTGCGAAGTATTCAGTTGATGAACATAGGCAATAGCTAAAAGTAGTCTTTAAATAGAATATTTTCCCTCTTGGTATCACAGTTGGAAGAGTAATGGATTAGTAATCGGGATTACGAGTTCAAAACTAGGTCCAACCAAAGACCATTGTGTTCATAGTGGCTGGTGCATGTTAAATCTGTCGTGGCCTGAAATCTCCTCACGTTACTGGGGTGTGAAAGTTTGTTGAGTAGAGTGACAGCTCACGAATTAACTTGGTCACCTGACCGTAGTTCGAAATTATGTGGTATTGTCATCGGATCTTTCCCTTCGAAACTGCCTCCAATAGCCCGTTGTGTTGCTCCAGTGCGACGTTAATTAATTACCAGTTACCCCCACCGAATAGAATTGACTCTATCTTTTTATTTGAATGATATAATTTAAAAATTTACATCTTACGGTTGAGGCACACATATTCCTTGCAATATCCCTCACTAACTTCCGTCAACAACCGTCACAGACAAAAACAAGAAAATATCCTTGACCGCTAAAGCCACATCTAAGCTTTAAATTAAGGCTTTGTACGATAATAGCCTTATTAAAATGGCAAAAAACCTCGACGCTCACAAGCCATTGCAAATTAAGAACATTATCCGAAATAAGATTTGTGATTATTCTGTCAAAGCAAATACAAATAAAGCAATCATGTCTTCCTATTTTGAACGATTAGAATTAATACCAATTGCAATCGTTTATGCTCCAGACGGTAGCTAACGAACTAAGAAATGTCAATTCATGTAAATTTAAGAATATTGCTCTCCCTATACAAACCCCTCCTTCCTCTGTTGCTCTTCAGACGAGTAAAAAAATAATCCAACGGGAAGCGCAAGACAAGTTACACAACGTCGAAAACGGCACGTCTCCACTTTGTTTAGTTATTTGTTATAATTATTTCCACTTCTCCCAGGGAAGAGAACATCCGATAAATGGTCGAGTTATCGATTGCTGTAAACGCATCTGCTAAAGTAAGAAAAAATCACAAAAAGTCGCACGTTAAGTGGTAATTAAAGTTAGAGAATCTTAATGAGTCTTTACTTCATCGAGAAGGGATTGAAAAAATCTCCAAATGGGTGCGATGAAAGGGAAACGCAATATCAATATTGAGGACCTTCGCATCGATTTTCCTATCACATTAAGTTTCTAGAGGAAGAGAAGGGATGTTTGAGTATTGCAGCTCTCTTGTAGCGTTTTATTTGCTCGGATGGCTATTAATGACGATTTTTATTTTTAATTAATGTATTGATTCAATGCTTTTCGTTTCAGAATGAGAGGTTATTAAGAGTTTAAGTGTAAATTGATGATTGCAATAACAGAGCTAGCTTCTTTATTGAAATTTATTGTTAAACGCGCTTTTTTAGCAGTTGATTTAGTTGAAACTAGGGGACCTGCCCCCTGCTCGCTAACGCTCGCCAACCCCCGGAGGATTGCTTCGCAATCCTCATTGGTTCGCTGCGCGAACCTATGCTCGCTTCGCTCGCCTTAATGAAGAAATGTGTCCTAGCAGAAGGGATTGTTTACAAAATATGTTACCAAAAAAAAATGTTTTTCAAATCTAAATTTGCTGTATTACAGAAAAAATATATACAGTATCTCTAAAATCAGAATTCAAATGAAAACTTTGTGCAAATTTTGACTCGAAATGTGAGCGTCGCTTTGGAAATTGAATACCCAGCATGTTGTTTGTGTGTACATTTTCCCAGCACTCAAACGACCCACACTTTTTCATTGCGTTTGTTGCCGAAAGTTGTAGTGCAAGCGTCTTGTTGAACTATAATTGTTGGCCCTGAAAAGGACCGTTTTTTAAATGGCCCTGAAAAGATCCTCCGCTTTTTTTGATTTCTATTATAAACTAACTGCAACAGCTCATTAAAATTTCCTTTTTTTTTTCAATAAAATTTCATCCGATAACGCTATAAATTCAATCGATGCGCGAGACTTCGCGATAAACAAACAATCGTACAGTGTTGCCAAAACGCGATTACAAATAACGTCTTTTTGGCGTGCCACGTAAGAGAATTATATATATAGATGAGAGACGTAATGGCCTGGTTGAAAGAATAGAGGATTAGCAACCTCAGGGCTGCGAGTTAGAAACAAGGTCCAACCAAAGAATGTGGAATACGCGGGGGCTGATGCACGTCAAATCTGTCGGAGACTTCAAATGTCCTCCCGCTGGCGTGGTGTGGAAGTTTGGTGAGTGGGTGATGAACTCCCCCACTTACCGAACCGTGGTTAAAAAATACGTCCTTCTGGTCTTTTCGTTTGAGATTGTTTCCAGGCCGTCGTCAATAGCCCGGCGTGTTGCTACAGTGCGACGTTAACTAACTTCTACAAAGTAGAAATGAGGACAAAGTTTCTACTTCACTTGGAATATTGTTTAAAGTCAGATATCTATCAAAGAAGATTTTATCAAATGAGGAATCGGTTATGTATTGCATTGAATGATAGTTTTTACTCTAGTTTTAAAATAAATTTCGAAAAAGATTTAAATTTGCATTAAAAAGATCTCTCAATTTATTGATGCAATGTGAAAGTTTTCCGACTTTATTTCTACTGTAGTAGAATAAATGTCAGAAAAATTTTGGGTAGTTACCAGATTTTACCTAATTTAGCTGATTTTTCTGGCCTAAAGGATGGCTTTCTTAAATACTGAAAAGCCTTGAATTCCCTAAAAAACTTTAAATAAGATTGATGCAAAAATTAAGACTATAAAAAATAGTTTTAAGACCATCTTAAAATAACTAAAAAAATTTAAACAGTGTACTAAATTTATCGACTTAAAAAACGAAGAAAAAAGTTTAGGCAGGCATCGAAACGTCTTACGTCGTAAGTAAATTTCGTAAAAGATTTAAATTTGCATTAAAAAATCACTCAATTTACAAATACAGTGTGAAATTTTTCCGACTTTATTTCTACTGTAGTAGAATGGATGTCAAAAATTTTGGGTTGTAACCAGATTTAACAAAATTTAGCTGATTTTTCTGGCTTAAAGGATGGCTTTCTTATATATAAATACTGAAAAGCCTTGAATTCCCTAAAAAAACTTTAAATAAGATTGAGGCAAAAATTAAAAACATAAAAAATAGTTTAAGACATTTTAAAATTACTAAAAAATATTAAAACAGTATGCTAAATTTATCGACTTAAAAAATGAAGAAAAATGTTTAGGCAGGCATCTAAACGTCTTGCGTCGTGCACAGTACAGATAAGAATAGATAAACAAGACGTAATTAGGTAAATCTGATAAGAGAAGAGATAAGAGAAAAATGAAGAAAAATGTTTAGGCAGGCATCTAAACGTCTTGCGTCGTGCACAGTACAGATAAGAATAGATAAACAAGACCTCCTCGCAAACGTCCTTTCTAAAATGACCGAATTATACTAATTCTTCTCAATTCCATGGTTAAAGTAACATTGGATTTTAACTCAACTAAACTCATTCTAAATTCCAATACCAAAATCGAGTTTTAAACAAGAGATCATTAGGCTTCTAATGAACATCCCATTTAGAAAAGCAATCGGAAACGAATCCTGCGTCATCTTGTTAAAGAACCCATTTCTTTTAAAGCCATTTTTTATGTATTTTGTTTAGGCCGAAGTTTCGTTACATGGTAGGGATTTTAGCGGATAGATGAGGTTAAAAGGGATTCCCTTTCCCCTAAATTAGGGACCATTAGCGCTACCAACAAAAGGAAGAAAGGAAGTACAGATTCCTTGGAAAAAGGGGCACAAGTGGTATAATACTCTGAAAGGTTGTTCGTAATTAGTGTCAGCCATTGCTGGAGAGCATTGAGTGAACAAAGACCTAGTGGTATGTAATTAATAAAGAGCGAATTGGTGAAACGTTGCATGAAAAGATCGTTACTTGTTCTGGGTTCTTTGTCATGGTTTTACTGACTGCTGCAATTCTTTTTTGTGAGATTACGATTCGTGTAAGAAAGACTGACCGAAGATTGACAACTAAACCAAACTAGATGACAACGACAAGGGGACATATTAAATTCACGTGGCACACACACAAACGGTTCTACAAAAATTAATAAAGAAAAAATGGTTCGTAGCGTTTTTATTCTACATCGTTCTTATAATTAATAACTAAACTATCCACTGTGTTATATTACCCGTGAAAGTTCTTTTAATGGGGTCAGGTGTGGCCACTGCTTGCTAACTCCCGGTGATTGCTACGAATTCCCATTTGGTTTGCGAAAATTCGTAGTTTACTGCATAAAAGCCATCATGGCGTTGCACGTGGTGATTCTACATTCTACACATTTAATTTTCAACAATACAGTACAATACCCACCGCAGCATACTCTTGGAGAGTTTGCGGTTATAAGAACTGTAGGTGTGTTACAAAGATGCTCAATGGAACAATGCATCCTTAAGGAGAGGATCTTATCTAAGCAAAATCTCTTAATCAGTCTAAGAAACGAATGAAATTTATGTTACCGATTCTCAGACAATTTGAGTTTGTCAGAAGTAACTTTAGTGAGCACTCGTCACTACATGAGCGGAAAAGTGAACCACTTGGCGTTACCCTGGTGCACCACTGGGGTAAGTAGGTAGGTAGGTATTTTAACTAACGTCGGACTGGTACAACACAATGGGCTATTGACGACGATCCAGGATCAAACCCTGAAAGGAAAGATCCGAGGACAACACTTTCAAGACAAGTAACTTTGAACCGCGGTCAGATGACGAGTTCACACCTGAGCTGGCATCCCACTCTCCAAACATCCACATCGCTCCAAGGTGTGCACCACTGTGGGTGGGTTCACGAAGTATCCCACATACATACCATATATTCAAGACCAAACCTATTTAACGGAAGGCCAGCTATTTACCACTGATTCGAACGCGAGGAACCTTTCTTTATAGAAGCCAGCACCCTGACAAACCAGCTTGAACATCGGTGAATAAGCTACTAACCCTCCTGGTAGCCCGGTTGGCATAGTAACGGATTAGCATTTGCCGATGAATCTTTCTGCTCGACAGTGGCCTGGAACAGTTGAATGATAAATAGAGCAACTTTTTGCAACAAATGCAACTTTTTTCACACGTTATCCGCTTCATGTAAAGCACTAAAAACGAAATCCTCCTGCATGGGGTGTATTGTAAGTGAGTTATAACCGCAACATAAATGCAGCTTTCTACATAAATGCAACTTTTTGCATAATTGCAACTTTTTACAAATTAGCTTAAAATTAACTAATATGAAATTACTATTTCCTTTTTTGCCCTCTGAATCAACCCTTCAATCACGTGTGTTGAAATAAATAGCAAGAAGTACTTTAACACATTGGTTGGCACTCATGATAATCCAGAGCAAACTTGCGTAATCAAATGCAGAGTTTGGGAGGTGAGTTTCGATCATCAATTTGTTGTTTCCTTGTTGGTGACGTTTTAAGATCTCTGAATGTTTAGCGAAAGGATTTTGCGCTTCTGATATCCGATACAGCATATTATATGAATGCGGCTGGAATCACACTCAAATGTGCTCCAAGTTGCTTGAGTGGTACACTTGTTTCACAACTGCAGGAAAAGTCCAATGCAACAATGTCAGGCAACATCAGTCTCTGTTGAGCGCAGTTTTTTAATGTTAAAGAAATTACTGACCAAGGATAGGCCATTCAACGATATCAACGTTATTTTGTATTTAGTGATGTACAAATAAATTTTTAATTTTTTACAAACAATTTATTTTAGATTTGAGTGTATAAAAAACAAAAGCAACTTTATTTTCATAAATGCAACTATAAGGAAAGATAAATGCAACTTTTTCCATTTTTAATGCTACAAAAAAGTTGCCCTAGTGATAAGGCAAGCATGTTCGCAATGATCTGTGGTTTGCTGTGTGCTTTTATACCTACGATCCTATGATTTAATTTTGTATAATACGCTATAGAGACACTAATTTCTCATTTGAGAATTCAAAAGTGTGCTGGGTGATTTTATTTATGCCATACATAATCAGTAATTACAAATTTCAGTACTAAACAAAATTCTTATTCCATTTGGCAAGGTAATTTTAATGAACGTCCTACTAGAGCAACACAACGAGCTATGGACGACGGTCCGGGATCAATCCCCTAAGGGAAAAGGATACGTGGACAACACCACGTAATTTTGAACCATGGTCTGATGAAGAGGCAACACCTAAGCTGGCACCTAACTCTTCAAACTTCCACTCCAACCCAATGTGAGAACTTTCGGCCACGACAGATTTATTGTGCACCAGCCACCTCTACACCTTGCGCTTACAGATACCCATGCACTGATCTGGATTCGAACCAAGAACCTTCCGATCTAGAGGCTAAAACTTTAACCACCAACCGTTGGTCCTCATTCCAATTGAATACTTTCACAACGAATCGCGAGATTGATAAATTTCAAAGTTAAGGTAGCGAGCTACGAAAATCTAGTAACTTAGACGAAAAATTCGATAACCACTGCATCATTGTTAGCCTGTCAAGACAATCTTAAGATGTTACAAAACTGTCTCCCTCAGCGCATCTTCCACTATCGAATGTCAGACATACCAATTACTAAAGTTTAGGGTAGAAATTTCAGAGCTTAATGTCAGAGCAGATGTCAAAGTGAGCATTCGAAATGCAAGTGAGTTTCGGTTAATAAAGCACTTAAAGCAAGTATTAGTGCTGTCATTTCTAATCCCGTTTGAGTATATTGTTAAGTCGAAGAGCACACGGTTAAGTTACTGCGAATGATGTTAATTTTATTAGGTTACATTTGATCCTAGAAGAATTTAATAGGACCAAATATATTTAGTATAGATGGGGCAAGTTACAAATTTCAAACTTTTAAGTGGTAGAAATAACTTCTTCGTTTACTCAACAAGTTTTTACTTATTGTAATACGTTTCAAATTTCCAACATCTTCAGTTTCCGGAATTTCTTGGTAAAATATGGCCCTTGCACTCTAAGACCTAACCTACGAACCAGAATACCTTTTATTGCAATTTTTAAGAATATGAACATATCGCGAAATTTTCTACCTGGTTACTTATGTTTCATTTGATTTTAGAATGAAGGAAATTTTTATAAATGGTTGAACACAATATTTAAAAAAATATTTCATTGAATATGAAATGTCTTCAACTACATTGGTGAGCAAAAATCAAGGAACATCAATATTTTCAAATGTTGCAACCTCAAAATAAAATGAAACAGCCTGTGGCGATTTGCGTAACTGTAATATTCAGTAAAAAGCCGGTACATATTAAAATTTTGGAACAGTATCGTTAGACTATGACAGAAGAATGAATTTTGCTCATTCTCAGTATGCAAGCGCTGAGCAAAGTCTGCATTAGTTTTCGAAGTGGTTAAACAGCCTACTAAAGACAGAGACCATAGTAGACTTATGTACTAATCTTACTATACTTATCTATAACATCATTGTGTGTGTGGGATGATGTATACATAACTCCATCAATGAGTTCATCATTAAAAAATTCATTTTGCTATCCACAAAATTGGATATTGATTAATTTTTAACCCAAAATTAAATAAAAATTCATTTTGGTGATTTTGAAAATCTACTGCCACTTTAATTGCAACAGTAAAATGAGATTAAATTCAAAGATGAGAGATCCAAGAAAAGATAGTAGAAGCTATTGCTTAAATAACTTTATAAAATAAGCATGTTTACCTCGTAAATTACCTTAACAGATGCAAAAGGTATTGCTCAAGTAAATGTAGAATAAGCATTTTGCTTCTTAAATTACAATGAAAATATCACGTAGAAAATAAAAAGATATGCAAATAACTTCAAGTCAATTTAAAAAAGTGAATACTTTAAAGTTGGAAAACTGAGACGTAACAAGATCAATTTTCTTTTTCGTTACACGAAGACTAACAGCGGCCAGATTGTGAGAAATGCTTACCATTAAACCTTCAATTGCATTGTGAGAAAGGTTGATAAAAATCACAATACTCATGTCTAGAAAATACACTACTAATGCAAATAATATTTAATTTGTACTTTTCCTAGAAACTCGTAGAATTGTTTTCATGAACTATCTTATCTAAAATGTGTTATAAGAGTAAGTAACAGAGGTGTATAAAGGTGGTCGAACTCACCTAACATTGTTGTGTCTTTGCACGTACAGTTCGTGGAAACGTTGCTTGGAGTGAGAATTGTTGCTCTGGCAAGCGTCGGCCATCTTCAGCATGATGCTTCTTTTCACTTCAGCAGCGATATAGGCGGGGATGACGCTTAGCAACAATTGTTCCTAAAAAATAAACGAAATTTCAAAATTCCCATAAATTTAGCTATTTAAAGTGCAATAAGCAAGCCTAAATCAACTTAAGTATTCTACACAAATATATCAAGTGAAATATGATGATCAAGACAGATATTTTGGGAATGAAATGAGATTTTTTAAATTTTACTATAGTCGGCTTTTAATTTAATCTTTATTTTTAGTTGTAGTTTATAATGTCAACAGGTTTGAATATATTTAAATGAGGGAGAGTATCTTTAAATTTTCAAACAACAGGTTATATGATCAGACATGATCATTTTATGAGTTCCAAAATTAATTTTAACTATAGATCAAAGAAAGAAGGCAACACAACTGTTGATTTATTGTGATTGTGGCATTCATGAAAATATTCAAAACTCTTAATTAATACGCTCCCTTCACAGGTTTCATACCTGACTTCGCCAATCCCGTTGTGTTGTACCGATGGTGACATTAATTAAATATCTACTTATCTAAAATATGCTACTACAAAATTGAAGCAACGTATTTTTTTCTCTTAACTGGTACAGTGACTATAGGGTTTGTTTGTACGTGTGCGCCATCCAGTAGGTCCTGGGTTCGAAAGCCTATTTAAAAGTGCTTGGATATTGATTCTCCCTATTGGGAGAAACGACGGCTTAAACAGTATGTGGGTGTTTAATCACAGATATCTATTTGTTTGGCTCTAGTTCCCATGAAGGAAGAGGCGAGTGGCAGAGCATGAAATAAATAATGTATCCTGTGCTTCTCAGCAAAGTAATAGAAAGTAACCGAGCAAAATAGAATTACATCAAAATACAGGGTTACATATATTTGAAATTTGAGTTTTATGGTAAAGGTAAGGTAATTAACTTTGCACTAGAGCAACACAAGATCCGATAAGGGTAAGATCCGATGACAACACCACGTAATTTTGAACCACGGCCAGATGACGAAGCAACACCTGAGCTGGTACTCCACTCTCCAAACTTCCACACCAACCCAACGTGAGGACTTTCGGCCACGGCATATTTTAGGAGCACCAACCGCCTCTTCAACATACGCTCACAAATATACATGAACTGACCCGGATTAGAACCAGGAACCTTCCGATCTCGAGGCTAATACCTTAACTACTAGACCGGTTGGTCGACTTTGAGTTTGATGAAGGAATTTCTTGTGTACACAATATGTATCGGAAAAGTTAGTACGAGGGGTGTTTGTCACGATTCCCTGTCTTTCCCCAAGTCGGAAACGAAGCAGTTATACCCGACAGACAGTTACAAACACAGATAGGTTACAAGAACAGTTCTTTTTGTGTTCTAGTTGCAGTGGTTCCCAAACTTACTATGTCCATGAATCCCTTCTTATTGATCTGGCCATAAATTCCCAAGAGAAATAACTCTACATAATTGCATATAGTAGAAAAATTACAAATTTAACTTTGAGGTCTTGAATGGTAAAGTATGACATAAATATAAATATAAATACAACATTTTGATGTATGAAGTAATATTTCATCTGAGTTTGTGAGTCTATTTGCAAAATTGTTCAACACCCAATCGGGGATAACCAAGTGGAGAAAGTCATCAAATCATTGGCTGAGGTCAGATTGAAGATCCGTTAAGTGTTGACAATAAGAAAGCAAATCTTCATCAAGTTTTTGTAATTTTGAAAGATTTGGAAACTTTGAGCATTCTCCTCAAATTTTGTTTGTATAGAAAAACTTTTGTAACAAATGCGGATATTATACTTTTAGTTTTGATTAATTTTAATTGATCACCTTGTAGCTTCAAATTGGTTTCGTTAAATTGGCAAATAAGTCAGTCATAAGCCATGTAATTTTTGAGTTTATTAAATTGAGCCGCAAATCTTTTTTACTTTCCAGGAATTCTAACACTGAATCAGTGAGTGCATAAAATCGAAACATGCACTTTTAGATAAACAACGAACTTCCGTGTTAAGTAGTAAACGATTATAATCGTCATCATTTTCCAAACAAAGTAGAGCAAATAATCTCTTATTTAAGGCATTCCTTTTGATTTTATTAACTGCTCAATGACATAATCTAGTGAGCCATGCAACCGTTCACTAAGAGTTTTGTCGACTAAATCTGTGCTCAGATGGCAAAATGTTATAAGTCACTTTTCTCAAAAAATTGAGTAAGTACTATTCTGGAGTCTGGTTTGTTAATGTATAGAAGGTGGCAAAATGTCGTAAGTCTTTTTATTTCAGTTTATGAGAAAACAAAGGTGGAAAAAATGTAATAAGTCAAAAACCACAGAACCACATGTTGAATTTAAATCTTAAAATTGCTGTCACAAAAAAAAAAAAAAATAATGACTTATAAAATTTTTCCATCTGAGCACAGAAATAATGTCGATGAATGAAACAATGTACGCAATACATTCGGTATAGTCTATATATATAATTATCTTACGTGGCACGCAAAAAAGACGTTATTTGTTATCGCGTTTTGGCAACATTGTACGATTGTTTGTTTACCACGAATTGAATTTATAGCGTTATCGGATGAAATTTTATTGAAAAAAAAAAAGACTTTTAGTCGAGCTGTTGCAGTTTAGAATTAGAAATCAAAGAAAGCGGAGGATCATTTCAGTGCCATTTAAAAAACGGTCCTTTTCAAGGCCATCAATTATAGTTCAATAGGACGCTTGCACTATAACTTTCCACAACAAACTCAATGAAAAAGTGTGGGTTACTCGAGAGTGCTGGAATTGTACACAAACAACATACTGGGTATTCAATTTCCAAAGCAGCGCTCACATTTCGACTCAAAATTTGCTCAAAGTTTTCATTTGAATTCTGATTCCAGGGTACTGTTTATATTTTCTGTAATACAGCAAATTTAGATTTGAAATATATTTTTTTGGAGTATCATATTTTGAAAATAATCCTTTCTGCTAGGACACATGTCTTCATTGATGCGAGCGAAGCGAGCATAGGTTCGCTCAGCGAACCAATGAGGATTGCAAAGCAATCGTCCGGGGGTTGGCGAGCTTTAGCGAGCAGGGGGCGGGCCCCCTAGTCTGTTTTAAATATCCTAGAAAGCCTCGGCGTCGTTTTATCATTGTCGAAGCACTGTCAGTAGCAACCGAGAGGATATTACTCAGGGGGGGTTAGCTTTTAAATCGAATTATTTTTTTAATTAATTAAATATTGTTTCACCCTTCTTATCAGTTTCCAAACATTTGGAAAAGAACAATTATTGGGGAATATTTTCTTCTTTTACAAATTTCACATAAGCTAAAAGTTGCGCTTCGTTTCCTGGCAAAGTTGGTTCGTCAAGCTATATAGAGAATTCAGATTTTCTAAAGTTTTCACATAAAGAATTTTCTACGCACTGAACCTCTTCTATTTTATGTACCCATCTATGCTTAAATTTTACCCAGGACATAAAAATCGCTACAAATTATTTATTCGTAATTATTTTAACTTTCATAATCATGAAAATGGGTACCAAAAGTTCATAATATTGAAAAATCGCTACCAATTACTTTACTTTACATACCAATTACTTTACTTTATATACCCATTACTTTACTTTACATACCAATTAGTTTACTTTACATACCAATTACTTTACTTTACATACCAATTACTTTACTTTAAACCTTTCGCGGACCCACGGACTCTCGAATTACTTTTAATTTGCCACACAACATCTCAATGGTCACAAGGATCCCTGAGGGCCTGCAGGAACCAAATTGGCAACCACTGTTCGAGTGGATGAACATGGATGGATGACAGTGCATTAGTTCTTGGCGCGATTAAGAATATGAAACATTGGGAGCGATTGGTTAAAAAGAACATGAATAACACATAATTGTTTTACAATGTTTGGAGGAGTCAGACGGTGTTTTACCACGGACGGCAAGTATTTTGAAACTTTATAGTGTTTTGTAAATAAACGTCCATGTTCAATTTAGGTGTGCAGTGTCCCTCTGTTCTTGGCCACTACTACACACACTGTCAATCAAAATAGACATCGATCAGTCACACCGACACTGTTGTCCTCGGATCTCTTCGGGATCGTTCGCGAACCGTCGCCACTGGCATGTTGTGATACTTCATTGGAAATGTTAATTCAAGTACCTACCTACCTGTAAATCAATCAGTTAGATTCTGTGAACTGATTTTAATATCATCTGCAGCAAAACTGGAGAAATAGTTTTCGAACTAACAGCTAGGGTGGCGGGCAGAAAAGAAACGCGTTTGCCCCCTTTCAAAGTTTCGTAAACGCTCTGGCGCTGCTTAAATTTTAACGAGGAACAGATTAGAGGAGGCCATTTAGGAAGAGAGTCAGGCTGTAAACTCTAAACTATCGCCCGTTCTGAGAATGATTATTTGGGATTCAACGATTCAGTCACAGCTGGTTTCGGGAAGGGAGTGAGTGGAAAGCAGGTGTAAAACACATTAAACTTGTCTGATTTGGGAAAGGAAATTCCTGCTCTTAGAAGTTTATATTCATAAAAAAAAGTAATTGATCGAATCTTTTGATTTCTCTAATGTTGTATGTCTTAGGGTGCGATCATGCCGAAAACGCTAACATCACGATCACGATTCAGACAGCGTTTTATACCCCGGGTGATGGTTTAAAGTTGCTGGTGTGTATGAGATGGATTTTTAGTGTAAACGAATCTGGCCTACTGGTTTCGAAGAAAAGCCAATCCAAAGAGTACTGAGGAAACAGCCAATTATCATGAGAAGTAATAAGACAAGACCTTTAATCTTAGTAAATATAAAAATCTAACTTTAATTATAACTATGATTACAATAAACTAAATAAAACAAAATCATGTAATCGTAAAGCCCCAGGTAAACAAGGTGACCAATAGAGCTATGCTCCATATTGCATTTCCAATAGGTCCGTAAAACCTTAAAACATGATCAAATTAAATTGAAGACCAAAAGTGATAGACGCTGTAAGGGCCAAAAAAATTGTAACACCGACTTTCACGTTGTGGGGACGTCACCCAAAACGGTAGCGTGAAAACATTACGAATCGTACACAAAGAGAAGACAACCAACAGCTAAGATATTAAGTTGTTATTCCAAAAACATTAAGAATATATACATAATTTACATCACCACATTATCGCCACTACACCAATACATAAAATTATGTATATCACAGTCCAACTCGGTTACCAAGTCTCACCCGTAACTTCGAGCTCCCTAACGTCGTCTCCAGTGTCGTCTCAAATCGTCTCCTCGTAGTCCAAAAATAACCCAACAGTAAAAATAAAAATAAATGAGAGATCATCTGGACGAGGGGGCGTGAACAACCACCTGCAAAGGACGTTCTGTTCCTTCTCACGTCGTTGTAAAAACGCTGTGCAAGAACAGCAGCTGGAGCCCAAATAAAACCAATCAGAATACATTCGGCATTCCGAAATTCCGATGACACAGTGGAGTAGGCACCTACACTGCAAGTGACCCTTCCTAAAGGTCAAGCACAAAAGAGTTTCTCACGATGTAACAAAATTAAAGTGTCAAATGAGCAATGTTTTATGACGTGGAAAGCGTGAAAAGTGCCTGGTAGTCCTCAAGGTAGTTCAAAAGAACGTGTAAAGAGATGACTAATGTAAACGTACTTGTGGGCAGGTAAAAAAATTATTTTTTTGCGATTTCCCAACGTTTTTATTTTTGGAACTTACTACTTTTACCACTTTTAGTCCTTAATTATTCTCTAACACTTATAATAGTTATTTCGACGAAGTAGCTTATCAATTGCAAAGCTGACCAAATCTTGATAAATGAGATATCTCATTAATAAAAAAAAGCTTGACCAGATCTTGATTTCATCATCAGAAAAAATCGTTTGTATCTTGATGACGAAATACCTCGTCATTAGTATAAGATCCTAATGGATGAGATATATTGAAACCATTTGGAGGGCTTATGTCCACTGGTTAGACTTGATATGCAGTCTTCTGACCTCTATCTACCTTTTAAGGTATCTCGGAGTCTGTTTTGATAGCACTAGTTATAGGAGGGGAAGGGGGTCAATTTTCCAAGAGATAGTGTTAGTTGAAGTATCTTTTCCCAAAACTTTCATAAATAAAAGAAGTAGTTGATTGCAATGAATCGAAGATGCGTTTCTTATCCAAGCTATTTGCTGGTTCATTTCCACCGAGATCCACTTGAGAAGTGCTTCATTTCAGAATTAACGATTTATGGTTTGGAAAATGCTTGACCGTTGCCACTGAAATGTAAAATTTTAGTGTAAACTGGTTGCACAGCTAAATAAATTTGAATGAAATTGATCCAAATTATCATGGTCCTGTTTGTTTTTTTGTCCTTGGTTTCCCTAAGTAGCACTATGAAACCCGTGTCAAAACGATGCAGAGGTTTATCATTCCTCACTGATGCTGGTTTATCCACACAACTGCGATATTTGAATTCTACCCTTAGATTTATCTTAGTGTATCGCAACAGATTAAAACCACTTCTAAACCTTCAAAAAGTGCCGACCAACCGGTCTAGTGTTTAAAGTGTTGGCCTCTGGATAGGAAGGTTCCTGATTCCAATCCGGGGTCAGGGCATGGATGTAAAATTGTGCTGTCCTTTGTTAAAGGCAATGATGATCCCTCCACTGGATGCTCTTTCACAAGTGGCCATCACTTCCACCTTGTAGTAGGCCAATTATTAAGTACATATGTGCCCGCCATTGGAAAAAAAACACCTTAAAAAAAATTGTTGACGATACTAGGTCTAATATTGACGGTGTATCGTTGGTGGGAATATGTGGATGTGTAGCGCATGCAACATGAGCATTGTACGCATTAAACAATCCTTCATGCACAAACCGTAAAACTACAATTGGGCTTAATTTGTAAAGAGCAGGAATTCTAGAAAATTTGTCTGTTTTGTTCTTTGCGTAAGAAGCAATAAAAGTGAAATATGAGCAGACTGAGCATTGACTTTAAGAGGAGCTTCATAAGGTGTGATCAACTTGTCTACTAGCAGTCAAGTGGCTGCTCTTTAGAAAAGTGACTAAGTTGACCTATTAGGTCTTTTATAGCCTAGTGGATTTATTTTTATAGCTAAAGACATTTCGGTGTTTTAAAAGACCTTCGAAATGAATTGCTTCAAGTCGTTATTAGAGACGTCATAAAGAATTTAAAAAAAAAAAAACGAAACATTTTATAAATATAGTTTTGTATTGCTTTAAAAAGTGAATTTTTGCTTATTTCTTAGCAAAAATGTTTGACTTTCGTGTTAAAGTAGTTATTGTCATTCATATGATGAAAATGGTGATTGTTATATGGAATAACTACAACAAATTTTTATAGAAATTATTCGTTAAAGATTTTTGATAATAATGACTAGCGTCAATCGTTGTCATCAATATGCTCCAAAAATGCAAAATGTAAGCTGTTTTCTTTGACTGGATTTATTGATATAGTCTTACAAATATTTTACCCTCAGCTGATGCATCGATACACAAGTAGGCTCAGCGAAAAATAAATTTGACACTATCTGCGATAATGCGTATTTACTACTATCTCTCGTATATCACATTTTGATGTAAATTTCAGTTTCTAAAAGTAACCTCCACGCATGGGAACCGCCGAAACGTTATCACTTTCCCAAGGCACCCATTTCTCAGGAACCATGCAGTTCACCGATGAAAAAGATATCAGGTATAACGAGAAAGTTTATGAACTAGATTTAAAAGAAATGTAAGGAGGCACTTGAATTTTTGAGTTTGTATATAAATAAAATTAATTCATATAGGAGACAGGAATAACTCCCTCTAGCTAATCCAGGTGGCACTTTAGGATATACATTCCTGTGTATATGAAGATAGACTCTCTATATTTCATACCTCTCCTTAAAGTTTATACAGAAAGTTTTGAAATATCCGGTTAATTTATAGATAAAAATTCTGTACACTTAGTTCCACAGTAGAAACTTAAAATTGCGTCCACCAACAGTAGTGTACACTTGACAGCGGCAGCGAAATTATTGCCATACACGTTCAAAACTTTCTTGCCGTAGACTTGCAATCGTATCTGCGATTCTTGCGAGAATATTAATCAACTTGGATCGTGTACACGCCGCGATTACTATTAAACGATGATCCTTCAGAGACTATGCAGATATCCCTTGAGCGAGAAATCGGTGGATGTATAATAACCGTTTTATCGTGGTAGCTAAGCGATGTGTCCACATTGGCTAATCCATCGAAGCCCGAAAGTTTTGATAGATCCCATTATACAGATGTGAATGCGATTTAATTTTGTTTTTACCTATATTTAAAATTTGTACAGGAAGTTTTGGAATACTCTATATTGGTACTATACTATATTAATTTCTAATATAGGTTAGAACACGAAAAAGCAGCCGGTCATTACTGCATAGGAATATCACGCAAAACATGATATAAGGACATGCGCTTGTAAAGAAATGTAAAAGGGACATTTGTATGCCAACAATTTCAAGACAATAGAATACACTTTTCGTTTTAAATTTACTCACGGACACGTGCTTAGACCATATATCACGTGATATTACTCAAACAGAAACAAGACCAAGTCGAGCTGCTTTTTCATCCTGTACTTAATAACAGAGACGCGGCAGTATAGTTAGATAAGTGACGGATATATCAATCGGAGGATTGTGAGTTCAAAACACGGTACAAAAACCGTCATGTACACGAGAGCTGGTGCATGCTAAATTTGTCGTGGCATGATGTGAAAGTTTGGAGTGTGGGATGCCAGATAAGGTGTTGATCTCGTCATTTGATCGTCGGTTCAAAGTTACGAGGCGTAGTTCTCTAATCTTTTCCCTCGAGATTGATCCATCACCGTCGCCGATAGTCCTTAGTCCTGTTCTAGTGCGACGTTTATCAACTACCTACCAACTAACTACTTAACAACACAAGATAATAAACTGTTCACACAAACAATTGTTGATTGAATATGCGATAACTGGTTTCAGCTGTCATAGGGCGTCATATACAACGTTTCATATCAAACGCGACGTTTTAACAAGGGTTAATCCTAAATACGAAATTACTTGACTTATACTACACTTTGGATTGGTAAGGCAGAGTTAGACAATAGGTCAACTTGTAATTTAACACTTTCAAGTGGAGTGATTTTATCGTAGACCATAGTTTAAATGTTTCTAGTGAAACTGTATAGTGTGTTTTTCGTGTAACCACACGGTAGATGCTGTATAGTATTACGATCCCGTCCATTAATACCTTAAAACAATTTTATTCATTAAAAAACACGTATGCCTTCTATTTAAGTCCTAAAGATTGCATATAAAAATTTTTTTAACGTTTTTTATACTCTTTTTTTTAAAGGGTTAATTGCGAAACTCAAGCCACTTGGTTTCGCAATTAAGACTTTCTCCTCGAAGGAAATTTAAAAGGAATAATTTGTATTAAGTTTATCAGCATTTGAGTTACACAAGTCGCATTAATAGTGTCTCTAAATTCACAACTATGTACACATAATCAGTTATAAATGCTATTAACCCACACCTTTTTGTCGATAGTAATTATGAGTAATTTTCATGGTTTTAAAATAAAAGAGTATAAGCGAAGTAATCGATGTACACAAATAATATATTTTGCATTTGATATTAATTAACTTAAATTAATACTAAGCAAGCTTTATTACCCAGAGGTTTTGTTGCTTCGGAAAAACCAATCAACGCCTCCTATAACTAAAGGCCCGATCACGGGTTACCAGCGAGCTTCATGACGTATTTAAATGTAGGCCCAAGCGCATTTCTCTATGGTTTCCCGTATAGACAATTTATCGCATTGACGGTATACTTCCCTACCTCGAAATATTAATGCAAAGGGAAAAGGTTTACAAAAGACTGGCGAATTGGCGCGTTCCGAATAAGTCTTGAGAATTTTCGTTGCAGATGCTGGACGTGGTTTTTTTTTTTGTTTGATTGTTTAACTGAGAACATTAATCATCAGATACTACATTAATTAGTTACTGTTTTGAATTTCATAACACATTAGAAATTCCCTATAAGTGTGTGATCCCGTTTTGTAGAGGTAGTAATAACTCTGAAGATATATAAAAAAAACTGTTCAAAAGGTTCAAACAGACGCAAGTTTACGAATAAAAGAGCTGACAGCGATTCTCGAGATTTTATTGTGAATAAAAATTCTCGGGTAAGTAATTCAATTCATACTGCTTCAAGAAACTTATTTTTAATTTCATAACGATTATGAGAAATGAACTTTAATAAAAGTATATATCGTACTAAGTAATTATTATTTCAATTATTGACATTAAATATGGAAAATATGTGACAATAAAATTAAATAATCATGCTCAATTACTGTATTTAAGAATAATCATGTACAAAATTAATACAAATATATACCTGTACAAAATACACATAAAATAATTTAATGACTTGAGTTAATTCAATAGTTTAAATACATTAATTTCAAACAAATAATAAAAACTCTATTTTGAATTACGCTGAACAATTTAAGTAACCATTAAGTAACAGTAATGGAAATGATTTTGCCGAATAGTATATATCATTAATGATAGCTTTTATTTGAGAAACAACACAATACTGCTATTATTTTAAAATACAAATAAATTTGATAAAAATACTGATTTGTGCAATGTTTTAATTCCATATTTTTAGGAAAGAACAAGAACATTATCTACAGCTATAGCAGAGAGTTTAGAATTTGCTGAGGTCTATAAATCAAAGCTTAGCTTCAATTCTTTAACATAACTATCATTTTGTGCAGCTCAAAGCAGCTTGGATAAATATTCGACTCTTTTGGATATGAAAAATGACATTATTTTTGCACACTTTGAACTTTCAAATCCAAAAATAATTTATTCTATCTGTATTAAAAGTGATTTGGAAATAACAGCATTTTATAAGAATACAAAACTAAAGGATTTAGGTAAGCACAAGTTTCCCTCTATTGTCTACTCTCTTGTTGGCGCAGTTTTGCCAGATCTGGCCCTTGCGCCATGAAAAACCAATCAACCAACCTATTGCCTACGATTTAAATTCTGTTCAGGAAATATTATATGTGTAGACGCCTCAATCCGAATTGTAAAATAATTTTATTTAATTCATGTTCATTTCTGTAATCGCACTCAATATTTCATATTCTTAATCGCATCAGAATTCATGCATTGTCATCTATCGATGTTCATTTACTAGAATCAGTAGAAGCTATAATAGATGAACTACTGTTCTTGTAACCTGAATGAGTATTGAGTGCGATTACAGAAAATAACACGAATTAAATGCAATTATTTTACCATTCGGAATATATTTCTAAAATTATATGTATATATTACATATAATTCTGGGTTCTAATATTGTTTTCATTCAATATTTTTAAAAAATGCAGTGTTCATTCAGTGAATCTATATTGACAGTAAACAAACATTTAGAATTTAGTAGAGATTATATCTTAATTTTAAAAAAAATGAAGGTTCATTACTTGATCCTCATCCTGATGTGTTTTGCATGGTAGCTCATAATTATATTGTTCTATTAAAATTGTTGGGTGAATATGAAAATGAATTTTTAAAAGTTGGTAATCAACATTTATTTGTACTTAGTAATACGTTAAATATACTATCACCTAAAGAAATATATTTAGACTTAATGACTGTCCACAAAATCATACGGCTGACCATGTCACAAAACATATTATTTGGGCATCAACCAATATATTATTTAAAAACAATTTTGTAAAGTAAAAAATGATGTAATGGATGCAAAACGTAAATCAAAAGTAGAATAAAAAAAGATAAAAGCAGAAAACTGCAAACACTTACAAATTGAGAATATTAGTCTTGATATTTCTATCTTTATTTATTTCCTGATAAAGAGATTGGAATAACTAATTGTTCTGTATAATTTTGTTATGTGGTAGAATGCAGTTTTCACAAATTTGCTTGATTGCAAACTTGTTTGAAACATTTAATTGAAAGTCAAACACGAATTGCCCTATGATGCTTAGTGGATATATAATATTTAGTGAGAGAGTCGTGTGTATATATATATATATATATATATATATATATATATATATATATATATATATATATATATATTAAGATCCTGTTTAAATAAATCAAAATTAAATTGCATACAATAAAACCTTTAGTTTGGTACATTCATTCGTTTATTAGAAAATTCTTTTTATCGATCAAATATTTGCAGTGGAATGCATACACAAATTATGCATGGTATAAAGAACTAAAAATAAAACGTAGTGTCAAATTGTAAGAAGTTGTTTTTACTCAGTTTTGTAAAATTATTGTGTTTAAAATTGTGAAAGAAAATTAAGCTTATTTTCTGTTCAAAGCATTTTTCTTATTCACTGTCATGTTTCATATAATTATGTATTACACATGTCATGTGTTTAAACTTATACTGAGGCATTATATTGATTAAATATAAATATTGATGATGTGCTATGTGATTTGTACTATTTGATGTGAATCCTCATGTATTAATTTCTTGTTAAAAGGATAATAAAAATATTAAAACTATAAATGAAGAAATTTATTTTTTTCATTCATTTTGAAAGCCTCTGAATTAATTTTTATACTGATTATAGCAATAACTAAGCATTATTATTAGATTTTTAAGAAGGAAAATGGGATATGTACATTAATTTGTACATAAAATTAATGTACTGAATTAATGTAATTAATGAATGAATGAAAATGGGATTAGTACATTAATTTGTACATAACAAATTTCAATAATTTCATTTCAGCAGTTATATTTTATGAGCTGTGGTATAGTCTCACTATATTAAAAAAAAAGTTACCGCCGCCGCAGGATTGAAAACTGTGCTGTTTAGCTCGATTCTTAAACGATTTCCCGAGAAAGTACTGATTGGAAAAAAACGACATTAACATTATTTGTTCTTCATCGTATTCCCTGGACAATTATTAAGATTTTTTTCCGATGCGGCTATTAGTTTAGGGTTTATTAAGTGTCAAAATTGAAGAAGCGAAATTTCTTCCGCGAGTGGGCAAAACACATACAAATTTTCAGTCTTCAGCCATGAGTTTTTTTTAAAGAGTACCTCTCAACGTAAATTTTTGCAGCTCGTCGAGTTTTTTTTTAAATTTCAATTTGGTTCTTGATAATATTTTTTTGAAATTCGGGAAAAATCAGGACATTTTTGTTACTTTTTTTTAAAACTGCCGTATCTATATTTTATTACTATTATTTTTTAATTTTTAAAATATAGCAGTATACCTAAGAATGTATTATTTCTTACGGTACTATTATTTTTGAAATCGGTTAATAATTAAATTGGATGCGATCAAAAGTGGGTCATACAAAATTCGGAATCTTTGGATATTTTCGCTACTTTTTGTTACAGTCGTTAATTAAAACTGTCATATCTATATCGTATTACTATTAGTTTTTTATTTTGAAAATAGCGCAGTATACCTCAGACTGTACTCTTTCTTACGGTACCATTATTTTTTAAAATTGGTTCATAAATAAATTCGATGCAATCAAAAGTTCGTGACACAAATTTCGTATTTTTTATTTCGCGGAGCATTGTATTCGCGGAGGGTTGTATTTTTGACCATCGGGTTTGCCAGATATCAAATTTATTGTAGCAACAATTGCCATAAAAACGATTTATTTTTAATTGGCGAGGGAAAAGGCTCGCTTTTTTTCCCTCTGTTCTCAGACGGTTTACCGAGAAAGTACAAAGTACACATCGTAAAGTTTGGAGATTAACAGGGTTTACTTAAAATTGTACAGGGAACAAGATGCAGAAGATTTTTTACTCATGCGGCTATTAGTTTAGGGTGCATTAAGTGTTAAAGCAAAAAAGAGTGAAATCACTTGCGTAAGAGGTATTGGTTTGCGAACCAAACGGGATTGCGTAGCAATCCCCGGGGGTCGGCGAACGTAAGCGAGCAGAGGGCGGAGCCCCCTAGTACTTAAAAATTTTACAGACTTAAAATAAAAGCAAACTATTTTTAATTTGCGTAAATTCTGAATATTTTGTTGATTTAAACACGGTAATATATCCGTAGACACTATGAAAATAAACAAATGTGTAATAATCACGGGGATCGTTGGACTACATCCATGACGTCATAGCATCGTAGTATGGTCTTTTGTTATAGGATGCGTTGAACCAATTCGCGTCTGTTTGCTCAGCAATTTCATAACTTCCTCGAGCACCTGTTTGAAGTATGCTTTCCTCTTACAAAAAAATCGACGATTGATAGCTTTGGACATTTTTCCTAATTTGAAATGTTCTATTTTAAATTTGATTTCTATGGTTTTAATTAAACGAGCCAAAAACAATTGCGCTGATTTAGAAATTCCAGACAAAAAAGGCTGTTCAAATTTGATGACTCCAGACACCTGCGTTGGATGTTTTTGTTGCTTCAGACGTTTCTGTCTTGTAAATAAGATAGGAATATCTAAATATATAATTGACAAACGTATGTGGTATAAAAATCGGCTTTATTTGTTTAGTGTCGAATGGAAACAGATATAAGGATTATCCAATAGACTTTTGCGGAATTTTACCAATTTTACCATAATATTCTCTTTTTGAACTATCTAGCTGGGGCACAAAATGCTGCTAAAACTACACGTAATTCATAAGATATTTCCAGTATGATAAAATTGTTCAATGCTAACAGGAAATAATGAGTAATTGGATAGATTTAAATAAGCGCAGAAAGAAAATATAAGCGGAAATACGCTTATCGTAAAAAATAACGTGGAATCGCCTTTAAACAAAGAAATGGGGAATTAAACAAAGATAGAAGTGCCATTCAGATTATATGGTAAATGACCGTGGTATGATATTTGCCACCATACATTTGATAGTAAATAAGAAATAACTATTCATTATTAGACTATTTCAGTAAAAGTGAACGATTTTTGGATACTTTTATTTTAATTAGAGGTATGAATTGCATTTATTGAATATGGGTGCTATATTCATTATAAATAGGTTGGAATAAGATATGAAATTGAGTAATGACAAATTGCTTCCAATCGCTATAAGAAGTTAAGAAAATGTAGCGCAGTTGCTAAGCTCAGGTCTACTAGTTAATTTTATTCCATTACCATTTCAGTTAATTAAAAGTAAAATAGTTTTCATTCTATCAAGAAGTTTTTCCGGACACGTTGGAGGTCGTTATTTTTTTTTAATGTGATATAGAAACATTTTAATGATATTTTTATGTTTAGTGTTATTAAAAAATAGCATTGGGCTATAAATATTTAAATTATATATTAATAATTTTGTAAAACTGATAAATATGTATGAAAATTTAAGGAAATTTATGAAAAACTTCAAATGTGCTACAGAAAAATCTTCAATTAATTTGAAAAATAATGCTTCCAAAATAAACTACATGCAATTGTCTAGTGAATGAACTACAATCAAAAATATATTTAAAAAAACAAAAATTCGACAAGCGATCGAAAAATGAATGCAAGATTTTTGACAGTTTTACAGTCAGATTTCTTAAATAAAGAGCCATAATTTAAAAACTCTTCCTCGTCATAATTGTTATAGTTCATTCACTAGACAACATTATGAAAAACAAGTTCTCAAATTTTTACGAGAATCCATCAATAACTTTTTGTGTTATAACATTTTGAAGTGAAGAAATAATGCAAAAATATTAATTTAGAGTAAAAGCAGTTTGAAGTGTATCGTTTGCTCTCTCCTTGCTTTTACTGTTTGCGTAAACAATTTTGTTCTTCACTTCTCTTTCAAAATGTTCACACTATTTCCAAAAGAAAAACCATTTAAACACTTAAGAAACCTTTCTAAAATTATATTTGCAAAAAAAAAGTAAGCTTTAAATTTAAATTTTAAACGTTTTTCGTCTTTTTATGTCCATTTCCGATGGTTTCCAGACCTACTTCCGGTTATCCCGCCTTGATTAAAATCGTAATATCTCTTCAACTAATTAACATAGAGAAAAAATCAAATATTCTTTGGAAAGTCAAATAAATACACTATCAAATAAGATCAAAAACTGCTTTTTGAATATTTGGTCAAAAATGACATTTTCAACGTGTTCGGATACCTTAAAGTAAGTGTATTTTTAAAAGATGTTTTTAATAAGTTTGTTGATAATTCACACTTATATTTGAGCAACACAAATAAATTAAGAGGCAAGGAAAACTTATCTATGATCTTAAGTGCGTCATAATAGGTAGGAAATAGGTTAAATAGCGGGAGTTTTTAATTTGAATTTCAAGATGAGATAACATGAAAAAATGTGGTTGTCTCAATACTTCAATTTTTAGGAAGACGCTTGGGGAAAATAGCTAACTATAGCTAGACATTTATACGGCTATATAATGTCTCAGAAAAAGACCCAGAAGATTTTGATAATAGAGATAAGTACATTTTAAAAGTGGGGAAATAACATTAACTTAAATAACTGCATGATCTGTATAAAAGATTCGAATTATAAACTTTAAAATTCATATATGTTCGTTACGATTTCAAAACAATTATTAACATAAGTTCTTTGTTAGTAAAGTATCAAGATGTATTTATTGTACAATTTATAACACTTGACTTAAAGTGATTATAGAGATGTGCTAACAGTTTCACACACAGATCTTTGCATCTCTCAATACCTGTCCTTCCATAATCTTTAATTCGGAAAGACTTTATAATTGGTGGTAACAATTGAGTTTACCTAGTAACTCAATGGTACGCTCTAACAAGCTAGTTTATTCAAATTCAGAAGCATTAATTTTCTTTGGAGGAAACTTCCCGTTGATTTTACACGTAGACCGAGAGCGCATATTTAGCATTTCCGAAATAGCGGGAGTTTTTAATTTGCATTTCAAGATGAGATAACATGGAAAAATGTGGTTGTCTGAATACTTCAATTTTTAGCAAGACGCTTGGGGAAAATAGCTAACGATCAGGAATCGTTAACGTTTTCCTACAGAAACCTTAATTAAATGACAGCTGAAGAATCGAAGTAATTACTGAATCTCGGGACATAGGAATTCGTTATTTATGCGGAAGCTTTATTCAAATTTTATGAACATGGCAGAGAATGGAATATTTACTTTTTCTCAAACTAGGGCATTGGTGTTTAAATTGTTTTCTTTCTTCAGTGTTTCACCGCCCTATGAGCCACTCTAGATATTCGAGTAGTGTTGTGTTACTTTTACGCCACAACACATTTAATGACTAAACCAAATCTTTCTATCTAATACATGGATTCGTTTAACTCTTGGAAATATTTACTATCCCATTCTATAGAATAGAATCCTTCGGAAAGATTTTTTTTTTTGTCAGAATAGAATCATTCGGAATGAATCTACTGTTCCTTTTGTTATATTTCTTTAGAAATATTTTTGTTTGTCATAGTAAAATCATTCTGAATGAATCTATTGTTTCTTTCTTTAGATTCCTTTGTAAATATTCTGTTGGCATTTTTCTTAGAATAGAATAATTTGGGAAATATTCTGTTGGTATTGTTCTTAGAATAGAATGATTTGGAATTATTATGTTGGTATTTTTCTTAGAATAGAATTATTTGGAAATATTCTGATGGTATTTATCTTAGAATGGAATAATATTTGGAAATATTTTATTGTTTTTTTTCTTGGAATAGAATTATTTGGAAATATACTGTTGGTATTTTTCTTAGAATAGAGTGTTAGGAAATATTTTATTGGTTAAGAATATTAAAACTGGTTAGAAAAAATTGTAGATTTCGTGGTGGAATTATGTGTGGTGAACCCTTCAGAGGGTTAATTATTCAAACTTAACTGGAGAAAATTAGGTTTGGTAACACTTTTTAAACGCTTCTTTTAGTTTTACGTTTTTGCGCTAAATTTATGTTAGCTCATACAGTATCCTAAAACAACCCTTGAGCCTTGAGTGGTAGTGCTTTCTCAACTTAAGCAGCGAAAAGAATAAAGATTTGAACAAGTCATATGCACCTTAGTCTACCAAAAAATACTTCGATGCACGTTACGACTACGAATATGATACGATATAGGTAACAGTGTTATAAGTATTTATTAATGCATTGTATGTTAATTCTGGAAGTAGTTGGTAAATTAAACACAAGTTAACCTTTTAAATGGTTTCGACGATATATCTCGTTCATTAATATCTGACCAATGTTGTTAATGGCCCGAGATAACTCGTCTATCATCCTGATAATTTTTTCTAATGTCGAGATAGTCAACTTATCAATACAAAGGGGAATAAAGGTACAAGTAGGAAAAGCAAATGTTTTCTTACACCACACTTCAATCCCCTAACACCATCTAATTCTTGACAACAAAAGTCGTGAGCGTTGAATAGACAGTTCATTAGTATAAAAGTATTGAGAGATGGTTATAAGAGTGTTAATTGGTGTTTTTGTCTGCCCATTGAAACAATAAGGTCTACCATACAATGGTTTACTTGTTTTGAACCCGGAAGGAAATTTTCAGCGGAAAAATTATCTCTTGGGAAGTTTGAGACTACTGTACACATAATTAATGAAGAGAGAAAAGAAGCTTTCAACGAAAATTCATCAACTACGTTTAACTGTTTGTAGACGTGGGGGTTTAGTTAGAAAAAAAATAGAAATATAATTATGCAAAGTTGGGTATAAATAAAGGTTTAAGTTACATTTCTATTGTCTCAAGGTTTCGTAGAGGTAAAAGATTCTGTTCATGTGTGTATTTGCACTTTCTAAAACTTTTGTGCATTTTTGTCTTGAAAGTATTTTGAAGCAATTTTGTAATTTTCTTGACTAAACAAACATAAGCGGTAATCTTTCTCTTGTAGAAGTTGTAAGAAAGTAGTTTAGAAAAAGCTACTGTTTCTGTAACTTAAGTTCTCTAGAGCTCTTAATTTGAAAGTTTCATAATTTTTCTCGAACAATAAATGAGCACACCAACTTAGGAAAATTTCATAACATTTATTGCGATCAATGGCAGAAGAGGCACAAAGCTAAACTATGTCGTCCGCTATAACGATACTGTTCCAATGTAATGGCTTGGAAAAGTTGGCAAATTACAAGAAAGATCTTGAAATAAAAAGTTTTTTTTTCTTAATAAATTACATTAAAAACTACTTGTAACATACTACATTCCGGCTTAAGGACAGGTCCTAAGTGTCCGCCATTGGAATTAGTCGACCATCACTTCCGGCCTTGTAGTGGCCAAGGATAGAGTCCAGTGCCCGCCATTGGAAAAAAATATTCCGACTATAGCGAGTTGACATTTGAGTGACGTAGTTTGCATAATTAGTGTTTGTCAGCTAGCTCTGTACTGCTCGGTGCCGGACTCGGATTAAAAAGTTCTCGGAGACGTCTCTTAGATAAACAGGAAACGGACACTGCTGTGCTACTTGAAAAACCTATGAGTCTTTTGGGCTTCGTCTAGGTTATGCATTGATTGTGGTGTTTGTAGCACGAATTCTAGCTCTGAATTTATTGCTCGGTGCCGGACTCGGATTAAAAAGCTCTCTGAGCCATCTCCTGGATAAACAGGAATTACACATAATGCTGCTACTAGGAAAACTTTAGTCTTTTGGGCTGGGTTGAGGTTGTGCATTGATCTAGGACATTATTTACTGCAAATAACTACACAAGTTAGCTAATCAAGTAACCACGTATGGCAATCACTATGCAGGATTTTGCATATGGCATCCTTCTCCTAACAATTTACTATATATCTACAAGTGATATCGGTCAAGGTTATCTGACTTCCCATAAGAGCAGCACTATATTAACAAGTTGCCTGTGAAGTTAAAAGATTTCATTAACAAAGATAGTATAATTGTATAAAGTTTATATTTTTAGGTTTGGAGTAAGTTTTGATGTACGGTAAGAATCAAAATGACTTATACCTAGAGACTACTCAAGGAATAGTGAAGTCCAAAGTATTTACCTGCTGTTCTTTCTCATACTCCAGTTTAATTCGAGATTCGATGAAAAATCGTGTACCAGCAAATGTTTTGTCGTGCGATGCGTCTGTCATACGGCGATGGAAATATCCTATGAGAGTACCGCAAGCCAAAAACACTGAACAAGCTGAGACCTAAAAGAGAATTTTTCTTAATAGAAAACACACACAATTATATTTTTTAAATATTAGTGTCAATATTATTGTATTCGAATTATTAACAGCTTAGTAAATGTGTTAGAATCAGTAATGTGAAAAGGTGGTCCTTATAGTCTGTAAATGATCACCTCGAACACTCATGCAATGCGTTTGCATATTGAGAATGAATATGGGTTACTGCAGTAGCAGAAATAATTTTCTAACAGATTTTTACTCAATATCCTTGGTTAAGTAAATCGACACATGGAGTTTTGCCTAATTTTGAGGTTTAAATTAACAAAAACAAATTAATATTGAGAGTTTGCTTTGAAAATCATGATGTTACAAGCCAGTATAAAATGTATTAGGTCATTTTCATAGAACCAAACTAAAGACGAGAGGAAATTTCAAGTTTAAACTTTATTAACTTGAAATAGCCAATGTTCTCTTAGCGCGTTTTTCCTGGTCTATGCAAAATCATTAGTATCAAGAAGTAATGCAGATGGAAAATAATCTATCACATTTCACCTATCAATATCTCTTGGACGATTATACTGTTTGCTTCTCTATTATGACCCAATCATAGAAAGTATCGGAACATGTTGTAAAGTAACAAAAGTTGAACAAAGGAGAGGTAAAATAAATATTCCTCGACTAGTTATTGACGAGAAATAAAAAACTTCCCTGCGCTTGGTTTAGTGGAATGATGAGAAGTGTTTTCTCGACTGTATTAAATGTTACTGCTGAAGGAAATATAAATGGTATGGATGAAGTGGTCGACACATAATCGTTCCTAAGTGAATTGATTATTTTTGTTATCTTGCAATAGCTTCAGTTAATGGACGAATGGGTAATTTACTTCTTTATACCGACCTAATCGAAGAAAGCACAGAACCGTATTGTTTATATAAATTGATATTCCCCAAATGCGAAGGACAATAATATTCCTCTACTCGATTTTGACGTGAAACAAAAAATTCCCAACAAGGTTTAATGACAGGTAAGGAATGTATTTGTAGTTATAATAACTGTTACTGCAAAGGGAAAACACAACTGGTTGATATGAAGTGGTTGACACAATCATTCCCAAATGAATCCATAAATTTCCATCTTTCCTTATCTACAGTTACTGTACGATTGTGCTATTTGCTTCTATGGTCTGCCCAAATCGAAAAAAGTACAGGAGTATATCGTATCTGAGCTACTGTTTTACAAAGACGAGATCAAATATATTTTAACGATAAGTTTGAAATTTCCTTACTAGGTTTGGTACCAGGTAAGGAATGTGTTTTCAGTTGTATAAATCCTCCTGGTGGTTGTAGTGAAGAGGTATCTCGTTCATTAGCAAACCTGTCCAGATCTTGATCTTGTCATCTTAAAAATTTGGATATATTTTGATGACGAGAACATTGTCGATAGCAATATTGGTCAGAACTTGATGGACGAGATATCTCGTCGAAACCACTTGGACTTTTAAATGTTATCGCAAAGGGAAACGATAGTGGTTGATACATAATCATTTCCAAGGGGTTTGATCCATTTATAATTTACCCTAGTTACAGTTACTGGACGACTGGGATATTTGTTTCTCGATTCTGACCTAACCGACGAAAATATATAAGAAACGATTGCTGTGTCTGTGCTACTATTCGCCAAAAGAGAGATAAATCTGTCATCTAAAATCGTATCATCTAAAGAGCTTCTCATTGCTGCTTTATTATTCTTAGATGAACTAGTATTACGAAGATGCGAAAAAAAAAAATAAAAAAATTACGATTCTTATAGTAAACGCCTCAAAGTATATCTTACATAATCCTCAAAGTAGATCTCAGATAGTCATCAAAGTAGATATTAGGTAGTCATCAAAGTAGACCTTAGATAGATAGTCAGCAAAGTAGACCTTAGATAGGTAGTCATCAAAGTAGAGTCTTTAGATAGATAGTCATCAAAGTAAAAATATTGTGGCAGTTGGTAGCCATCAAAGTTGCTCTCGGTAGATCGTCTTCGCTGTCTAGTAGCTAGTTAGTAATACTACACCATATGAGAAGGTAAACAATTTATTTCTGGACGCCAACTACATAACCTATACGAGATACAAAAATGTACTATACTACATCTATTGAGCCGCGGTAGCTCAGTCAGAAGAGCGTCGGGCTCGCATCGGAAGGGTTATGGGTTCTGACCTCAGCGGAACCTGCAATTCTTAAGGTTTGCTAGATCGGCGCTTGGACCTGGCTAAAGACCGTCGTGTTCGCTAATGGTGGCTGGAGCACGTTAAATAGGTCGTGGTCACAAAGTCCCCCATGTTCCCATACCAAATCAATACCTCTGGGGGTACCTGATCAGGGGGTTATTGAACTCTGATTGGGATCTAAAATTACGATATGTGTGAGTGAATGGATGTGTGAAAGTGACCTTCCTGTAAAACGGATGTGTCATGCATGAAGAAGTCCAACCCTCCGGGACAATAGCACCCCCAATCGGGCCATATATGGCCCGCACGACAACAACTGCATCCGTAACTAGTATTACTGACATTCATAAAACAATGATTAAAAATAGTTTACACTCGTATTGATGTCACAGTATGTATTTAGTTTGTTAAATTCAAAACCATTCACTCTCACGTTGGATTAAGTGGGCAGGAAGATTTCTATTCACTTAGGCCCGGTGCACACATCCGGTTTTTCAACGTGCGGCGCCGCTGCGGCACCGAAACCCAACTATGAAACGACGCAAGTACTCATTTCGCGCCATTTGCGATAAACATTCTATCGAAGAAAACGCGTTTATTTCGCTAACTTGTTGTACAAAAAAGTATATTTTGAAACAAAATAGACGTTACTGGATACAACCATTTATTAATTATTATTTATATTCCATGTATTTATGAAAACAAGGTATTTCAGAACGGAGACGCGAGTGCGGCACAAATTGCACTCAAGTTGGACGGGCGTCGTCGCAGCGTTGCTTGAGGCATGTGTGCACTACTCCATTGAATCTAATGTATCTCAGACCACTCTTGCGTTGCGGCAACGGCGCCGCACATTGAAAAGCCGGATGTGTGCCCCGTTCTTTAACCAGACCAGTCAATGACAAAGTGCGTGCACTCGTGCTCGAAGTTTTGTTTAAAGTTTAAAAAACAAACTGTCTAATATTTTATAACATAACACTACCCTGCAATAATGGACCGGACAAGCAGATGTGATAATATAAGGGAAAGAATATATGCTTTAATTGGGGGATGATACCCAAAGTGCAGCAATTGCATTAGCAACCCTTCTGGGCATACTTTCAACAAGGTTTTGATACACAGCTATGGGTATTTGTGTTTATTACTGCTGCAGGAATGTCCGTTGGCGTCCGATCCATTATTGTAGGGTAGTGTATATCAAATTATGCTCTAGTAATACAGGCATTCGGTGACATAGAGTCAGATAATCAAAGCTATCCTAATGAGGTTTTAATAGGAGCTCTGGTAATTAAGGTTCGACTGTATTTTGAGTCATGGCTCTTATGAAGAGTATGTCGATCAAGAGGTCAGATAATCAAATATCTGCTCTATATTGGTTAACAGAAGCTCAGATAATCAAGGTTCTACTTTATTTCCGTTAAAAGTATCTCAGATAATCAAGACAATTGTAATTTGACTTATGACTCTTTTATACCGTATGTGTATCAGGAGACAGACTCAAAGTCTACGTTCTGGAGGTCACAATTAAACAGTGCATATTTCATTTTAAGTGGGAATGATCGGGTAAGATTAGAGCGTTTGTGTACACACACCCATAATTATCTCATGTCGGAGACGTAATTATTGGAGTGATGGTGTTCAGGCATGTTCTCTTGTACAATGCGTCCGATTTTTATCGGAGATCTATGTTGTCTTTGTTTGAACTTGATCAAATTGTATAAAATGATTTTATTCGACTTTTCAGCAGCTTAGTTAAAATTATAGTTAAAGTGAATATGTGTGTATCATTTAAAAAGAAAATAAATTGTTTTTTTTTGGACTGGATATTCTTGGAAAAAGCGTATAAATTATCGATCCTTTTGGATTCATCCGCTAACAGCCTTGCGATTTGTGGAAGGTGCGTTTTATACAACATTTTATAAGCTCCTTAAGTATTATAAGTTTTAACACTCATTTTTGTATCGTATCCATAATTTAATACGTGGGAAGCCGATTACTGCGACTAAAATGCAGATGAATTACTGCAATTCTGGAATGCGAAGCACTAGCGCACTGGATATTTATTGGTCCGGCTTAGCAGACCATCCGACAATTCTAAATGTCGGACAGAATTTTTGTCGGATCCGATAACATCGGAAAGTCGTGTGCCAGGGCACCAATATAAAACTATGTAATTTGAGAAAACACAACATCGGATAGTTATCAGTGTGTGTGCAAACGCTGTTAGGCGATTTTAACGATTTTAGCGATGGTTTTTTGGTGACGGTGGATAATATCCTCTTCACAAACGTCTAGGAGAGTCTACCTGTCTGCTGAGGTTCTCAGTATCTGTGTTGGCAAGGATGGCCTCCAGCGCCACCTGCGACACTGCGGTAAGCACGGCGATGACACAGGCCACCAGCAACGGCAGGGACAGCATGGTGTGAGAGACGAAGACGGCGAAGTAGACGAAGAGTGCGTTGTCCGTGGTCCTTCGATGGGTCCGGCTGTAGGAGCAGACCACCAGGACGGCCAGCAGGCACAGCCACACACCTGCGGACACGAGCCAGGAGCAGTGGGCGAAGGATCGCTCCAGTGGAACCATGCAGATGAAGAGCAGGACTAGAATACCCACGACGCTGGCAATCGTGAAGATTCGTACATGATCTTCCCAGATGTCCTGCAAAATAGAAATGTCACTCATAATTTACGTGAACCGGTATTATGGCGATAAGGATACCAAACCTTCATATTATAAAAATGTGACTTATAAAGATAAAAAACGTGTCAAAAATTTTCAATAGATATTTCGGTGGAGCAAAAGCTCCACCATCATCTGACAAAAGAAAATGACGAGAGACTAAAATGTGTCATAGATGAAAAAACAGTTTTGCCAAAATTAAAACGAATTTTTATCCCATTGAAAACTGGAACTTTAGTCTAATACTAAAAGTTATTAACCGTGAATTAAGGCTGACTTTCAAGAACCATTGTGCAATCGTAAGCATGTAGTACACAAATAGAAATATATTAATATTATTTACAATTGCAACTTCCAAATCCTCCGCATATCAGATGAATTCTAAGAACAACTAAGAATAGAATGCAACCCAAGAAAGTTTGGAATCAGAAGCATTGCACCATACAACTTACCATAAAAAAGAGTGATGCACTTAATTTCAACTTGAACAAAAAATAACCATTTTATTCTATGCTAGTGAAATTTACAATCACTATATATATAATATTTACAGAAATGTAATTTTGACACAAAATTTTACTATATTTGTTACATAATGCGCGTGGTACAGTTGAATTCAAACAATTTGGGCATTCCAACTAAAATGAAATTGGGTGTCCATTAAAATCGGATGAAACTATTAAGGAAGTGTGAGTCTTTGCAGATGTTATTAAGGATTGCATTGATGTGCATTGTAAATATATTTGGATTAAATTTGCGTAGTAAAAAGTCTTTCATCTAGAAATAAAAATATTATTACATACGATTTTCAAAACGCCCAGTACAAACTTTACAGCAGCAAAAATTAAATTTAAATTCAAAGTAATATATGCCCGCTAGCGCAACCCGAATGTTCTAGAGGGGTAAAATAAAAGGCAAAAGTATGTTAACATTACTATGAGCCCTGGACATTTTGATTATAGAAGTTGCTCGAAGTTGTGACCACCAACAAAAATATACGCCCAATAGCATCGACGCAGGGATTGCCAGTCATATTTAACCTTTTGACTACGGCTATAGATATAACAAGATTCATTCATGGCGCTATACTTAACTTTCAAGGTACAACTGCTGTAACGGCTGTAGTCTAAATTCTATTTTGGGGCGATCATGGTAGCTGTATCGGTCGTAGTCTAAAGGTTAAAAATTGCTGTTCCGGTCCTGAAAAATTCAGCTGTGACAACGATTTTTACTATGAGGTCATCTTCGAAGCCAATAGGTGCTTCGTGTACTATACCTTTCAGCTACCTCCGGAGTATCAAATCACTGTATGGATAATACAATCGGGTTATCTTGGTAGTCAAGCAACGTATCTACTATGGTCCACCCTTCAAGTCCAAAACGTACCCTTACTGCCATACATCCCAATGTGAATACAGTTTAATTTTGTGTTCACTACCTTCTTATATGATTGAAACACGGCAGATACACTCTTGCTTGAAGAAAATTAAATCCCCTGTATCAAATGATAGCCAATTCACTAGGAGCGTAGAGGTTGAAGTAACTGTGAAGTCTTCACCATCCAAAGTCTACAAAGTTTGGTGAGTCACTACACTTGTCAAACTACGCTGAATAGGATATAGTGAATTCCATGATTCTACTGTCTCTCCATGTATTCTATCTCAATTCTAAATGTGAAAATGAAAAAAAAAAATGACAGCACAAATCCAACTAAGCTTTTGTTTGTGCCAGTAAAACATTTCCTTGTGAATTCCGATTGATTGAAACATAGTTTTATAGAACTTTTTTGCCTGAAACGCACAAATCCGTAATGTTTCCGAACAAACAGCACCAATAAAGCTGCTTCCTGAAATTAAAACAACGCATTTGCTACCAGTACTCTGAGTTGATAGCATATCCCACTTGTACTCCCTCGAGAACAACACTCATGCTCCAAGGTGAAAGCAACGGAAAAGCACGAATGGAAACACATGCTCGTGATAAAGAAAGAAGCACTAAAGACTGAATGGTTCAATAAAAGGCGCAATAAAGAGCAATCTCGCTGAACGATGTACTATGGAATGACTTGGGTTTAATGACTGTACTGAAATCTGTGCTAAAGGAAAAAAGTGATTAATCACTTAGTGGATAATTAATTAAGCTCGCAAATTCTTCATGGCTACTGAGGAATTTTCTCACATCACTTCATCAAAGCTGATGAAGGTGTCCCTTTTACCACCTATTATTTTCTGAGGTTATTAAGAGAGCTTCACCAATTCGGACAATGAGGAGAGGAATTTCCGCTATTTGTGTATTGTTAAATTTACGAAATCTGGTCCACAGAGCTTCTTTTGCTTTCATGAACACAATGCTTAATTTTATAATGGTTTTTAAATCGCTGGAGTTCTATTTTTGAAAACTCGCACAATGCTTATGAAGTTAAGTAATATGGTAAATCCCCGAAAGAGCATGTTTAGTTTCTTTTTCAAACCTTCCTAATTTAATGGATTCAACAAAAACTATTTTAATGGATTCAACAAAAACTATTTTAATCAGAATTGACATCATACCTAAGTGCAATACCTTCATAACTTAAAAAGTGACTTTCTAGTTTTTATGAGCACAATGACTGTAAATACATCTTTTTACATAGTGAAAAACCGTCATAAATTTCCTTTACTGGTGGATCCCACAGCTTCGACAGTTCTACGTGCTGATTGAAGCGTATATTTAGTCTTTCTACACATGAAACTAAAAATTTATTATCTAAGTTATGAATGTAACGCAACCAGGATATTTGAATTATGAAAACTGTCCATCAATAAATACATTTTAGAGCTAGAATATAACTTGAATGCGTTAGAATAGTTTTGAATTCGTTTGTGAATATTTTCATTATTCGTATTTGATGTCATAAAATTGTCAATATTATTTTTAGAGCTAGAATATAACTTGAATGCGTTAGAATAGTTTCGAATTCGTTTGTGAATAGTTTCATTATTCGTATTTGATGTCATAAAATTGTCAAGGCTTTGATACATAAAAATAACGACAGAGTTGTTTTACTGAGTGTTCTCACTTATCTTGATTTGCGTTAACACACATACTAATACTATGCTTATTATCTTTTAGAATTCCATATACATCTGAACATTGTAATATGTAAACGGTAACTTCTTTTGATGTAAGCTGTATAATCATTACCATACTGGAATACAGAATTGAAAGATTATTCGGAAGGTAACATTTGAACTCAGTATTCGAATCTATTTATTTGAATACAATATCAGAATTCACTACTGGATTACTATACAGGGTGATTACAAATGAATACCCCAACTTTGAAGGGCTATATTTACAAAACTACAGAAGATACATGCATTTTGGGAAAAAGGAAATAAAAATAACATTGTAAAGTTACTAATAAGCATAAGTTATAAATTTTCAATGTGACCACCACCAGAAACATGAACAATATCCATTCTGTAGCAGAATACATCGCACGCTTTTTTCAGCATGTATGGTGTTACAGTTTCGATGGCTGCAGTTATCCTCGTTTTCAGTTCAACAATGTCAGATGGTAGAGGAGGAAAAAACACTTTATCTTTCATGTAGCCCTAAGGAAAATAATCGCAGGAGGTTAAGTCAGAGCTTCTTGCGGGCCACGGATGATGGTCAAAATCTGTTCTGCGACCAATCCACCGTTGCGGCAGTTGCTCGCTCAAAAATTCGCGTACAGAAAGGTGCCAATAGGGTGGTGCACCATCCTGTTGGAAGATGAAGTCCCCATTTCTTCTTCTAGCTGAGGAAACAACCAAATCTGCAGCATATCCAGGTAAGAAATGCCATTAACAGTGTTCTCTTTCCAATAACCGCTCGTTGCGCCATCTCTCGCCAAAAAAAATGAAACTTAAAATTAATGACACTTCAAAACTTCTCACTCAATGCGATGTGTGGAATGGAACGCTACCTTGTATTGTTTAAAAGATATAGCCTTTCAAAGTTGGGATATTCATTTGTAATCACCCTGTACTTCATAATCATATCAGAATACCACATTGTAATATATGGTTGTCCTTCATTATGCACTCATTTTTAGCTACTTAGATTGGGACCTTCGGCTTACAGTGGATTCTAAATCACCACAGACGTTCATGCCCATACCGGGATTCAAATAAATTGCCTGCTGAACATACAGTCAGAACCAATCGGAAATGCGACTGGTAGAACATAAGAAGGACAATGCTGAAACACCATTAAACCTCCTGGTGGCCGTCTCGAAGAGATAATTCCTCAACACCGACCTTGTCTTGATGTACGAGATATCTCGTCATTAGAAGAAAACTGGCCAGATATTGTTCTCATCGTCATAGAACGTAAGCAATTTCTTTATGACATCTCGTCATTAGCAAACTTGCTCATATCTTGATAGACGACATTTCTCGTCGAAACCTCTTGGGGGGTCAAACACATACATCACAGCACAAGTTAGACTGATATAGAAACACAACAAATGTAGCACTACATCGTAACTAGTACAGAAGTACCATAATGGCATTGGAACAAAGTATTATAAATGATTTAGCACCTATGTAATCCAGTTGGTAGAGTCAAAATAAGCAGCAAGGGGTTCGAAAATAGATCCAACTAGTTTGTTGTGTACGTGAGGTCTGGTGTATGTTAAATCTATCGTGACCTCAAATGTCCTCCCTTTTTGCTTGGCGTATAATTTTGGGAAATGGGATTCAAACTCAGGTGTTGGTCTCGTCATCTGACCACAGTTTAACATTTCGAGGTGTTTTTCTCGAATTTGTTTCTTTTTAGAATTGATCCCGAACCATCATCATTATCCCTTGTTGATCCAGTTCCGCTTTAATTCGACTACCTACTTTACACATCAGAAATGATTTATAAACATAAATTATCTTCATCTTAACTCTACAACTTTTCAATGAGTTTGTCTTGTCCATCAAGATCTGAGCAATTTTGAACATGATGAGGTATCTCGTCATCAAGATGTTACCGATTTTTTGGATGATGACGAGATCAATATATGGTCAGCTTTCTTACACGAGGTATCTCGTCCACCAAGATCTGGTCAGTTTTGTTAAGGACGAGACACCTTGGCTCACAGTTAAACTAAACGTTGTATGAATAAATATTGAATCATCGATCAGAGAGAGTGCATGAAATTGCAATGGTAATCACGTTTTTCGATTACGCTGATAATTCTTCTGAGTAACATGAATGCAATTCACCTAATTACGATTTCATCCGATTAATTAGCCCGCAAATGGATATGAGGAAAGCCAATAAATAAACCCATAATAGAACACGGTAGTGAACCCGAAGCGAGCACTCTGTTTAATATGCTTCAGAATGGAATAACTAAAATAGATATAACAATATTTTACTGCACAAATCTAGCTATTAAGGTACACACTAGAAGTTTATTATTTTAATTTTAACTTTAAAAATCTAGTTTTTTCACAGTAGGTCATTGGTTGATGCTTAAAACTATTTCAGTGAAAGGAAATCCTTTTCAGCTAATTATTAATTAGCTAATTAAGACATAATGAGCTACTTAGCATGTTGTTTTAACAGTGATATCTCAAATTCTGATTTGTCTAGAAAGACAATTCTAGTTGGAAATTATTTCCAATATTATTCTTCATATTTTGACCCTCAATCAAGTTTCTTGAGAGAAGAGGTTTTCTGTTACAACTTTTTTCGCCAAGAATGCATAAACATTCCCGATTTTTTATGGAAATTGAGGATTTAAAAATCCATTAAAAATTTATTTCTTAACTAAAAACTCTGATTGAGGGTCAAAACATCCGCTATATTATGTAGATTATAATGATTCACAAATAATTTTAATAGATTAATTTATTGTTGAGATCACTGTTTCAACAAAGCCTCCTATTGCAAAATCCTATTTCTTCAGAAATTGAGTTTAAAGTTTTGGAAACACGTCTGTTCATGGTGACAGTACCTAACAAAAGCCTGGTAATTTGAAAACTATTTGGAATATTTTCAAGATCTTGGCATCGTTTGAAAGCTAAGTAATTGAAGAATATTTTGAAGCAATAAAAAAAAATTAGTGTACATACACCTTAAAGGTTTGATACGAGGAAAAAAAATCGTTACAGAGTTATTTATGAAGTTATTGCTAGACAAGATATTTTCTTTTTTAGGTTCAGTTTAATGATTTCAAAATGAATGAAGAAAAGTTCCGAAGTATGTTTTTCTTAGAAAAGGGTGAGATGATTAGCATTGCTGCTATTGATGAGAGTTCATTAGCGTATCCAAATCCCGAGGTAGGAATGGATGTTCACAGTGGACTGGAATCGAATATGAGCCGTTAGTGGAGGTCTATTTAGCCTTCATACAGCAAACAATGATCGAAAGTGACAGACCAATTATGTCTGACAAAATGGTCAAATGTTTTAAGCATCAGAGTAATATAATGTTTTCAAGTTTTTCCCTTCAAGTTTTTTGAAGAAATGTCTCGTCTAGGTATAGCTACACTCTATGTTTATGAGTGATGGCAACGGCTTGGCAATTTTTTTTGGCGCACTTCTAGTAGCGAGTTACGATAAATTAAGGCAACCCAGCTGTCCTTACCGTTGTTGTGGTTTTTATGGCAACCTCGGCAAACGGAAACTTTCAATTTTCATTTTGAATATTCTAGAAAATTCTCACAAAATCCGTTTGATTTCATTGGTTCGTTTGAAATGTTTTCTTCGCTCCGATTGGTTATTTTGATTTTAAAATATTCTTTGATTGCATTGGTCCTTTTAAAATCGTTTTCTGCGATACCATTGGTCCATTTTTATTTATACATCGACAGTTGTGGAATTTTTATTTTAATTTATTAGTTTTCACGAAAGGATTAAGACTTTTTTTTTGCCATTTTCGTTTTAATTATTTTTTCACGCAAGAGTTCTGACGTTATCAGGTTGTATTATTTCTTGCTTTTTTTCTTTTATAAATCTTTTTCCTTTTCAACATGCCCACTGTATTTAGTGTAATTGATAAGTTTCAGGGTACATATTCTTACCCAACATTCGAAGTTTAGTTCTGCTGGAGCACAATTGTGTCTTGTAAAGTATTTACTTTTTGTGAAATCATAAAAAAAAAATACTTTCAAAACGTTTTTAAATGTGTTTTCAAGCTTTCATTTTTCGTTGTGAAAAGAAAAATGTTTTTGAAAGAAAAAGATTTTTGAAATAATTCTTTCCTTGGCAACTTTAGAAGTGCGCCAAAAAAAATCGCAAAGGCCGTTGCCACCACTTATAAACGTAGAGTGTAGCTGTTCCCTCGTCTATCAAGGTATTCCGATTTTACTAATGACGAGATGAATGATCATCAAGTTATCACCGATTATTTAAATGTTACGTGATCAAGATCTGATCAATATTTGCTTACAACGAGATATTTCGTCAGTCAAGATCTGCTAATAATCAATACAAGCACCAGGAACGTTAATTTAGAAAGACCATGTTGCATCAGTGTGGCGTTAATTGATTACCTACCAATCAAAATCATACCCATTTTATCGTCATAATGGAAAAAATATTTGGTGGGCCACAGCAGTTCAGTAATGATAATCTAATACTAAAATTCTGTGACACGCCAAAATTTGCACAGTATTTTTAGCCGTCAAATAAAAATGGTTGAAAATTTCTGCCCCATATTAACGTTGCCTCCTCTACATATTTTTCTCAATAGGTGACAGTGCGTGTGGGTTGTGAGATGATGTTGAGTTTTGACTTCAAGAAGCAACATGAGCGTAGAAATAGATACAGGTGGAACTGTCGTTCACGGTAAGAAGGCGATTTGTCGCCAAATATGGTAGCCTTCACCTTTTGCGGTTTTTCTTCACATCTGCCGTTTTTGTTATGCAACTGTAGCGGTCAATATAACTTAGAAGCATCTATGAATGCTGAGTATAATCTTTCTTTTCTTAAAGGCTCTACATCAAAACCTGGCAATACCAATTAAAAAGAACATAAATTCTTGCAAACGAAAGATTGATGTTCTGCTTATGATTCTGATTTAAAAAAAGCAGTTGAGCAGCAGTTCTGTTGTAGTCAATATGTTCGTTCTTGGCATGCTGTAATAAATATTATTACTTGGAAGAATTGCTTGTTTTAATCTCTTGTCTTGTAGCTCTAAGAGAGCTACACAACCCTATCTGCAAAATTTCTGGCACTCCACGCTCTGAATGGTATTTTTTGCGTTGTTTCATTGGCGACAAAAATTAGTTGACGACAAACGTCTTACCGTGAAAGACAACTCCACCAATAGATGCATATCAAGTAAGAAAAAACCATGAATGTTTCAAACGATTCATTTTTATATAAGAATAATCTTGTAGAAATCGATACATATCAAGAAATATTTACTATTATATTTAAAGAAAACAAAAATCTGAAGACCGATTACGTTACCAGAGATTCAGTCCCTTAAGTGTCATTAGATGTATAACGATAATACTCTTTTGCAATTCAGAGATTTAGTTTTGAATGGAAACCACTGAAAACTGTTTAGAATACGAATGATGTTATCTTATTTTTGATTGAAACTTTTAATAAAATCAGATAATTTTATTTAATACACGGAAAGTAATGTAGGTTTTAATCATAGACTTTCTAATGAAACATGCTGAGCATATGCACGCAGCTGTATGGTATTTCTTCCGATTGCTCAGTTTGAATATATGTCATGTGAGTGTAGGAAAAAGCATGAATCCTAAATAATTGATTGGTTAAAGTGATTACCTACAACTTGATCAAAACCACTAGTCTGCGCTTCGATAGCGAATCGGCAAAGTCGATTCATATTTCCACGTGATTGATCCTTCAGAGATCATATGACAACGACTCCGTCTACATGCTCCATCTATTTCATAAGGAGGTTGATGGTTTCAATGTGTTTAATCCCTTTGTAAAGGAAACCTAGGTAATATTTTAATAATTTTTAATAAATTCTATTATCTACCAGTCTTGGTGTAAAAGGTTTTGCAGTCTTTTTATAGAAAGAAATTCTTCAACCACGTACGTTAAACCACACACTTTTGAGGAAAAACTTTTTAAATGCATCCTGCCGTCCACAAAATAAACACACTTCTTTAGCATTATGGCCAGACATAAATATTAAAATTGTCCTTTTTATAGCGTGCAAAATTGAATGAATTATACTCTTTACATCACTGCCCCAATTATTCGTTTAATGATTGTTCGGAAAGAAATAAGTTCAGATTAAAAAAAGTATTTGAAAATTTAAATTCTGTAAAAATAATTATTTGAACAATAACTGCTCTCTTTTAGCAGTACTGATAAAATAATTTCAGGTATCATAATTTTCAATGTGTATCCTAGCTTCCCCCAAACAGTCAAACCTTCCAAACTGCCTAAATATGCAGGCAAAGGAAATTTAAATCATGTATTCTCTAATATGTGTTTTATCCAATATTTTAACAAATATTACATTGAACAAAATTTATATAATCTTTGCACAAACACCGACACAAAACGGGAAGATAGACAGACTGATGTAATGAAGTTCAGTCACTAAATGAGTGCAATCACTCACTGTATGCAAAATTGCATGAAAATATGTCCATCCCCGTTGAAAGCAGTGCGGGTATACACATACCTACAGACACCAAACGCGGAAAACACTAATACTGCAGTAAATGACTTAAAACGGATTGATAACTTGAAATGGGACAAAAATATTCAATGTACTAAGCACTCCATTCATATTAAGATAGATTTATTCTTTTTAATTAAGTCCCAGCCTCTATTTATCCAAAATCTCTACAGTTAATTATTCCGTACTGTAAAAGAATAACTAGTTCCTTGAAGTGGACATACTTGAGCAGTCATAGGACTAATCAGTGTTATGCAGTTATGAGTTGGATAACCTTGAGACAATGAATACTTCAGTGACGTACCTTATAATAAGAAGCGGCTCAATCCCATGATAGTAATTTACGCAAGTCCAACTTGATTGGCTAGTTTCACGGGCTTGGCTTCACTTGGATATCTCGCCAATCTGATTGTTGCAGTAACCATTTGATTTTGAATATGCGCGTTGTTTCGTAGAAAAAGAATACACTAGCGCCTCAGCCTACAGCGTAAGTGTCCGACAAGTTGACTCTGATTTGCTCCTCATATATATGTTGTATGGTTGTTAGTAGTATTTCTTGCCAACTTATATTAAGGGTACTTATACTTTAAAGAGCTTCTTTTCGTGAAGCAACGATGGCCTAATGGCTAAAGTCACCCACCTTCGGGATGACTTCCCGAGTTCGAACCCAGCCGGCGGAAAAATTTTTAGATCCTCCAAATTATTTTTTAAAAATTCCAATTTAATTCCTTTTCATTCTAATTTACTTTTCCTAATTTTTAATACCCTTTTTCATATTTTTCCAAGCTTCCGTTGATTTTACATAAATAATCTAAGAACCACTCCTGAACTCACTACCAGCTGATATTTTTCCGCCCCTCTGCCGTCCCCTTTGCTATAGGATGATGGTGTCGTATCCACCGCTGGCTTAGGACCATTCTGATGTAACAAAAAGCATACATAAAACACTAACTTATATAATTATTAACTTATATAATAAAAGGATACAATTTTCGGCTCCCACCTCTACCCACCCATAGCCATGGATCTGAAAAGAAAAGAAGAAAGCACAAAGGAAGAGATAAATCGCCAACAGAAAAATTCTCATGACGTACGTATCAGGTCATGTGATCCGATTAGCCAATCAAGTTGGACTTGCGTAAAGTACTATCATGGGATTGAGGCGCCTGTCCTTATAATATAACCATCAAATTTACTAGACAAAGCCATAGATAAATAAGTTTTGTTTAACTATAGTTCTGTAGAATACGATTAAGCCTTTCGGGGGGTAACGAAGGGAAAGAGACACAAAACCGAAACCACTCTGTGAAAATAAAACCTAAGCTGTCCAAATTAGTGTACATCAAGAGCGTCACCTCTAATGGAGAAGAGTGAAGTAATGCAATTACTTCACCTATCCTCTTAGAAGGCATAAAGACGTTTGCTCTACGCTAACTCACCTTAATTAAATGCTCTTAAAAGGCGCAACTAAATCCTCTTCAAAACTACGACAAGGATCCACTCAAAGTAGTTTCGGCTTCCACCGAAAAGCATTTTTCAAAAATGGAGCATTGTCCTTAATTATGCTCCAAGAGACGCGGGATTAATACAAAAAAAAACCTTCTTTCCGGGTAGTTTATGTTGTTCTTTAAATTAAATTTGCGAGCGAAAGAATCCATTGATGGGAGATAGCAAACGATGCAGGAGGGAAGGGGTTGTTAAGTGGAGCTAAAGTGATGTTCCATTCCTTGGAACAAGTCACTCGTAATCGGGTTACACGTGCATATGCGAATTGTTTTATGGGAAATGATTTCGTTAACAGGTTGCTCCTTCTCTGCGGTACGATAGAACCGAGATGCCTCTCCTTGAATTAAATTGTAATAGTCTTGTCATAGAGGGGACATTGCAACTTCAGTCATTCTACTAAGAAGTACTTCAAGACTCGTTGCACTGGTGTACATACCACTTCACTGTACGTTAGTTATTGAAGTGGAGGATGTTTCACTAAGTGCTCCCATTAGAACATAGCAATATATGAATTTGATAGATACTTCCACCACTTTATTGATTGAATATAGAGTGAAAACCTGTGGGAGATGTTTTAAGATCACGAGTGTTCATCTCAATGAGTGGTTGTGCAATGGATGATTGCGATTATTTGAGAATCCCTATAAGTGAAGGCTGAGTGACAACAAAAACTGAAATGTTAATAGTAGTGAAAGCAGTGTATGTTATCGGAACCTTAAATCACTGGTTTTATCTCCAATATTTCAACTATTTATCGTGATAATCATCCGCCAAAATGTATGCTGATTGGGGCGACACCATCTGGCAACACCAACCAAAAGAACTTCATGGTTGATGATTAGTTGTATTGCTAATTGTATTTTAATAATCCTAGTAGTGGATTTCTTTATTATTTTTTTATGGCAGTAGATTTTTCCCACAGTATTCCCATCCTTCTTGAACTTAGTAGTGGTTGAATTCTAGAGATTCCACCATGTTTCCTGCAGAAACTGTCGACAATTCTGTCGTGTTGTGAGGTGTAGAGTGTATGTGTTTCGTAGCCTGCTGCATAATAACCCAGATATGTTCGATACGTTGAGACCTGGTGATTTAGTTGAGAAGCCAAGACCCAAAACTCATGAGTTTTCTACTAACCATACTTTGACGTGTCTAGAGTTGTGTTGTGGCGCATTTTACAGTTGAGAGAAACCAAAACCATAAGAATAATCTAAAAAATTAATGAGTCAGAAAGGATGGCGTTCATAGCGTTCACATGTAAGCGACGGTTGAATACGTATCATGGGATTCTATTGAATGCCAGCTGAACAAACCCCCATACCATTATGGAAACCCAGCCTGCACAATCCCCTATTGGCACGAAAGCCATAACTTTATGTGGTTTTTTTCTCACACGGATCCTTCCACCAACCCGAAATAGTTCGAAATGCGACTCATCATCACACCACTTAACACGTCTCCAGTCCCGTGTCCAGTGTTGGTGTTGCTGAGCCAGGTTAGGCGCTTAGCTGTGTGTGTCTAGTATGTATCAAGGGTACTCGAGTTGGGTGTTTGTTCCTAAAGCCCCTATCTTTGTGGATGCGTTGCACATTCCTCATGTTGATGTTTGTTGAGGGATTCAATTAAAAAATTCACTTGTGAACCTCTTTCGCACACACTTGCGTTTCACGTCTAAACCGTGCAGGGAAAACCTGCTTTTTATTAAGTTCAGTACTGTCACATAATATGCAACATACCTTTTCGGAAATTTGCATACGCTGCGTCTTTCTACCAATCAACTTTATTTATGAAAAGGACTGCAAGGTTCTGTGCTTCATTTTTTGAGTTTGATCTTATAGCTTACTTACGGTCCTTGAATTTTATATTCCTTTGTATTTTGCACAGCCTAGCCTGCACTAGTATTTCTGTCTCACGTTAGTATATACTACTTTATTGTAAATTATTGCAGTGGTGTCTTAATTCTTAAATGGCAAACAAACAGAGATTTATCAGTTAATGGAATCGAATAATTATGATTAATTATTCAAATTATAATAAAAAGTATGAGTGATGCCGTCACTGAGTTTCCTCCGAAGAGGAATTTCGTATATACATTGGGAGAGAGGAATTTATATGGAATGTTTAGGAATTGCAATGGGTTATGAGTATAGCTCAATACGTCTATCGAAATGACATAATACTCTCATACGACATTCAAAACTTTTCTCAGAGATTGGAGGGAGAACATTTATCTGACAAATGTTTAGACATGGTACTTTTGGTGAATCTCTTTGCAGTCAACAAATGAATATAGAGTGAGTTATTTGGCGAGAGCACCTAAAATTTAGAGAAACGTAATTGCAAAACATTTTGTTTGCTTGAACAAGTCACAATTGCTGATGCATGATATTATCGACCAGCCTGTTTTAGCAATGCACTTCCAAAAGCAGGTTTTTATACACTTGTATTCCTTTGTAAATTGTGTATACACATTTTAGCACAGATAGACCATACTCTTTTCTAAAGCTATTTGCATAACAATATTTTGAGTTTAACAATGTACTAAAACAGTTTAACATTTTGTAACTTGAATTAAAGAAAATATTCCGTAAGTCCATACTTCCAAAAATAGGTAGTTGCTCTTTTATGAAAAACTGACTTTAAATATGGTAACTTTGATTTAGTCACTTTAAAAACGTTTTTTATCCAAGGAACCTAATAGAAAATATCCGTTTCTTAAAAAGGACGAAGTAAAGACAAGTTTCATTTCAAGCATCAAGTAAATAAAATTCGGTTTACCTAGTGCACCTCTTGACGTTTTCATATTTAAGTCACGATATAATAAGGTTATTTCTAACAGAGAAAATCAGCAGAACACAGAGATACTTTTCAAACTTTTGAAAACGTTCTTTCATATTTATTTATTATTTTTTTCCGTTATAATGTTGAAAAGAATCTGTTTCCAAATATTTTGAAATTTCCCTAAAACAGTGAAAAATATAATAAATGACAAAATGAAACATTCAACCTGGGTACATTTAGATATTTGTAAAAACTGGGGTCTTACAGTTTGTTGTCCGAAAATTCTTACAGAATGCCTTCAATAATAAATACAATTAAAAATAAAATATCTGAATTTTCCTACAGTCAGTCGATTTGTTTGGATTTTCAGACCACGGTTTTGATTTCATGGCAGTTTTAATAAATCGTCTACGAGTGATTTTCATGATCGATACCAATGCTATAGTTGATTTAGGAGTTAAGATTACCATAACCAGATGAGATTAATCACTAGTACTAGAATTCGACCAACCATTATCTTCCAGAAATCCTTCAATCCAACGTTACATAACATCAATTGGTAATTTAGCTTAAAGCTCTGTCATGATGTCAGAATACATTTATTCACTTCCCATTACTAATTCTTATCCTGGAAATTAAATGGAAAATGCGTAAAATTAAATTCTATCCTCTGATAAGTAACATTATATTCATGGGAATGTCTTTCAAACCTACCTTACAAGCATTCAGCTCATTCACCGATTAACACACCGTTACTTTATTTAATTAGTTCTCATATGTCATTGTCTTTAAAATCACAAACATTTCATACACAAACAAAATTTTCTGAAGGGCTATTCAAATCTCACAAAAGTATCTGCGCGTCGTGCACACAGCGTTTTCAAAACACACACAAAACTTACAATTTTATCAAAATAATAATAAAAATCGCGTATTCATGAACGTGCCGAATAACTTCTCGCAGCGGGGTGTTTAAGCAAACAAGTTCACTCTGTAACCTTTTCCGCTTTCATATTAAAATCCACATGTATATCACGAAACCATCATAAGCGGGATTTCGTATGCATGGCGACCTTTTTCCTGTAGACTTGGTCGAGTTTTGAAACGAGCCTGAAGCAGCGAGTGGTCGTCTTCTGCCATTTGCATCCCAATGGCGGATTTACCTCGGCTGGTAGGAGTGACATAAGTGGGATGTATAAGGAAGAAGTTGTGCTTTTTTTTGCATATATTTAATGAAAGAATGTACTTTGGAATTGGGTTAAGAACCCCTTTTATATTTTGTTCGTCTGTTGAAAGTTTAGAGACAAGGGGGTGGTGACGCAACTCACGAGGAAAGTATCTTATCGGAAATATTACTGTTACTGCATCTTACGGATTCTCAAAATGAATAATGCATTGTGATATTTTCTAGAGATTGCATGAGTTTGTGGTAATATATATATATATATATATATATATATATATATATATATATATTTACCAAGCCTCAAGATATAATAATTTCCTAGTCTTTAAGAGTGTATAGAAAATGCATATTCTAAAGTCCACCTGCAGCAATAGACATGACCCAATTCTTAAATCATTGTACGATCCAAAAGAATTTAGTTTGCAGTGGCTTCTTGAATAGCACTACTACTTTCTACTTGTTGGAGAGAAATCACGTTTTGTGATTTTCAACATCTATTCATCGTCTATTGGGAATACAGGTATCTCATTGGTTTGGCAATTCTGCTTGAAAAGTATACACACATTTGAGTGTGTTTGTGTTTCACTCATATCTCCGAATTCACAATTTGTTTATCTTTCTTCTGGTTACTTCGAGTGTTTTATTAAATCTGGATCGTTTTATTGAACGGAATGTGTTTAGCATTTTATTTTTCGTTCACTTTACAGTTGATGTACTCTGCTGCTGTTATTAATTCCTTCCGTAAAGATGTAACCTAGATCATGTCCAAAATGTCATGCTTTTTATAAATCGCACCGAGACCAATTCCGGTTCGTATAGGAGCTGTTCCAGAGAAGCACCAATATAATTCAAAATAAAGGAAGGAGTTTTGAGGTAGCGGATCATGGAAAAGTTGAAAAGTTCTTAAGTCCTCTCACGAGCCATAAATCTATTGTGCCCGCTTCTGTATTGACCGATTAGTATGGTGCAGTTTTGAACCTTTAAAATGCAACTGCAGCTCTCGGACACTTTGTGGGATACCAAAAATATGAGGATGTATTTTTGTTAAATCAACGTGTGATTTTATGTTCCAGAATTGTTTTTTCTTTTTAATGATAATGAAATTTGGCACACTGCAAAGTCCTAATTTTTTGTGAATTTTGTGTCCAGTCCGAATTTCCAAATTTAATCTAGAACATTTTAAAATGAATTTATTGGGTTTTTTATTCCTTTGAATCAACGTTTTTGACCTTTGGGAATTGTGCCAAGTCTGACGCCAAGTGTTTGCCGTGGAGAATTTGACCTTCGCGATCGTTAAAGAGATCATATTAATTTTCATTTCTTGGCGACATGCCCGTGTCATGTCGGGTGTAGGTGAGCCTCATTCTTTAAATTAATGTTTTTTCTCTCACACAGGTGGGGATGTGGTGTAAGAAATGAAGCGACATGCCCGTGTCATAATGTTTTGCAAATTTAATGTGTGCCCAGCCCGATTTTTACATTTTAATCTAAACTATTTTTTAATTAATTCATCGGCATTTATTTATACTTACCACTTTAAGGCCATCACGGCGTTGCCTGTAGTGTTGGTTTGGGAAGCAAACCAAATGGGAATGCGTAGCAATCAACCGGGGGTTTGCCAGCGAAAGCGAGCAGTGGTCAAACCTGACCCCACGAAAATAACTGTCACGGGCAACGCAGTGGATAGTAGTTACTTCAATAATGAAGTAATTATGTTTACTTGTAAAAAATATACATATCACGATTGTGGAACTTACGCAAGAAGGCTCATAGTTCAGATGAAATGTAACAAAATGTAGTATGGCAGATAAAAAGAAGATAAAACGAATATAAAAGTTTCCTTGAATTAGAAACAACATAAAAATAAATGCAGTACAACACAAAGGGTTCTTGTGAAACGTACACAAATTTAAAAGGAATTATCAAATCTTTAACAGATGTTGCGCGGCGCATTTGTCAGAAAAGTGCTAAAATTATGATGTCGCTTCATTAACAGCTAGTAGTTAATCCTATTGTTCAGAACTCCTGAAGTTAGGCTCATGGATGTAGTTTCAACCACATATCATCAGTGATTTTCCAGCAATTACTTTAAAATAATTCTATTACACAGAAAAGGAGTATTTGAAAGAATTGCACAACTTTAAAAGGAACTATGAAAACGCACGATAATTGGTTATCTGAACAGAGCCGAAATTTAGAACTCGCGTCATCAACAACTGGCTATTAATTATACTGTGCAATGAGCTCCTGAAGTTAAGCCTATAATTTCAACCATGTATCACCATTGGTTGTCTAGCAATACTTGCACGTTATCTGATACGTACCGTACGTATTGAAGAATTAAGATCTATATATATAATTCTCTTACGTGGCACGCAAAAAAGACGTTATTTGTAATCGCGTTTTGGCAACACTGTACGATTGTTCAAAGTCTCGCGCATCGATGAATTTATAGCGTTATCGGATGAAATTTTATTGAAAAAAAAAAGGAAATTTTAATGAGCTGTTGCAGTTTATAATAGAAATCAAAGAAAGCGGAGGATCTTTTCAGGGCCATTTAAAAAACGGTCCTTTTCAGGGCCAACAATTATAGTTCAACAAGACGCTTGCACTACAACTTTCGGCAACAAACTCAATGAAAAAGTGTGGGTCGTTTGAGTGATGGGAAAATGTACACACAAACAACATGCTGGGTATTCAATTTCCAAAGCAACGCTCACATTTCGAGTCAAAATTTGCACACAAAGTTTTTATTTGAATTCTGATTTTAGAGATACTGTATATATTTTTTCTGTAATACAGCAAATTTAGATTTGAAAAACATTTTTTTGGTAACATATTTTGTAAACAATCCCTTCTGCTAGGACACATGTCTTCATTGAGGCGAGCGAAGCGAGCATAGGTTCGCGCAGCGAACCAATGAGGATTGTGAAGCAATCCTCCGGGGGTTGGCGAGCGTTAGCGAGCAGGGGGCAGGCCCCCTAGTACAATTAAATTTGCTGCCACTAAGAATATAATTTAAATATCCTAATGGGCTTATTTAACCTTCGACGTGGTTCATTTTTAAAAATATTGTTTGCCGAACATCTCCTCATTTAATTATTCTTTGAATTGTACTCAGAAGCGATTCCTTTTCAAAACAGATCAAAGACCTCTTATTGAATTACCCGATAAATCTCTTCTCCAGCTGCGATGCTGTTCATTAATTCTCGGAAGGTGGTCTCTAATACCGTCCCCGTCTGCAAGACTCGACGGGGTGGGAGGATGTTGCGGTTCCGATATAACTCATCCCCGCAGAGTCGTCGACTTGAATACATTTCCGATGACATATCTGAATTCCATGGAGGGCGTCACTGCATCATAAGGAAAATGAAATTCGTTTGGCAGAGTGATTTGATTTCGTTTCGGCAAGGAAGCTGGGAATGAAGATGTGTGTGCATGTTATTCTAAGTCCGCTTTCATTCTGCGTTGTGCGCTTTCTTGTCCCTTTTGGGAGTTTCATAGATTGCGTAGTGGATGATTACCTAGATTTGATTTTGTATTCATGGGTATGGAAAGTTGATTTGAGTGTCATCGCACGTGTCGAAGAACATAATTTAGCGGATGGATGTACTTGAAAACTATTTATTTGTTTGTCAACAGAATATATACTGTCGGCTTATAACAAAAATTCTCATTCACTGACGAATTGAATTGTTTACGGTATAACTAAATAATGAATATTAGTTATTAAATCAAAAATAAAAATTATAAGCATTTTGATAGTGTTATACGCATAAACGTTACTATGTGGTTATGTACTTCTCGTGATCATGAAAAAGCATTTGAAAAAAAAAGTCAGTTATAGAGTTTCTGCTATTAAGCCAATGATTTATAAGCCATTGCAATATAAAACATAATCATCTAAGAAAACAATTGGAATGTTTGTACACTTCTTTTTTTTCCCGACGCATTTTAAGTTATTTAGCCGTTTTGGGACCTTTTAATGCGAAATCGGTGTCTCGCATGATTAGTGTCTGCATGCGTGTGCTCGTAGTTCGTCCAAACGGCTGAATTTATTTTAATGAAACTTTGCATAATGTGAGTACTAACATTTATTTAGTGATTGGACTTGTTTGCGTTGGTTTGTCCGTCTTCGCGTTTCATGTCTGTATATGTTTGTATAAGTATCCCGTAAAACCTCACATAAAGTTTATTCGATGTATGCTAGTAAATTGTTCTATATTTTATAAAATAAAATTTAGTTTAGTAAATATATTATATATTTGAATTTCCTTTAATTACATATTTAGAAAAGTTTCATGCTAAAATATCTGAGTAACTATACTTAAGACAACCATAATTTGGTAGTTTTGGAGAAGCTGGTAGGTAGATTGAAGCATTGCATTTACTTGGACTGTTTTAGCAGTACTGCAGAAAAAGCAATTACTTTTCCAAAATTTATTTTTACGGAATTAAAATTCTGATGCCGTTTTTATTTTTAGCCTCCTTTTTTCTGTGCGAGATTAAGAACAATTTCAGAATGAACACACACATACATGGACAGACAATATATTACAACGAACTAAAAAGAAACGTAAACGAAGTATTTCAAATTCATCACACGAAATAACTACCACACTCAAATAAAGGTACACAATTCTTAAATACACAATTTCTCGTATGAAAATAAGTGTCAGATTTAACATTATACATACAGTCTAGATTGTGCCACTGTTACCCAGTATGCATATGAATGCCTTGTATGTCATTTAGAAACATAAGTGTTTTCCAAAATTATCATAAATTAATCAACATATTTTTTTAAAGGTAATTAAACATTTACGTACTTTGATAACAGATATTCAACGAAAAATATCATATTGAAAATCCAGAGATACATCTTAAAACATTGATTTAAAAAAGGCTTCGAACGAAAAGCAATGCATGTATCTGTTTTTACTCTACTAAATGGATTTCTGGAATATAAGCAAACGGATGACACAAATTTAAAAAAAAGCAAACGATTGAAAATGATTGTTTCAAACTTATTCACTTGTGGATACCAAAAAAAAAATATTTAACTACCAAGATTCCCAAATTAGCTACCAGTCATATTTTTATAGGTATTTTGTGTTATACATTTTGTTTATAATGTTTTATTCTATTTATCTTCTATCAAAAATATTTATGATTTTTATACTTCGTAAAGAAAAAATAACGCTCAAAATAAATAAAGTTTTAGAATTAAAATTCTGTAAAAAAAAATGTTTTGAAAAAATAATTGCTTTCCTAGCAGTGCTGGTAAAATAATCCAAGTAATGACAATGATGAATATACTTTCCAACTTCTCCAGAAGACCAAGTTATGGTTGATTTAAGTATAGTTACTTAGATGTTTCAGCATGCAATTTATTTAAATAAGTAAGCAAAGAAAATTTAAATAATGTATTCACTAAATTAAAATTATATATAAAATGTAGAACATAACACAAAATTATGTTTAATAAATTTTATGTGACACTTAAACAAACACACAGACGGGTCATTCCACGTGAAATGAGCAAACATCAGGAAAAACCTGTGGCCGTATGGTAATGAATTTTCATGAAATTTAGTACAAGGGTTTTGTTTATGCACAAATAACAATATCCAAAAAATTTAGGTTCAAAATTAAATATTTTCGAAGTTTGAGATCGCTTAATGTTGCATGTTTGAAGTTCTGTTTCGCAAAAACTACTTAACGTAGACAAACTTGTTTTACATCTTTATAATCTGTATAAAATTTTCTTTTTATTCATTTTGCCCCTTCCCCACCACCAACAATTTTAAACGTCATATTTAGTTGCAAAAATTAGAAAATTGTCATTTTTGACCGTTTTAAAAACATTTCTATGGACTTAAGAAATTGTAAGACACTGTTGAAAGTCATGCCAGTTACAGTGCTAGGTATGCTACTACTACTGATTGAGTTTGGAACGCATTTTAATTCTTTAGTCTTCAAAATAGCTAACGAAAATAAGAAAATGACAATTTTCTACTCTAAATAGGCATAAGAAATCAAATGAAGGATATCTCCGATAAAAACGACATTTCACAGGAATACATTTTAATATGTTTATTATTTGTAAATAAAAATTCGAGAGTGTAATTTGAGTCGTAAAACAACAATAATAAAATCAAAATCACAATATTTGCTTCCCAGTCTATGCATATAAAGAGAACTTTAATGATAACAATGGATAGTGGGGTGGCTGCTCAGGTGCGTCCTGGTCATCTGACCGTGGTTCAAAATTAAGTGGCATTTTCCTCGAATATTTTCCTTTAGAATTGATCCTGGACCGTCGCCAAAAGCCCGTTGTGTTACTCCAGTGCGACGTTAATGAAAACGTACACAAATAGCATGCAGCAGAGGTGCGATGAATGTGAAATGTATTACATGAATGGATATGCATGTGTATGATTTACGTCCAAAATGAACCGTAGAAATAAAAAGGTGCCTAAAAGGTGTTAAAAATCATTTTCCTCAAACTCAACTGAATTGGCATTTTTCCATAGGAAAGACAAAATGGTAGCTACCTTTTTCAATTTAATTCCCTATACATTATCTAGTAACTTCTTCAATGAGAGAGGGACTCCTCTGTTTTTGCTCATTGGGGGACACGACAGATATCAAGTTATTCCTGATGCAATTTATAATGTGTCTTATTAGCGTCAAACTAAATTGCTTCCACGTAATGGAAACAAACAGTATAGGCATTGCAACGTGCTCGTCACCCTTCTATGCTGGACCGCACACCACACTTCCCTCATGGCTTCGTCACATTTCTCCTTCTGAGTACCAAAACCATGCACACTGTTCTTCCCTTTTAGTGATTAAGTTTAAGACTCTTACGGCCGTATTCACAAGTCCGAGTTAACTCGAGGATCAACGATAATCCGCGAGTTATCGAAAAAACCGTATTCACAAGTCCTGATCCGTGGTTTAAACTGCCGTTTCGGTGTTACATTTTGATCCTCCGAAATCGGCGAGTTAACTCGCGAGTTACATTTAACGCATGCGCAGTACCATCTTTTTGGAAAAGCAAAATGGAGGACACATTTCATTCTATGCTCAATTACAGTATTCTTTCGACGACTGGACTGGATCTGTCATTACGGAGCACCTGCTACATAGCAACTCATCTCATCATCATAATATTGCTTAAATAGAAAAATTTAAACATATTTTTATTGAAATTCAAAAGAAAAATGAAAATAAAGGTAGCTGCGTAAATCTTAAACAAGCAGCTTAGCGAAAAGATAGATGGCGCCACCTCTGTCCTATAAGTCGGAGAGAGCGAACGGTAGAAAACGACCATGGCAGATACAGAAATTCGTCGTAGAATAAAAATTATTCTGTTGATTTATTACGAATGAAAGAAAATTGACAATGCAAGTTACTTTTCACGACACCAACACACACCCATACTGACAAGTATAAAGATAATCAGATTACATACATCTGTCAAGACATTGTGTACAATTCTTTCTTGCCAAATTTAGGTTTCCATAAAAATCCAATTTGAAATTGAATACCTTTGCATTTCTTTTCCCAAACTCATATTAAAATGCTGTGCGAATCCTATTTATTCACAATTTGGAATCAATTCTACAGTGAAGGACGTGCTTGATCAGTATGAATGCATATTGGGGCGTCGTAACAAATGTAAACAATACCACGTGATCGTGAGGTAGCCAATCACAGCGAGCGTCTCATTTTAATCCCCGGATCACTTAACACGCCGTTTGAGAATACCGTTTTTGATAATCCTCGAGTTAACTCTTACTCGCGGATCAACTGATTCTCGAGTTAACTCGAGACTTGTGAATATGGCCGTTACGGCCATATTCACAAGCACACTGCCGTTAAGCACAAGCATGCTGCGTGTTAAGTGATCCGGGGATTAAAATGAGACGCTAGCTGTGATTGGCTCCCTCACGATCACGTGGTATTGTTTACATTGGTTACGACGCCCCAATATGCATTCGTACTGATCAAGCACGTACTTCACCGTAGAATTGATTCCAAATTGTGAATAAATAGGACTCGCACAGCATTTTAATATGGGTTTGGGAAAAGAAATGCAAAGGTATTTAATTTCAAATTGAATTTTTATGCAAACCTAAATTTGGCAAGAAAGAATTGTACACAATGTCTTGACAGATGTATGTAATCTGATTATCTTTATACTTGTCAGTATGGGTGTGTGTTGGTGTCGTGAAAAGTAACTTGCATTGTCAATTTTCTTTCCTTCGTAATAAATCAACAGAATAATTTTTATTCTACGACGAATTTGTATCTGCCATGGTCGTTTTCTACCGTTCGCTCTCTCCGGCTTATAGGACAGAGGTGGCGCCATCTATCTTTTCGCTAAGCTGCTTGTTTAAGATTTACGCAGCTACCTTTATTTTCATTTTTCTTTTGAATTTCAATAAAAATATGTTTAAATTTTTCCATTTAAGCAATATTATTATGATGAGATGAGCTGCTATGTAGAAGGTGCTCCGTAATGACAGATCCAGTCCAGTCGTCGAAAGAATACTGCAATTGAGAATAGAATGAAATGTGTCCTCCATTTTGCTTTTCCAAAAAGATGGTACTGCGCATGCGTTAAATGTAACCCGCGAGTTAACTCGCCGATTTCGGAGGATCAAAATGTAACACCAAAACGGCAGTTTAAACCACGGATCAGGACTTGTGAATACGGTTTTTTCGATAACTCGCGGATTATCGTTGATCCTCGAGTTAACTCGGACTTGTGAATACGGCCGTTGGTGTTGCCTCCTTCCAGGGTTCGTAGGTTGTGTTACGTCTAGGAATTCAGGTAAAGCCTTTCTGCCAGTTCGTTGACAATCACTGGTACTGAGCTCTTTGAAATGTTCACATGAGCATCCAGGTCAGTTTTTGACTTCCCTGAAATACAAGTCTCGTCATGACCCTAATGTCTGAGCTGTCTAGTTTTGGCCATCGCAGATTCATGTCGTTTCTTTCGGTCACTCCGTTTAAAGAGCAGCAGATGTTGAAAAAACACACATCCAAATGGAGAAAACATTATTGATTGTGGTGGTCCAGCGTGATTCGAAATACTAGTCTGGCCTTCGATAGCCAATCGTTCCGAGTCGATTCGTAAGTTTACGTGACTTACCCTTTTTAAGTCGTTAAGATAATACGACTGCTTTCACATGCTCTGGCTATTTCATAAGAAAGTCGATGGTTATGGGCCTCTTCATATCTCAGATCCCTCAGTTTAGATAGTAACAGTTTATCCTCTCATTCCTTAGGGTATGTCTTGATATATTTTAAATAGTAGGATTGTAACCCACTTAACAACTACTTCTAAATCGTCCACATTACCCAATGAAAAGATTTATAAATCAGTAAATATACAAAGCCAAAAGAATTTGGGACTTAAAATGGAGATAGATTACACATTTACCATAATGATAACAAGTTAAATTAATCATACATTGTATTAATAATGAGTTACAAAAAAAAACAGTTGGAAGGAAACTTACGTGGGGATAGACTACAGTGACCAGGAGGAGAAATGCTGATCCGTAGAAGATGCAAATGAGAAGAAGAGAGATAAAAAGGGAATGTTGCAGACGGCCGCAATACCTTTTCTTCAAGTCTTCGACATCCATGGAAGGATTCATTTTGATCTGAAAAGAAAAGCAAAAAAAATTTTAACGGATAAAAGATGTACGTTATTTCAAGCATTCATATACAAAAGATACAAGAAACAACTGGCGCAGATTTTGCAGTCAGAAACGTATTGGAAGTAAAAGCAAGATAAACCATACACTTTTTTCTGCAGAACCTTTCGGATGTTTTCTGCTGGTATGGACAGCATCGTAGCCACTCTCAATCGAAATGATAGTATACAATAACATATGAACCTCCGACCCCGTTACAGGCGGTTTTGTTCTCAATGGAGGGTCTTATGTGTACACTCGATCCCATTCCAGAACAAATGAAATCTCATCCTTTGTGCAAATCTCTCAGATGAGACCACGTCTTTCAATCAACAAAGGAAATCTATTTTACATTTAAGGCTATAAACAAGGGTGTTTTGCATAAATAGCTTCTTCCTAAACAGTACCTTACATTCATACTTATTACGAATTCATAAATTATTTACAAAAATACACTCATAAAAAGATGTTAAAAACTTTAAAAGCACAACTTTTTAACAACTATAGATTTATTAGTGCATAATTTCATTTTCAGATTCATATTAATAACGTTAACATTTCTTAATCGCTGACCCGATTTTTTTTTGTGTTGTCTAAGTGAAGTTAAATCCATTTATGAGAGAAAGTATACAGAAAAGTCGAAACAACAAGAAACGTTTACAAGAAACAAGAACTAATGAACACTCATCAATGGCAGCAATGCTAATCAACTCACCCTTTTCTTTGAAAAACACGCTTCGAAACTTTTCTTCGTTCATTTTGAAATCATTAAACTGAACCTAAAAAAATATATTGTCTAGCTATAACTTCATACATAATTGTAACGATTTTTTTTCTCGTATCAAACTAGCTAGATTTGTGCAGTAAAATATTGTTAAATCTATTTCAGTTATTCCATTCTGAAGCATGTTAAACACAGTGCTCGCTTCGGGTTGATTGCCGTGTTCTATTATGGGTCTGTTTATTGGCCTTCCTCATATCCATTTGCGGGCTAATTAATCGGATGAAATCGTAATTAGGTGAATTGCTTTCATGCTACTCAGAGGAATTATCAGCGTAATCGAAAAACTTGATTACCATTGTAATTTCATGCACTCTCGCTGATTGCTGATTCAATATTTATTCAGACAACGTTTAGTTTTACTGTGAGCCGAGGTGTCTCGTCCTTAACAAAACTGACCAGATCTTGGTGGGCAAGATTCCTCGTGTTAGAAAGCTGACCATATATTGATCTCGTCATCATCCAAAAAATCGGTAACATCGTGATGACGAGATACCTCATCATGTTCAAAATTGCTCAGATCTTGATGGACAAGACAACCTCATCGAAAAGTTGTATTGTTACAATGAAGATAATTTATATTTATAAATCATTTAGATATGTGTAAAGTTGGTAGTCGAATTAACACGGAACTGGATCAACAAGGGCTGTTGGTGATGGTTCGAGATCAATTCTAAAGAGAAACAAAACTTTCAATTCTGTATTCCAGTATGGTAATGATTATACAGCTTATATCAAAAGAAGTTGGTATTTACGTATTACAATTGTATATGGAATTCTAAAAGTTAATAAGCATAGAATTAGTATGTGTGTTAACGTAAATCAAGATAAGCGAGAACACTCAGTGGTAAAAGATGGGGGTTCGTATTGAAATTATCGGAGCAAGCACCAAATTTAATATGAAGACGGACCCTTAGACAAATTTTAAATATTAATATTTGTAGAAAACATTAATCCCTGTCGATTGTTACCTTCCGTTTTGTTCTGTGATGTAAATTTTGCAATTGCGATAGGGCGAGTCGTTTTACTTTTGACGGCTGTACTATAGCACATACTAACTTTCATTCCTTTCAATTACTGCCTTCCGGGTGTTTCAATATTTTGCCAGAGTGTACCATATAAAAAAATTCTTTGCACTTTATATGGTATAATAGAAATTTTGAATATTTATATAGATATGATGAGCTATTTATGGGAAGGATATTATAAAATTGTCTCTCGACTACTAGCATAAACATCAGCGAAAGGTTCAGTCTTTACAAGCATGGCGATATGGGGACAAATAATGTAATTCTTAAATAGTAACAAAAAGAGTAATGCAAGACATTTTTTAACTGTTTCGATAATGTTTAGTAAGATCAAAGGGAAAAAAATTCTAAAAATAAAACCTGTTTCGACGTATTTCAAAAGAAGAGTTGAATATCATAGCAGAAATAGAGCCCAAAATAAATAAGGAACATATTCGAAAAAACGCATAATCAAGTTGACTTTTCTGAAAAAAAGGACTTAATTACCTCCATGCCTTAAGGGTAAATATCTTCACGGAGGCGTATAAAAGTATATGAATGCATTATGTGATTCCAGAGAAGTTGATGGTGTATATAGCATTTTTTTAGAAAACTAGCTGTGGGCAACGCAGTCGTTAAATTTTCCGTTTCGATGTAAACGGAAGAATTTTTCAGATTGTTTTTAAATTTCAAACTATATTTGTGAATCTCTAAGGGACTTTATCAAGGATGTTTTTTTTATTAAGGATGGTATATTTTGCTATTTAATAATGTATTACTATTTAATAAATTACACCAGGCGTGAAATATTTAAACATGGAATGGAACAGGAACATTTTTATATAACTTCCCACACTTCCCACAGTATTTGACACTTTCTTTCTCAAAGCGATAGAGATAGTCTTGGGAGTTACTTATACCCCTAGGTGAATGTAGGGTTTTAAAAAGAAAACTTCAGTTCAAACGTTCAATGTCATTTCAACCTTGGAGAAAACGTATCACGTACTCCATCATTTAGTTACGATGACATACGCTGCCTTTGGGCAAAAAGCGTAGTTGAGATTCTAAGTAATAAAGATTATTCATACTTAGTGATGCGTGGTTGAAACATTTTTAATATTTTAAACGCTGCAAGGCACAAAACACTGTCAACAGGATGTAGTGCAATCTTATACTCTAGAAGAACATCTTTTGTTAATGAGATATTTTATTTAATCATCGAAAACTTTTAAACTGCTAAATAAAAAAATACATAGGGAAACGTAACCGTATTGTTCCGAAGCTTCACATATAGAGGTGAGCTGTTGTTTTTGCTGTCTGAAACTTAACTGAAGGCAAAATTCTCTTTCTATCCACGGATTTACATGTGTAAATATTCAGAGAAGTTTCATTGAACATTTAAGTTTGTGAATCCGTAGTTACTGTAGAGAATTATGGCATTCAATATTAACAAAAGCGGTTTCAAAGTTGATTAAAGTTAGGTTTTAAAGCTACATGTTTATAAAAGGCGAAGAAATGACTAATCTTTTGAACTACATGCATGACGCATCAACGAATTTACGTATCAATATGGTGGGAATTTCTCACATATTTGCCATTTTTTTATGGTTGCTTGTGTTGTTAGCGCAAGGGCCATATTTGACCAAGCTTCACCAAACAACTTCAAGAAACTTGACACACACTCCAGGAAAGTGTTACTGATACGGAAGAGAGAAATACACTAATAGGAAAATTTTACTAATACAGAAGAGTGAAATACACCCAGGAAATAATCAAACCACCATCACTTTCGCTCTCAGAGCATATTTACTTAAGGTGTGCACGGACTTCAGAGATCCTAGGTATTCTAATTAGCCTTTCTTTTCACCTGGGGCTTACACTCTTTAGTAAACAGGAAGATCGCGCTCAAGGGTTACTCAAGCGATCGTTTTCTGTTTACATCGCACCAATATATTCCCAAATCAATCTTTCTTGCCAACACGACCTTTTTTAATTGACATTGCCGTTCTTGTGTGTTTGGTTGTGCCCTAATATTGCCCTCGGGCTCATAAAACCTAATAGCAATCAAATCCATCTTTTTCTGGGCAGAAATCTCTGGCTTCAAGTAGCGCTTTATCACTTAATTCAGTCATTATAAGTCTTGCTTTCAAGTATAGAAAACTAATAATTTAGTCGTATTAGATATAGAGATCATTTAGTAGTTTATAATTCAACAGTTTACTGTATTTCTAATTGAAAAATCCACTTAATTTACTGTAAAATCCACTTAATTTACTGTAAAATCCACTTAATTTTTTGTAAAATCCATTTAATTTACTGTAAAATCCACTTAATTTACTGTAAAATCCACTTAATTTACTGTAAAATCCATTTAATTTATTGTAAAATCCACTTAATTTACTGTAAAATCCACTTTATTTACTGTAAAATCCACTTAATTTACTGTAAAATCCACTTCATTTACTGTAAAATACAGTTCATTTACTGTAAAATACAGTTCATTTACTGTAAAATACACTTAATTTACTGTAAATTACACATAATTTACTGTAAAATACACTAAATTTACCGTATTAGAAACACAAAGTCGATTTAGTTGCTTATTTGAAACAGTTTACTGCTTTTCTAAAAAAAAAAATTTTTTAATTAATGTATGAAATAAACCTTTTTCGTCAAATTCTCCCTTGTTTTTATATTGAAAACCCTACGTACCTCCTAGAAGCATGAGCTTCTCGGAAATTTCTCGTTGGGCCTTTTCATATCTGTGAACGTAAACTTGATTTTGTTTAAATATATTCCAACACTGGTCATCGCGTAGATTTGATTTGACCGATTCTTACCCTTTTGCCAGCTTGTAAAACTGCCGTCTTTCCAACCACGCCATCTCGTGAAGTCTTAACACATCCTATTGATCTCTTGCTCATAGCACATACCGGTATTCCATTACGATCAATCGATTCAATTCAATCGAACAGTTACTCAAAAAGCAACAGGAAATAATCGAGTAGTGTTATCTGTCAGCACCTGTTCGTCTGACGGGAATGCCACGCCTTTCCCAAGTTCTCTTCAGATTATCTCGAATCAAGATACCTGTTTGCTGTGCCCCGATAGGAATCTTATTCATTCTTGATATGACAATTTCTTATTTTCTTAAAGGTTGGTTGGTTAATTGGGTTTTAAGGCGCAAGGTCCAAAATAGACCATGCTCTGGCAAACGCAGGACCAAATAAAAACGATACAAACTGAAGCAAAATAAAATGACTGCCCAAATGCTTTTCTTTATTCATTTTTAAATATCACTATAAAAATTTTGCTTCTGTAGTAAAAGCATTTGATAAAATTGATAAGTTTTGGTGTAGGGCTTGCTAAAAGATATTAAATGGTTTCAATGAGAATGAGCTTTACAGCCAGGTTATTCCTTACCAATGTTCTAAAACACAGTACAAATAAAAAGTTTCTACTATTTTTTTTAGAATTCTTCCCAGAAGAGCCGTAGAATGTCTACTGTATGAACTGTTGCCAAGAACATTTTACAACATAAAGCATTCTTTTCAGACTCATTACTCATATTTACCCAAATGTCTTAGTTTATGTAGGACATAATTATAATTAAGGAATTTAATAATTAAGTTTCAGTGGTAAAAATTTTATTTTGATTGTTTAATTATTTTTGTTTTATTAATTACGACAAAAATTCCATTTTCTGCCAAATTTAATATTTCGCACTACCTTTTACCAGGTTGTATATGGAAGAAATGGAAAACACAATCTTGAATTTTCATGAATATGTGGTGAATTGGGTGCTTTAATTTTGCCTTGAAGAAAATATTTTGTCCAATATACTTATATTTGGCTATCACATTATTCAATTCCGTGGATAAAATTGCTTACGTCAGTACAAGAACTTTTCACTCTCTAATTACACTGGTAAAAATGTTTTTGTCCCTTGGACGCTGAGTACTGTTTCTTATGTATTTTTCGATGCTTATTCTGAAACAGTCGTCAGAAATCGTCCATCAGGCAACAGTTTTCCGTTATTGCATTTTCCTTTGTTGCGGGTTAGCCTAACCAGCCTTAATACTCTATACTTGAAAAGTCAACACTTTTAGCGCAATAATGGATATTATGACCATTAAAACTTCCGCGCATGACTGCAAGCCTGGGCAGATGATGAGAGAAATGAGTTAGTGTACTTCCAGCCGCCATTGCTGCTGGTCATGCTATTTTATCTAGACGCTCGTGTAGAATGATAAGATTCATTTCTCACTTGATTGCCTTTCAGTTCAGCTTTTGAGTACTTTGTTGATCTTGTTTATGAAAATGCCTCGAAGTTGTTTGAATCATCCTGACAATTTCTGTTATGTTTGCGGAGAGCTCACTCACATAGAAAAAAATTAACGCCATTGATTTGCATAAGTTACGAACTATATTTTGGTTGCAAGATCGGAGACCAGGACAAGTCTTGGGCTCAACATATATACTGCACGTTCTGTGCTACTTCGCTTGCAAATGGCATTTTCCGTTCCCATGGTATGGAGAGAGCCAAAGGATCACTTGTCCGACAGCTATTTCTGCATTACCAAAATGACTGGAATTTCAAGTAACTTGAAAAATTCTGTAGATTATCCCAACATACCCTCAGCTATGATATGCCCGATGATGAGAACGATCCAGACTTCACAGGAAGTTCCTCAGGGCCACACATATATAGCCAGGCTTACCTTAACTCTTTAGTTCGTGACCTCAACCTATCAAAATCCCAATCAGAGCTTCTAGCATCAAGGTTTAAATGCTGGAACTTCTTAAGAGAAAAAACTAGAATCTGTACATTCCGACGATGACAACAAGAATTTAAACACCTTTTTTTTTCGAAGGAAGACGACCTGGTGTATTCCAATGATGTCGATGCTCTGTACGTTGCATTGGGGCATCAGTGTAATCCAATATAATGGAGGTTATTCAATGATTCCTTTAAAACCAACCTGAAAGCAGTGCTTTTGCACAATGGTAACGAATTACCCTCCATTCCTATAGCTTATGAGGCCCACATGAAGGATACATTGAAAACATGAAAGTTTTATTACGGATGGTTCGGTATGAAAGACATGCCTGGCAACTTTGCAGATATTTGAAAATCAGTACCCTTGTACACGATATTCAACTAGGACATACCAAATCTTGATGTTTCTTGTGCGAGTGGACATAGACAAAGCCATTATATATAAAAAATGACCACCAAGACAGCTCGTTCTGGGAACCAAAAATATCGTTAGTCAGTCTCTGGTGGATCCTCAGAAAGTCTATCTACCACCTCTACACATTAAACTGGGAATGATAAAAAATTTGTTAAATGAAAAAATCTGAAGAAAAAAAAATTAGATAATCATTGCGAGTAAACGATATGCATTATTTTAAACTCAATAATTTTCTCTTAAATTTCATCCGGTGTCTCTTCATATCTTTTGGAAATTAATTAATTTAATAAGGTAATAAAAGGGAGTTTTTAGTTAAATAAACCTTTTAGTAACAGTATTCAGATAGTATTTATCGAAGTTCATTTGCGTAAACGCTTAAGTTACATAAAAGTCAGTAGTATTGCTCAAAATGTAGTTTAAGATAGAAGTACAATTTTTTTATGAGATTGAAAGTAAAAACTGAATATCAAATTTTACACCCGATAGTAAAATACTTCCGTCAAAATAATGAAGAAAACATATTTGTAAATTTTTTAAACGAAGCATTTCTTTCGATGACTTTCCGAACTGTTGAAACGAAGGAAATTTTAAACCATTAGAAAGAAGAAACCACTGAAAAAACAATTCATAGTTCCTGAATGAAAAAATTTCACTGAAAAGTTAAAAAGGAAGCAACGAAAAACATCTTAAAATGCGAACAATAACGGACATGTTTTTTTAATCTATTCTAAACATTCGCTACAGTTTATTTGCTATAAGAAAAGTATATTTATGAAGTTGTTATTCCTATAATCCTCTCCATATGGAGCAAAATACTCTCGGGTTTACTATTTCTATCGACAAAAATCACAAGCCGGGATAATTTGATTTGCTCACATTTACATAATCTTCGACTTTAGCGTTCCAAATCAAATTTGCGACTCAAAGAAGAAATTGAATTTGGAATTCTGACATAGAAATATCCGAAACTGGGACACGAAAGAAATATATCGAACTTCTTGTGAAACTGTGCCATTTGGTCTTTCCTCTGATTGAGCATTTGACCCGAGGGAGTCGAGCAGACATATTTTATTGGATTCCTGATTCCTTTGAGATCGTGGAATCAAACGAAGACACAACGCAGCGGTCTAGCCTGATTTTGAATGTATTTATGCAGAAAAATGCTCTAATACTCTTTCTATAGTACAGAATAGTATAAATATGTGACGTAATGCCTCGTTCTATAGTTGTACAAAACAATAATTTGCTCCCACATTTTCTGTAAATGGTAGTTGATAGTTGAATTTATGTCGCACTACATCGGGCTATTGGACAACACTATAGACGTGAAATATAAGCAGACTGTGCATCGCTATTGAGAGAAGCATCAAGAAGTGTAATCAATGTGTCAAATTTTAGTCACATGACTGCTTTAAAAGTTGACTTCGTTTGCGGATTTGGTAACTGGTTTGTCGATGTAACATCTTGCTACAGGTAAGTATGTGAATCCACATTTCTATAGATTGGCGATAAATGTGATAAAATTACCGAAGTCTACTGCTATCAGATGATCAATCAATGATCCAATCATATGATGAATGGTTCTTGTTCAGTCACAAGAACAAATCATATGATTAATGTTAGGTTTCACTTTGCAGATGAAAGCGGTCTAAGAGTCACGTTACAGCTAGATTTGGTCACATGATCTTGGGCACCAAATTCCCTGTCAAATATCACTCTGCATCAGGGATTCCCAACCGGTGGTACTCGTACCACTGGTGATACGTGGCAACGTTTCAGGTGGTACGCAAGGATGATACGAGCGACCCAAATATTCAACGAAGTTTGTTCGATGTTTTAGTATGTACAACCACGTTATGCTATTTCTTATGCCATTTGTAACTAGTTACTTGTGTGAGAAATGAACTTTTCTATGTAAAAAATAAATATAGAAACAGAGTAAGTGTTGAAGAGGACTTAAGAGTAGAGTTAAGCTCCATTGCTCCTGATATTGATATTTTAATAAAAGACTAAAAATAACAAGTTTCGCAGTAAAAATTGATTTTTGATTACATTAATCTTTGTTTGCTTAATTTGTACTAATTATTTAAAAATTATTTGTTTTTAGACCTGTGAGTAAAAATAAAACTTTAATTTTCAATAATCGTTTTATTTTTTTCTTTATTAAAACATCATTAATACGAAATAGAAGTGCATTAATCATAAAACATGAAGCTTTGTTAGTATTTTAATTAAAATAAAACAAGCCATTGGTACTTTTCTGACATTAGATATATGTTTCTAAAAAAATATATAGGACTTGTACGCCAAAAATTTCTAAAAATTTCAAGTGGTACGCAGTTACTAAAAGGTTTTGAACCCCTGCTCTACATTCATATTTAATCTATGAACAACACCTCGTAATTTTCTGTTCCATATTCAGTAAAACGCAACTTTGATAAACGAATAAGAATAAATGAAGGTCGGTTGACGCAGTGGAAAATTATTGATAATAATCATCAAGCTCAGATCTGTTGTCGTGAAGAAATAAGTTATTATCATCTGTTAACATGTTGGAAGTACAAACATATGTGGTTCTTTACAACTATACTAAAATATTGGTCCGGCATTACTTTGCGATTGCTTTAAATGCAATTAAATTACCATTTTAAAATTCAAAATGTAACCTCAATGCATTTTATTCACAGTTCTGTTATATACCTACAATACATTTTTTTAAAAGCGTGCATACTACCCTCACAATTCAGATACAGTTGATGCGCTGATATCGGTTTCTAATCATACTTCTCTTTGAACGTATTATTTAAAACCTTATTTACGTATTCCCAAATAAAATAATGACATTTTGGATCAATAAAACTATGTTTTTAGATCTTTCACTTCTTGAATTCACAGGAATTCACATTCTTTTTGCGCAATCTCACCTTCACGTAATTCTACTTGCTTTTGTTAAATTAGAAGCGGTTTGAATTGTAAAATATATTATTTCAAATTCAGTTCAAAACGCCATCAAGCTGGGATATTTATAAAATGTTTCATTTTTGTTCTTGTTAAATTGTTATTTTATTAATGATCTTAATTATTCATAATAAGTTTGGTTTAGTTATTTAATATTTACTAATTCTTTCGTGATGTCACGAATCTATATATATTTCATACATATAAAATACTAACGTACGTATATGGACCCGAAATCGACGTTATTTGTGTATCGTCGAATGGCAACGACGGACAGCTACAAGAAATGCTGAAGATAGAAATTGCTGCGCGATTGAAATGACTGAGTAATGATATGAACGGGGAGCTCGACGAAGGCTTAGTTATCAACATGCTTCAAACGAAAATCTTTCTGACGTTCAAAAACACAACTGCGGGAATTTGACACAATTGTGCACTTTTTGACATGCCCTTTATTGGAAATATGAACTCAATTCAAGTAAAAAATTTACGAACAGTTATCACGATGGGAAAGTTTCCCTATCATCCCTGTCAGAAACTCCAAATCTAGTAAAAGATTTGTTTGTGACATTCATCTGAAGATAAAATTATCGGCAGCATATACGCGAATATAATGCAGCTTTAGCTTTTGTTTCAATAGCAGCTGATATCAGCTCACTTCCATGGAATGGGCCATATTGCTTCCGCATTCATGGTCAGATTTATCACATGGCTTCACCTCTATATACAACTGAGAAAAATAAACCTGGATATGGCCAGTTATATATATTTGATACCGATGAAGCAAGCAATTGTCGTACGGAAAACAATGAGGGCTGCTTGCAAACGGTTATGCAAAAATTTAGTGCACTAATACGAAATACAAGCCATTTCGCTAAATACTATTTACAGATGCATCTTTTAATACAGTGCAATCCCACTATGACTGTAAAAAAGGTTTTTATGGAGCATCCAAGTATAGATATGCGAAGTTATAATGCACCTACATCTAGAACAGTTGCTGCAATATTTGTTGGAGACGATGGTGAGCCACCTGCAAATCGAGATATTTGCATCCAAAAAGTGATAATTGCAAACGTATTTCACCCATGAATCAATGTAGTGATCCCATGGTCTATCCTTTACTATTTGCTACAGCAAAACGAAGCGAGAGTTAAGCAGCTTCAATATTATGCTTATAGGCTTTCTATATGCTCAGAGTTTAGCCTTCTGCTCAGCAGTGGAAAATTATTCCAATAATATACCGTGGACGCTTATGTGAAAACTGAAGTTTCCCGTCTAAAATACATCAGAATGAATCAGAAGGATTTAAGAGTGGAACTTTATTGTGGGCTTTTAAATGCCTTAGCATCTCGAGATGAAAATAAAAATTTGAGCACAGGCAAATTAATAATACTGCCTTCTACTTTTCAAGGAAGTCCACGTTCCATACAGCAAAATTACCATGGTAAGAAAATTCGGACGACCAGATTTGTTTGTGACATTCACTTGCAATCCTACATGACCTGAAATTTTAAAAGCAACGACACATTACCATAAACCATTACCATATCTGGTTCACGGTACCATATCTGGTTCACGCTGTTTTTTCAACAGTTGCAAGATGCTTGAAAAAACAGACTTCGGTCTCAGTTTGAAATTTTGATACTCACGAAAAACATATGCGCTTTGGATAGTGAGAGAGAGAGTTTTCAAGTTGGCATCTGGATGTAGGAGAATGCAAAAATGGGGATCAACCATACTTTCCATATGCTACCCACCAATACAAGATCCAGTTCAGCAACTATATAACGATACAGATTTTTCCACTGTGACACCTCAACAACTTAAAGGACGAGTAATTATGACAGTCATGAATGATTTATCTATTGAAATCAATCATCGTGTGTTAAGTTACATGCCTGGTTCAGAAGTTGTTTATGAAACTGTCGATAGTATTGTAAATGGGGATCCTCAAGATCAGCTAGCACACCCAGAATAATTTTTAAATGGCTTAACACCAACTATCATGCCACCGCATAAAATTAAATGTGAAGTCTTGATTATGCTCCTCAGAAATTTATCCCCTTGCAAAGGATTGTGCAATGGCACATGACTTTTTGTTACCAATCTTCAACAAAATATTGTTGAAGCAAAACGAATTGATGATAACGTTAACAGAAATTTTTCTGATACCTCGCATATATCTCATACCATCTGATGCAAACATTCCTTTTAAATTTAAACGCAAACAGTTCCCGATTCGTTTATCCTTTTTTATGATAATCAACAAATCGCATGGGCAAACCTTTGAAAAAATATGTCTGGATCTGACCAAACCAGTGCTTAATCATATGTTTGTCTATCCTGGGTAGAATCTTTTAATTCTTTGACTGTTGTGTCATCAACTTCTCATATTTACAATTGAATATACAGGGTGGTCCCGAATTCATGGTACAAACTTTAATGGTAGGTACAGGACATTGTAACAATGATTTATTGTATAGGAATGTATAGTCGCAAGTGACGCGGTGAGGCGAAAACAGGGGAAATAACGGCCGAAAGGAAAAACAAAGATTTTATTGAAAGCGTTGTTGACAAGTGTCATGTTTACAGTAATTGTTCAAAATTGCGTCCACCAGTATCGATACATGCTTGACAGCGTCGGTGGAGCGATTGGCGTACACGTTCAAAGATGCCTGGTATTTCACGCACACCTGCAGCAGCTACAGATAAGCGAGCGACGAGATCCTCATCTGAGTCAACTGGAGTCTCATAAACAAGATGCTTTAGATGTCCCCATAAAAAGTAATCGAGGCTCGATAAATCTGGAGATCGGGGTGGCCAAGGGACTGGTCCACCACGCCCAATCCATCGAGTACCAAACGTGGCATTCAGGTAATTCCGTACATCAATGCTGAAGTGTGCTGGCGCCCCATCGTGCTGAAACCACATGCGGTTACGAATGGCGATCGGAACATCATGCAGCAGTTGTGGTAACACTTCTTTCAGAAAAATAAGATAGCTTCCGCCAGTGAGCCGCGTGGGTAGTAAGTATGGGCCAATCAAAAAGTCGTTCACAATACCAGCCCACACATTAATACTGAAACGTTGTTGAAACGCATGTCGACGCGTTGCATGTGGATTATCGGTTGCCCACACATGGGAATTGTGCGCATTAAAGACACCCTCGCGTGAAAATGTCGCTTCATCTGTAAATAGCACATAATCTACGAAATCCGGCTGCAACGCACATTGCTGCATCACCCACAGGCAGAAGTTCACGCGGCGAGGATAATCTGCCGGATTCAATGCTTGTACTTTCTGAAAATGGAAGGGGTGTAAGCGATTTTCGTTTAACACTCTGCATACAGTCTGATGACTCACACCTACGTCACGCGCAACAGTTCTTGTGCTTGACTCGGGTCTATCAGCCACAATGTTCAAGATGCTTTCTTCCAGCCTTGGAGTGCGTACAGCTCTAACTCGACCAGCGCCATGTCTGTTGACGTCGAACGCACCTGTTTCACAAAGTTGACGATGTAACCGTTGAAAAATTCTATGATCCGGCATTCGTCGATCAGGATACTCCGCGCGATACATTCGTAACGCAGCTCTGCCGTTACCATTTGCACGGCCGTACATGTAATGCATGTATAGAGAAGTTTTAGGAACAAATGGGCTTATCTAAATACATTGCGTTTGTTAATGTAGTATGAAACTAAAATTAACCGTTTCGAATGCATAAAAGAGAGTTAATTGCAAATGTGAAACTCTTCACATGCCTCAAGATAGAAAGGCAAAGAATCTAAATGTAGCACTTGATATGTCTCTAATGACCATTTCAACGATTGAACATCTGAGAGACTTGGCTGATTTTTGCAGTTTTTAGTTGCAGTGTATTGGTAAATAAAAAATGTTTCTAAGGTCTGAAACCTTTCCTACCATTTTTAACAAAACTATGTATTAATTAAAAGATTTACCATACAAATATTTATCTGTAGCCAGCTACTAATGGCTTAACTATACATAGAGTAAAACAGAATTAGCCTTTTTCTTCACGAATGAGCAAATGTCTTGAATATTCGTGTTTTGTTCAGTTTTGATAGCTATTACAAACCACCGACCGCTAGCCGGCGCGGTTCGCCTAGTAACGTTATACTCCATTATCGGAACATGGTTTCTATTTTACTTTATTATTCCGTTTATATTTAGTTTAGACTTGTTGTGTTTCAGCCTTCTGAATTTTTGCTTTGCTCATTATGAATAATTTAATAGCTAATACGAAACTTTTTGGCTGAACAATGCCCCAACATATCACTCAGAATAGAGCAATCACGTCAAATTTAAATAAAATGCAGGGTGTTTTTATAACAGAGTACCATTTTGCTTGGAAATTTTTTTTAAATGTAACATTCTTAATTCAATTTATTTTACATGCTGTAAACTCAATTAATGACAGCTGGCTGTTAGGGGTGGAGACATTATTGTATTTTTTTTTCAAGTTTGCGTATACTGTCAATTCTGAACGATACTTGCAATGTTTCAACACTTCTTTCTTTAGAGTTTTATGGTCCAACGGTCATACTGCTCCAGGCAAAAGGCATGCAATAAATAGTAATAGACATACACACAATGAAAGTTTTAATGATGCAGAAGAGAGAAATACGTCCAGGGCGAAATGTCTACCTAAAATTGATAGATAAGGTTTCTTACAACACGCGTAATTTCAACAAGGAACATGTTGCTCAAGCGACCATGGGAATATGTAAGGACAAATTTCCAGGAAAAATGGTGTCAAAGTCTGATGATGTCGATTGGCCCTCTAGTACCTTTGATTTGATCCCAACCGATTTTTTCTCTGTGGGGCTGTTCAAAGGAATAAGTTTATACTAAAAAGCCTACAACGATTCAACAGTTTATGAAATACATTTATAAAGGAATCAAACAAATAACCTAGGAAATGTGCTCAAACATAGGGAAAAAAATAATCAAGGCTATTTGCAGCGAGACAATAGGTGATCATTTGGCCGTTATTCAAATAAGGTGATGTTATTAATAATCTTTCAATAAAGTTCTTAATTGAGTTTAAAAAATTATAATTAAAAATGTTTTATTTAAAAGTTACTCCAAAACAAACGGGTGTCTTACATAGTAAACAACCTGTATTTTACAATTTGATTTTTTATGCTCCAAGCTCATAAGTAAAATAGTTTGTCTCGGTTATATTCCACGATACACAGCTACCTTGTGACGATAAAATCTTATTTTAATAGCTACAGTGTGTGTGTGTGTGTGTTCAGTCGTTCTATCTCCCGCACTTTTGTACTGACAACACAAAATTAATTAATATTCACTTAGCGACACTTGAACCAGGGTGAATTAAGAGAATTTTCTATTTCTATATTTATAATGTGAATAGAGGGAATTTCCTTTGATTGTGATCTATTTACCTCTTTGAGATAGGATAAAACCAACACCTGAATTAAATTAAATGATAAAAGATCTGATAAATGAAACACATATGTGCTCTTCTCATGAAATATATAAGATAATAATATTTTAGTTTTATTTTCTAAAAGATCATATCAAAGTATATTTTATGTATTGAATTTTATTTTCAAACTATGTTTAATCGATTGAAAATAAATTTTATCATTTTGATCTCAGGGTCTACAGAATGGAATCATTCATTAAATTGGAACACCTATGAAACCCAATATACCAAACAAAAATATATATTAGTTGATTTTCGCCCTTCCTAACAATGAAAAACAGTATATACTCATTTACGTGTTTCTTCTGAAAAGACTGTCCAACTCAAAAGTGTAGCAGTGAACCGACATATTCATAACTGCAGGAAAAAAACATTAATAGTGAAAAGATGAACCGTAATGAATGGCAAGTCCTATTCCAATGCCTTTTAAGCAAACAAAACATTTCTTTCTCTCTATAATTCGATGCACAATGATCTTGTTAGGCCGCAAACATAGCTTCAAAACAAAATTTAATAACGTAAGAAAGGTTTTATGAAATGCGTGTCTTTCGAACAGGATTGAAGAACGAAACACAAAATCGCAAGAAACCAATTTAATAGAACACAGATATTAGCCTTGTTTTTCTTGAGCCCTACTTCGGGGGCAGGGGGGGGGATGGAAAGCGGAGTGCATGCATTCATTCATAGACGTGTTTCTCAGAAAGACTATCGCCTTCCCTCCGCCAAAGCGAAACAAGCACAGAACACTCTGATTTCATTTACCACTTAGGCAGCCGGATACCGAACAGAGTTATGAAAGACAGAAAGAGGGATATTGTCCCTCATAGGAACCAGAAACCCGAGTCGCTGGCACCAGGCGACAAACAACACAACTCCCTATTTACCAGCCCGTCGTATTCCGTTAATAGCGGCACAACGAACAAGCTTTTTTTTTTTTTTGGTTAGGTTTCTTTCTCCACTCAATATTTCGGCTGTTGCCGGAATTAACCGAGACAACAGGCAAGCCCCATCGATGTTATTGAAAGCGACTTCCATTCATGAAGAAGGCGTCCCGATGCCTGACGTAACCTAGGATACCGATGGCAGAAGGTGGCACAAAAAAGAAGCATTAATGTGTGGGGATGGATGAACAATGTTTATGATACGTTCACTACTGTCTATTCCTTCGCGAGTTCGAAGGTTGGAGGGGCAGTGGTGTAAGGAGGTGTTTGCTTTTCAGGGATTTCTGACCACTAACCCCCCCCCCTTTCCTCTGCAAGTGCGAGTCAGGAGTTCAATATCCTGTTCAATACGTTCTTGAATTTTGCATTTCGATGCTTTGTTGAATGAATGCAAACGGGTCACAATTAAAAGTTTTGACTGTTACTCTTCAATCTGATCTTGAATGTGTTGTTCAATATGTTATTGAATGTTATTGTTCAATCTGTTCTTGAATGAACACAATCACGATTAAATGTGCTTTTGAATATTCCTGTTCGATGTGGACTGGAATGCTTCTGTTCTGTATGGTCTTGTCTCAAAAGACAACCATAAAATGTGGGAAGTTCGTGAGCAGCGCTATGTGTAGTCCTTTTTCTAAGCTTAAAATGTAAAATCTCCATTTTATGTACAGTAATAAAGCTATGCTAAAAGTATGCGAAGGAATTGAGAAAACTTTTATTTTTGTGCTTGTTAATTTACGAGAACATTTAGATTTTTCATGAGGCTTCTCAATGGGGACCTTCATCTCAATGTAGCACTGGGATTCATCATCTAACCTGGCACTGGGACCCTTAGTCAAAATGTGTCACTGGAGTCCGTCATCTCAATGTAGCGCTGGGACATGTAATATCATTGTAGCACTGGGACCTCAGCACCTCATCCAAACTGGCACTGGGGTCCATCGTATCACTGTAGAACCGGGGACCTGTGATCTGACATGGCACTAGAGCCCGTCATCTCAATGTAGCGCTGGGACATGTTATCTTATTGCAGTACTGGGACCCGTAAAATCAATGTAGTACTGGGACCCATCATCTAACCTGACACAGGAACTCCTTATCTTATTGTAGTACCGGAACCCGTCACTGGGACACGTCATCTTAATGTAGTACTGAGACCCGTTATCCTATCGTAGTACTGAGACCCGTTATCCTATTGTAGTACTGGGACCCGTCATCACAAAGTAAACTGGGACGCGTCATCATAATGTAGTACTGGGACCCGTCATCACAATTTAATAGCGGGACCCGTAATCACAATTTATTACTGGGACCCAGACTCTCCAACTGTTACGGAATTTCCGTAGTTGCTACGGAAATTAGGTGAAAACTACGGAGCTACGGATGTATAGTGAAAAACTTCGTATCTCGTACGAAAAACGCCGAAATTACTCTTCCCCAACTGCTATGAGAAAGCATTATTCCTTCATTTCCCCCCGCCAGAATGACGTAGGCGTGCTACGGTTTCCTTCGAAAGCGGAGCCGTAATGTAGCTGTGGATGACGTCACTAAAGCGTTGTTTATACAAACAGATGGCGTTGGTATCCTAGAGAGCGTTTTTTGTGAGCGTAACGAAAATTATCGGAGCCGCCATTTGCATGACTATCGTCATAACGGTCTCAAACAGTTGGGGAACGTTTTATCTCTTGTAGCGGCAACACTTCATTTCATGCGCCAAACGATTCGAGCGGAGAGAAGCAAAACAAACAAAAAATTTTGACTTGCATTGTTGTTTGTTTTTGTAAAATCGGGATCGTTGAAGTTAGATTGAAAATTTCAACGGATTTGAAATCTGCTGAAAATTTTACACCAGATCGACACCTTAAATAGTATTCTCTGTAAATAAACAATTAATTATTTCATAAAAAAATAATTAAATAATCAAATGGTGAATAATTGAACAATAAATTTGTTCTAGGTATCGATCTGGCATAGAATTTTACGCTGATTTGAAATCAGTTGAAATTTTCACTCTATCTTCAACGATTCCGAAATTAGAAACTTGGACTAGAGAATAGAAAAGCCACTTTATTTTGTTACTTGTTTGTGTGATTTTTAAAATAAGTCATTCACTTATTTTTTCGTCAATAATTTTGAATATTGCTTAAAAATATTTGTTTCGATTAACTATTCAATATTTTTTAATTATATATTTTTATTTTTATTATCTGTTAATTAATTATTTTATTACTTAGTAACTTTTTATTAATTTTAATAATCAATCAATAATTTATTGATACTATGTCGTATGTATTATCTCGGTAAAAGTGCTACTGATGACTGGGTTACCAATGCTGGAGAGTATGGGGACCCGTCATTATAGTGTATTATTGCGACCTGTCATCACAACGTAGAACTGGGACCCGCCATCTAACGAGTAAGTGGGTCCAAAGAGCAGATATAAGTGCCTGCTTGGATGTTACCACCGATGTTATTGTCAGTCACTCCCATGCATTAAGAAGGCACCTGACGTAACCTAGGATACCAATGGCAGGAGATTGCACTAAAAAGACGCAGCAGTGGATGGAAGATTGGATGAACAATGTTTATGATACGCTTGCCGCTGTCGCAAATCCATCTTACGAGCATATTGAGTTCCGAGGTTGGAGGTGCAGTGGTGCAAGATTTGGGATAGTGCTTGTTTTTTTTTTTAATCCGTGGCCTCTGTAAGCGAAAGAGGTTTGTGATTTCAATATGTTCTTGAATGTTGAGGCATATTTATTTCATAAAATGAAGATTAATATCGTGGAATGTTTTTTTGCACTGCTTGGTACTAGATTTGTATTATGATTGCTATAGGCATAGAGGGAAGTTTTTCTGAAGCAGTTATAAAGCCTTTTTCTTTTTCATATTAAAACTTATATCGTACTTGTGTAGAATGTGCATCTTGACAACAGTCAAAGTAAACTATTTATTTATTATACTAGGGGGCCCGCCCCCTGCTCGCTGACACTCGCCAACCCTAGGAGGATAGCTTCGCAATCCTCATTGGTTCCTTATGCTCGCTTCGCTCGTATCAATGAAGACATGTGTCCTAGCAGAAGAAATTGTTTACAAAATATGATATTCCACAAAAATGTTTTTCAAAGCTAAATTTTTTTGCTGTTTTTCAGAAAAGATATATACAGTACCTATAGAATCAGAATTCAAATGAAAACTTTGAGCAAATTTTGACTCGAAATGTGATCGCTCATTTGGAAATTGAATACCCAGCATGTTGTTTGTGTGTACATTTACCCCTGCACTCGAGCCACCCACGCTTTTTCATTGAGTTTGTTGTCGAAAGTTGTAGTGCAAGCGTCTTGTTGAACTATAATTGTTGGCCTTGAAAAGGACCTTTTTTTTAATGGCCCTGAAAAGATCCTCCGCTTTCTTTGTTTTCTATTATTAACTGCAACAGCTGAACTAAAATTCATTTTTTTTCAATAAAATTTCATTTGAAAACGCTATAAATTCAATTGAAGCGCGAGGCTTCGTGATAAACAAACAATCGTACAATATTGCCAAAACGCGATAACAAATAACGTCTTTTTTGCGTGCCACGTAAGAGAATTATATATAGAGATTTAGGAATGAAATTTTTGATGTCTCTTAGAAAAAATTGTTATGCACAGAAAGCTGAATTTAGCATTAGAAAATACTTCATACTTGAAATAGGTAATTAATTAAAGTCGCACTGAAGCAACACAAATGTTTTATGACAAATGTCAGGAATCAATCCCCAAGGAAAGGTTCATGGACAACACCATCTAATTGTGAATCATGGTCAGATACGAGGTGAACACATGAGCTGGCACCTCACTCTCTACACTTCCTCACCACGCCGACATTTGAGGCCAGGACAGATTTAACGTGCACACGATGGTCTTAGGTTAAAACGAGTTTTGGACTCGCAACTCTACATTTGCTAATCCGGCTACTCTTCTAACTGGGCTACCGCGGCTTTCATTCTTGTAATCAAAGCAACAATACGTATATGTATGTCTTTTACGCTACTTCGCTGACAATCCTTTATCTGTAATGTTTTTGTAACACAATTTTAGTATTACTAAGACCTTGAAAATTTGTATATCGTATTAAATTACGTGGAGGAGTGGTCGTTCACGGTAAGAAGGCGCTTTGTCGCCAAATATGGTAACCTTCACCTTTTGCGAATTTTCTTCATATCTGCCGTTTTTGTTATGGCAACCCTATCTGCTTTTACGGAATACGGCCGCCATCTTGATTTGGCGACAAAAATTAGTTGGCGACAAACGTCTTACCGTGAACGACCACTCCACCAATTATGTTTGATTTATAGAAGACTAACAAGTTGTTAAAATTAGAAACATATTTAATTATTAACGAAACTGTCAATTCGATCATAATCTGAGCGCTGTCATTCAACCCTCCAATAGAGCTTTTAACATAACATTACACCACTAAACGCTTCTACACCTATTCTCTAATCGGAATTACCGTTTGGATAGATTAATACCCTATTTTTAAAGACACTTATGAAAGCAAAAAGCATTCGTATCCCCTCACCCACTCTCTAGTCGGTAGGTATTTAATTAAAGTCGTATTGAATAAACGCAACGAGCTATTGGCGACGGTCCGGCTATCAAACCCGATCACTCGCTAGTTCAGAGCCGCGGTAGCTCAGTCAGTAGAGCGTCGGGCTCGCATCAGAAGGGCTGTGGGTTCTGTCCTCGGCGGAGCCTGCAATTCTGATGATTGCGAGATCGGCGCTTCGACCTGGTTAAAGACCGTCGTGTTCACTAATGGTGATTGGGGCACGTTAAATAGGTCGTGGTCACAAAGTCTCCCATGTTCCCATACCAAATCAATACCTCTGGGGGTACCTGATCAGGGGGTTATCGGCCTCTGATTGGGATCTAAATTACGATATGTGTGAGTGAATGGATGTATGAAAGGGACCTTCCTGTAAAACGGATGTGTCATGTATGTCGAGCAAAGTCGGACTTCCTCCCAATGGGGCTCAATAACATCGAAGGCGCACCCCTCGCCTCTTGCCGTCTTAGACGGGCCTGGCACTCCTCTGGTCTGCCAGTGTAGGCATGAGAAACAACAACTCGCTAGTCCAAGAGTCTTACAAATTAATTTTTTTAATCCCATTCCATATCATGACTACAGTTTGCAAACTTATAACTAAAAAGATACATTCACAATATCATAGTTTTCGCGTGCAATGTAAACATATATTTACTAATATTATAAGCTGGCCCACGTGCTTGATAGATATAATCTAATAATTCTTCAATAGCTAGCACGTACTCACAGCCCCCATCGTTCGTGTCTTTTGAACTAAACCTCTAATGTGAATTTGATACTTAGTGAACCTACGAACTCCAACGCTTCCATATCCTGAGAAAGTTCCGATAAACGATCACGCAACCCCTTTAAAACCAATATTCGGAAAACGATTGCTGGTACATTCACAGGCCTTTCCTCACACTTCCTTCCAAGATGTAACTACCCCTCCCCTTGTCTCGCTAAACCCCTTTAAATACATATCGTCTCAACAGTTGAACACTCTCTCTCGAAAGCAGAGAGAGAGAGAGAGACGTACTCTTCCAAATCTCACGCGTGTTTTAGCAGGGCTCGGTGGAAGACGTGTTCATGTTGAGTCTCCTCCTCCTGCTCACTTCTAAATGAAGTTTGTGTGTGGTCGATTTCATATAACTATCCCTTCCTGGGATAATCATTTGTAGGAGTAACGGCAGCTGTTTTCGTTTCCAGGCCCCGCGCCTGTATATCTCTCGGAACTCCCGGGTAAAGTCACCGCATGAATAATTTCGGCCCGGGTAATGAGTTAGGTGCCTGGAACTCGGGGAAAACGAGTTCATAAAGTGTGGGGAAATGCCCGAAAAATGGGAGAAACCGTTCCGGGACGCGTACTGCTTGAACAGTGGAGAGATTATGAGCGAGAGGGAATTTGCATGAAAGTATTGCAAGAGATACCCGCTGTTTGTTTTTTAGTGTTTATGGAATAAGTGTTGTTCTGGGATTCCTATTGGTTCATTGCGACTGGGAAGATTTTTCCTGGTGAGATCGATCCTGATACATCCTAAGGACTTTGTTTCAATATCATCCTCTAAATTTCAGATTGTTTAAACAAACTGCATCGCACGTACGAATGCCATATTAAAACACCAAGATTATGAGCAAACGGGAATTTGCATGAAAGTATTGCAAGAGATAACCGCTGTTTGTTTTTTTAGTGTTTATGGATTAAGTGTTGTTCTGGGATTCCTATTGGTTCATTGCGACTGGGAAGATTTTTCCTGGTGAGATCGATCCTGATACATCCTAAGGACTTTGTTTCAATATCATCCTCTCAATTTCAGATTGTTTAAACAAACTGCATCGCACGTACGAATGCCATATTAAAACACCAAGATTATGAGCGAACGGGAATTTGCATGAAAGTATTGCAAGAGATAACCGCTGTTTGTTTTTTTAGTGTTTATGGATTAAGTGTTGTTCTGGGATTCCTATTGGTTCATTGCGACTGGGAAGATTTTTCCTGGTAAGATCGATCCTGATACATCCTAAGGACTTTGTTTCAATATCATCCTCTCAATTTCAGATTGTTTAAACAAACTGCATCGCACGTACGAATGCCATATTAAAACACCAAGATTATGAGCGAACGGGAATTTGCATGAAAGTATTGCAAGAGATAACCGCTGTTTGTTTTTTTAGTGTTTATGGATTAAGTGTTGTTCTGGGATTCCTATTGGTTCATTGCGACTGGGAAGATTTTTCCTGGTGAGATCGATCCTGATACATCCTAAGGACTTTGTTTCAATATCATCCTCTCAATTTCAGATTGTTTAAACAAACTGCATCGCACGTACGAATGCCATATTAAAACACCAAGATTATGAGCGAACGGGAATTTGCATGAAAGTATTGCAAGAGATAACCGCTGTTTGTTTTTTTAGTGTTTATGGATTAAGTGTTGTTCTGGGATTCCTATTGGTTCATTGCGACTGGGAAGATTTTTCCTGGTGAGATCGATCCTGATACATCCTAAGGACTTTGTTTCAATATCATCCTCTCAATTTCAGATTGTTTAAACAAACTGCATCGCACGTACGAATGCCATATTAAAACACCAAGATTATGAGCGAACGGGAATTTGCATGAAAGTATTGCAAGAGATAACCGCTGTTTGTTTTTTTAGTGTTTATGGATTAAGTGTTGTTCTGGGATTCCTATTGGTTCATTGCGACTGGGAAGATTTTTCCTGGTGAGATCGATCCTGATACATCCTAAGGACTTTGTTTCAATATCATCCTCTCAATTTCAGATTGTTTAAACAAACTGCATCGCACGTACGAATGCCATATTAAAACACCAAGATTATGAGCGAACGGGAATTTGCATGAAAGTATTGCAAGAGATAACCGCTGTTTGTTTTTTTAGTGTTTATGGATTAAGTGTTGTTCTGGGATTCCTATTGGTTCATTGCGACTGGGAAGATTTTTCCTGGTGAGATCGATCCTGATACATCCTAAGGACTTTGTTTCAATATCATCCTCTCAATTTCAGATTGTTTAAACAAACTGCATCGCACGTACGAATGCCATATTAAAACACCAAGATTATGAGCGAACGGGAATTTGCATGAAAGTATTGCAAGAGATAACCGCTGTTTGTTTTTTTAGTGTTTATGGATTAAGTGTTGTTCTGGGATTCCTATTGGTTCATTGCGACTGGGAAGATTTTTCCTGGTGAGATCGATCCTGATACATCCTAAGGACTTTGTTTCAATATCATCCTCTCAATTTCAGATTGTTTAAACAAACTGCATCGCACGTACGAATGCCATATTAAAACACCAAGATTATGAGCGAACGGGAATTTGCATGAAAGTATTGCAAGAGATAACCGCTGTTTGTTTTTTTAGTGTTTATGGATTAAGTGTTGTTCTGGGATTCCTATTGGTTCATTGCGACTGGGAAGATTTTTCCTGGTGAGATCGATCCTGATACATCCTAAGGACTTTGTTTCAATATCATCCTCTCAATTTCAGATTGTTTAAACAAACTGCATCGCACGTACGAATGCCATATTAAAACACCAAGATTATGAGCGAACGGGAATTTGCATGAAAGTATTGCAAGAGATAACCGCTGTTTGTTTTTTTAGTGTTTATGGATTAAGTGTTGTTCTGGGATTCCTATTGGTTCATTGCGACTGGGAAGATTTTTCCTGGTGAGATCGATCCTGATACATCCTAAGGGCTTTGTTTCAATATCATCCTCTCAATTTCAGATTGTTTAAACAAACTGCATCGCACGTACGAATGCCATATTAAAACACCAAGATTATGAGCGAACGGGAATTTGCATGAAAGTATTGCAAGAGATAACCGCTGTTTGTTTTTTTAGTGTTTATGGATTAAGTGTTGTTCTGGGATTCCTATTGGTTCATTGCGACTGGGAAGATTTTTCCTGGTGAGATCGATCCTGATACATCCTAAGGACTTTGTTTCAATATCATCCTCTCAATTTCAGATTGTTTAAACAAACTGCATCGCACGTACGAATGCCATATTAAAACACCAAGATTATGAGCGAACGGGAATTTGCATGAAAGTATTGCAAGAGATAACCGCTGTTTGTTTTTTTAGTGTTTATGGATTAAGTGTTGTTCTGGGATTCCTATTGGTTCATTGCGACTGGGAAGATTTTTCCTGGTGAGATCGATCCTGATACATCCTAAGGACTTTGTTTCAATATCATCCTCTCAATTTCAGATTGTTTAAACAAACTGCATCGCACGTACGAATGCCATATTAAAACACCAAGATTATGAGCGAACGGGAATTTGCATGAAAGTATTGCAAGAGATAACCGCTGTTTGTTTTTTTAGTGTTTATGGATTAAGTGTTGTTCTGGGATTCCTATTGGTTCATTGCGACTGGGAAGATTTTTCCTGGTGAGATCGATCCTGATACATCCTAAGGACTTTGTTTCAATATCATCCTCTCAATTTCAGATTGTTTAAACAAACTGCATAGCACGTACGAATGCCATATTAAAACACCAAGATTATGAGCGAACGGGAATTTGCATGAAAGTATTGCAAGAGATAACCGCTGTTTGTTTTTTTAGTGTTTATGGATTAAGTGTTGTTCTGGGATTCCTATTGGTTCATTGCGACTGGGAAGATTTTTCCTGGTGAGATCGATCCTGATACATCCTAAGGGCTTTGTTTCAATATCATCCTCTCAATTTCAGATTGTTTAAACAAACTGCATCGCACGTACGAATGCCATATTAAAACACCAAGATTATGAGCGAACGGGAATTTGCATGAAAGTATTGCAAGAGATAACCGCTGTTTGTTTTTTTAGTGTTTATGGATTAAGTGTTGTTCTGGGATTCCTATTGGTTCATTGCGACTGGGAAGATTTTTCCTGGTGAGATCGATCCTGATACATCCTAAGGACTTTGTTTCAATATCATCCTCTCAATTTCAGATTGTTTAAACAAACTGCATCGCACGTACGAATGCCATATTAAACCACCAAGTATTTTGACGTAATATCTGGTCAAAGATCTGCTCAATTTTGCTGTGGTAGTTGAATAGTTAATTAACGTCACACTGGAGCAACACAAGGGTCTATTAGTGATGCTCCAGGATCGATTCCCAAGGGAAAGAACACCTGAGACGGCACCCCATTCTCCACACCCCGCCAATCTGAGGGCATTTGTGGTCACGACTGATTTGAAGTGCGCCAGCTCCCGTATACAGGACCACCTTTGATTGAGCCGAGTTTGGAACATACAACCCTCTGGTTGCTTTCTGTTGCTGTTCCAACTGGGGTACCGCGGCTTCAATTTTGTTAGGGCAAAAAATCTCGTCGAAAATAACTGCTCTATTATACCATTGGGTAATGATAATGGTAATTTTTTATTACCGCCGTACTAGAGCATATATGGGCAACTAGAGCACATATGGGCAAAGTTCTTTCGCTTGCTGGTGCAATCGACTATTCATTTACTTTAATACCCCGATTTTCGTGGACTCGGGGTAACGCGGTTCTTGATTTTTTTCGTTCTATCTTCAGTTTTTCTCTTGCTGTGACACTTATGCGACGCGTTTCGGGCGAAATCTACGTGCACGATTTCGATTCTACGATTGATGGAAACTGTTCCCCAACTAACGGGAATTAGACTTTAGTGTATTTCGTCGGTCCCACCTATCGCGTAACTTCAGAGTACAACTGTATTCTGAAATAATGCTCGTCCATACACAGCTCGCCTTTCGCGATTGTACCTTGTAAATGAGTCTCCGTTAGTATGGATTGGTCAGCATATTCTACCGACCTCAATTCAATTGTACTTGTACAAAATGCTCTTGGGTCACGTCTCTCAACTAGGGATGCGACATCGATGTCGATGTTTTCAAAACATCGATGTTTTTTAACATCGATGTATTGGGGTCGATGTTTTTGTAACATAGATGTTTATACTTGTCGATATTTTTACGTTGTCGATGTTTTACTTTTAAATAAAAAAAGTACCGTTATAAAAATTTAAAAAATAACCAAATAGCATAACTTTTATAATTAGCGAATTGAACATACTTTTAGACCAAAGTGACCAAGGATGAAGGATCTGAAAAGTAGGGATGCGACATCGATATCGATGTTTTCTAAACATTGATGTTTTAGAAAAAAAACATCGATGTATTGGAGTTGATGTCGCATCACTAGTTGCTAAACCAGTTTTAAGAAATTGGGAAAAAAGTTTAAATGAACTGAATTTTAAAATCATCGATGGTTTGGGGGCGATGTATTATCAACATCAATGTTTTAATTTTGAACCTCGATGTTTTGCTGTCGATGTGGCATCAATAATTGCTAAACCAGTTTTAAGAAATGGGGAAAAAAATTTAAATACACTGAATTTTAAAAACATCGATGGTTTTGGGACGATGTATTATCAAGATCGATGTTTTAATTTTGATCATCTAAGTTTCAAAACATCGATGTTTTGCTGTGGATGTCGCATCAATAATTGCTAAACCAGTTTTAAGAAATGGGAGAAAAAGTTTAAATACACTGAATTTTAAAAAGATCGATAGTTAAAAACATCGATGTTTTTGGGTCGATGTATTATCAACATCGATGTTTTAATTTTGAACATCGATGTTTTGCTATCGATGTTGCATCCCTACTCTCAACCCATATTCCCAAACTCTGCAAGGACTTCGAAATTCTTTGCAGGAAATTGTTGCTTACAGATTCATAACAACCGCATTGAAAGCATCGAATATCGTAGGCTATCTTAAAATGCTGTGTAAACCACGCCCTGACTTATTTTTCCTATTTAATTTGTACGTGCATTCTTATGACTTGTTGTTTTATCTCGGGCTCTTGACAACGGTTCAGGATCAATCCTCAAAGGGAAAGATCCGTGGTATGTCTCAGACAAGACATACACGATTTATCACAGATCGTCATATTAATTAGCATAACTCGTAGCTGCTATCCGTTAATAGTGTAGTAACGAGTTTTGCTAATTCCCATAACGATATACTCTGGTTGACTTCTGTAGTATGATGTACGAGGTTTCTCTTTCAAATTTATTCAGATAGGCAGAACAGTTTTCGAGCTGTATCGCGTTTTCTATTTGTTCCTTATATTATCAAAATACGTGGAGTAAATGTTTATGATAGACGTTGGTTGATTTATAAATGGGGGCGGGGGATTTGTTACAAGAAAAATGCAGATCCTGGAGATGAGGAATCAATAAAAGTTTTTTACATACAATTTATAAACTACATTTGACTTCAAAGCTTATTCATATGCATTTTAGCTGAAGGAAGTTTATGTATAAAAGTTCAACTACACATTAAACTCCTCTAGCGCGAATTTATTCGTCACAATATTGAGAAAAAGGCCACACAATTTGTATCCTTTCCAAAAGTATGACTTTAACCACTATCCGTGTAAATAAGTGTCTTCTTCACAAAAGCAGAGTAGTGATGTACAACAGACTTCTTTCCACAGGGAAATACAAAATAAACACCGTTATCCTTGAGCGGGTTTTTCGTCCCCAGAATTCGAGTTGGTAGAAAGTCGATTAGTCGAGGATCGAAACTTAGTTTCTAGACAGTGTTATTACTCGACGAAAGTGGAAGACTTAGGGTTCTTCCTCCTAATTAGGGTTAGTTCTTTATTCCTTAGGGTGGTAGGATTCTCGAAACTTCGTTCGGTCATAGAAAAGTTGTGTTCCGTTACATTGAAAGTCTTATCACTCTGTCCTTGGGATAAGATTTTGTGTTCACGACTGGTATCAAAAAATCGGGTGAATGTCATAATGTGGGAAATGCTTAAGACGGTTGTTGTGAATGTGGAAGCACTAGTAGTTTTGCGTGTAGACTGCATAATAATGAATGAAGTCCTATCTAAATTACAACCACATTAACTGTGTTGTATCTCACACTTGTTGGATAACTTTGTGAATAATATGTGTGTGACTAATGATAGGTTATCGTAAACATTTTTTCTGTTCAGCATCATTGTATCTTATGGGAAAGAAAAGGATGCCGGGGAATATATCATTATGGGTCAACACTATTTAAATGGCATTTAGTTAATTAACGTCGCACTCATGCAGCACAACTGGTTAATTGCATAAGCCCAGGATTTCTACCAGAGAGAAAGATCCAAGGACAAAAATCGTAATTTTAACCACGTTAAGATGACGAGGTTAACATCTGAGATGGCACCACTCTCTAAACTTCCAAGCCACGCCAAAGTGAGGACATGTGAGGCCATGACTGATTTAATGTGCCCAGTATTACGACGGTGTTTGGCTGGATCGTGTCTTAAACTCGCAACCCTCCTGTTGCTAATCAGTTGGTCGTCCAACTAGGCCACCATGGCCCCACTATTTTACCGATTAAAACAATATCGTACAATGGATAATTATTTACATAAAAACACGAGCAACGTAAGTCACTCGTCGTAAGTGAATGGTGTTCCCTTCGTCTGTCTGCGTAGAGAGACATCGTCCCTTTCTGTTTATTCCAATATGTCTCTCTGTTGGAATAAGAACAGTTGGCGTAATGTCAAATCAGGGTCAGAAGTTCCGACAATGGTCTGCTAGCCCTGTCCATTTGCCATCTGTATTTCTACAGTCCTTTCAAAAATCCTTTATGAAGTACCTTCTGAAGCCTACCTTTTCCTTTATGAAGTACCGTCTGTTCACTAATAGAATCACCATATTGGGTGCATGTCATATAACTTCAGAGAAGCTTTTGATATAGGTGGTGTGAACGGGCTAGCTCCAGTCGTCTTGTGTTTAATGTGCTCTTATAATAAGGAATCAAGTTCTCGGTAATTAACGGCTACATTAATCTATATACAGGGTGGTCATAAAAAAACTTGGCCGATATATGGACCTCTAGCGGCCGTTCCGTTCAACCGATCGACATGAGATTTGAGATATAGTTATTCAGAGGTATGAGCTCGGGATTCTGTGAACGACACCAAAGTGGCACTCACGGTTACAGTTATAGGTAGAGAAACGCGAAATTTTCGAATGGCAACGCCCACTTTTTCTCGTCTCAAAATGCTCAGCGCATGCGAAAACCCTAAAGAGCGTTGAAACGGTACGTGTATCACAAAACGCGGACGCGTTATGCACGCACAAAAAACAGTTCTCCGAACAGCCAACAAAACCACGTTCTGGGCGCACGGAGAAAATTTGCATATAACAGAGGCAAGACACCAACCACAGAACGCCTTGCGCCAGATACATGGGTCTCGTATTTGACGATGGTTTCGACGGTAAACACGCTAGGCCTTCCACGGCAATCATCCCATTTTAATAATAGAATTTTACCAATTTTCCATTAACTTTCGCTAACAGAGTCATTTCGTTGGCATGTGCGAGCTCCAGACTGAAGATCTGGCTGAATATTTGGCGAAAGGCGTTCTGTGGTTGGTATCTTGCCTCCAACATATGAAAATTTCTTTTGTGGGCCCCAATCGTGGTTTCGTTGCACGTTCGCAGAGCTGTTTTTTGTGAGTGCGTAACGCTTCCGTTTTTTGTGATACACGTACCGTTCCAACGCATTTTAGGGTTTTCGCATGCGCTGAGCATTTTGAGACAGGAAAAAGTGGGTGTTGCCATTCGAAAATTTCGAGTTTCTCTACCTATAACCGTAACTGTGAGTGCCACCTTGGTGTCGTTCACAGAATCCCGAGCTCATACCTCTGAATAACTGTATCTGAAATCTCATCTCGATCGGTTGAACGGAACGGCCGCTAGAGGTTCGTATATCGGCCAATTTTTTTTATGACCACCCTGTATATAATACTCTTACGCGGCACGCAAAAAAGACGCTATTTGTTATCGCGTTTTGGCAACATTGTACGATTGTTTACCAAATAGCCTCGCTCCTCAATTGAATATATAGCGTTATCGGGTGAAATTTTATTGAAAAAGAAAATGAATTTTAGACGAGCTGTTGCAGTTTATAATTAGAAATCAAAGAAAGCGGAGGATAATTTCAGGGCCATTTAAAAAACGGTCCTTTTCAGGGCCAACAATTAAAGTTCAGTAATGATCAGGTAAGGATTATAGTTCAGTTCGATAAGACGCTTGCACTATAACTTTCGACAACAAACTCAATGAAAAAGTGTGGGTGACTCAAGAATGCTGGAAATGTACACACAAACAACATGCTGGGTATTCAATTTCCAAAGCAGCGCTCACATTTAGACTCAAAATTTGCTCAAAGCTTTCATTTGAATTCTGATATCAGGGTACTGTATATATATTTTATGTAATACAGCAAATTTAGATTTTTAAAATTATATTAGCAAATTAGAATTTTAGATAAATTTTAAAAATATCTTTTTGGAATATCATATTTTGTAAACAATCCTTTCTGCTAGGACACATTTCTTCATTGATGCGAACGAAGCGAGCATAGGTTCGCGCAGCGAACCAATGAGGATTGCAAAACAATCCTCCGGGGGTTGGCGAGCTTTAGCGAGCAGGGGGCTGGCCCCCTAGTAATTTACATAATTTTTGAATAAATGTAACAATATCACTCGATACATAATTCAAAATATTTCTAAGTAGTAATCTATGTAATATAATAAGTAGATAACATTTCATAGATGTGTTTTGGAAGTAGAAATTCTTCTGCCGTTTGGAACAATCTGTTCTTATTGTAACAGATAGTTATTGGTAAATTGTGATGTTTTTAACTAGATATGATAGACAGTGCAGCATTGGCTTTCAAAAAGTACATGGTACAGTTGGGTTACACTGCCATGCGTAATATTATGTTGTAAGTTTATTTTTAGTAGTAGATAATATTTCACTACAATACTACACGTGCGGAATTTAGATTGGCTGAATTCTATGGATGCTATCATACGTTGAAGGATTACCATTTACGTGAAACTGTTAGAGTTGCGTTAAGATCACTGGTGCTCTCCCGTATGCAAGACCAAGCAGTGGATGATTGCTACCATTGCACTGGACTTTATTGACATTAGCAGCCAGGTGGGTGTGAGTGCAGGTCGGTAGTTATGAAATGAGGCTGTACAGCAACATACACAGAAGCTGTTACAGGAGGGGAAGCAAAGTCCTAAACTTGTTACTATTCATTTGACTAGGGTTCCAAATTACGAGGCATTAGCCTTGGAACATTTTCTACAGAATTAACCCGGACAGTCGCCAATAGCTAGTCTCGTTGCTTCAGTGTGACATTAATTAACTTACTATCTAATCTTGTTACATAACTTTATGTATAAAATATCACATTGTTACTGAAAACGACAACTACCTTCCACTTCAAGTGTCTCGACGATGGCTTTCGTTTGAAACCAATTTCGACGCAGTTCTGATTTATGCTGATTTGAAGTTTGCTCGTTGAAGCGGAAAGTTTCCCAAACTATACCGCCTCCTCCTTTATATCGGCGAGTGAGCTCAAAGTCACCAACAAGGCTTTGTTCCCTCAGCTATTGAATGATATTGGGTTTAACGTGGTTCGCGTTGATAACATAAAAACTATTAAACTAAACTTTATGCACGTTGTTTCATAAAGCTTTGGTTTCCTAAGAAAGTGGAGCCGTTATCTAACAGCCGTGATACGTCATGATGCCGCGGGCATAACTAAACGGCCGTCTAAACAAAAATCCAAGGTGTCAACTTAGGCGGACAGAATACGTTGGAGAATGGGCAACACATACGGCTGTCGTGGTTTATTTTATTCGAGAAACAAAACAAAGTGGTTTTTTATTCTCTAGTTCAAAGTTCCTAACTTCGGGATCGTTGAAGGTAGAGTGAAAATTTCAACAGATTTCAAATCAGCGTAAATTTCTACGCCAGATCGATATCAAAAACAGTTTTATTATTCAATTATTTACCATTTGATTATTTAATTATGTATTAAATAATTAATTATTTATTCAAAGAAAATCACGTTTAAGGTATCGATCTGGTGTCAAATTTTCCGCAGATTTCGAATCCGTTGAAATTTTTATTCTGTGTATAACGATCCCGATTTTACAAAAACGAATTATTCAATGGCAGTCAAAAATGTTTATTTATATTGCTCCTCTTGGCTGGAATCGCTTGGAGCAGGAAATGAAATCAGGCCGCTACAAGAGAAAAAACGTTCTCCAACTGTTTGAGACCGCTATGACGACAGTCATGGAAATGGCGGCTCCGATCATTTTCGTTACGCTCACAAACAACGCTCTCTAGGAAACCAACACCATGTGTTAGTATAAACAACGTTTTAGTGACGTCACCCACCGATACATCACGGCCGCTAGATCACGGCTACGCTTTCTTAGGAAACCGAAGCTCTTAACACCCAACTTTCTTTACTGCCCGCCTTGTACTTTGTCTGATTTTAAATACGTATCAACGTCAAAAAACATAACTGTTTCATTCAATTATTCACTGTAGAATAAAACTGAAATAAAAACAAACTTAAATCACATAAAATGTTTTCTATTTACTTTTTATGCTGCGTCGGATCTTGTGTCACTTTTTCGCAAAGTGCCAACAGCTGCAATCGTGGAATAACACTCCTTTTTATTGACATGGTTTTTTTTAAAACTTTTTATTGATGGAATGAAGAGCTTTAAATTCAGAACAACATTCGCCTAGTAGAAACTTTAGTGCAAACTGAAATGTTGCTTACAAAACTTTTTCAGCTCTTACTCCACCCTCCGGCAAGGAAAGGAACTTCAGAAGCGTCCAGATATTTTGTTCTGGTGGATTGAAATTTCTGCAGAACACCTAAAGCACATCTATTTTAAAAGCGGGACATATTCGAAAGAAGTGTAGCACTCCGTAAGACGGCAGATTCGTGACATGTTTATCGGGAAAATAAAATGGGATAAACTACTCGGAACAAAAGCAAGAACTTTTCCATCAGCTAGAGCAACATTTTGATGCTTCTTTGTTTCCGTTGTTTCCTTCTTTCAATTTCCTTCGTTTACAGCAAGAGAGTGGAGACAAGCAAGAATTCTTTCGCGTTGCCAGATTCGAAATAACTCTTTTTTTTTATTCATCCGATATTTGGTCTTGGGATTTTTTTAACAAATAAAGAAAGAGGACAATTGGAATAAAAAACGATAACCCTGCGGCATTCTGGGTGACCCTCCCACTTCCTTTCATCCTCCCCTTTGTGAAAATAACATTCCATTTGTGCGTGCCTCACTGTTCGATACAGTTTTCACCAAACGATAACTAGACGGCAGAGCATTTTTTAGTTTTGCTTTGGATGTTCCAAACTGGAATGACCGATTGTTGTTGTTTATTGAAAAATAAATGATTTTTGGAAATGAAATATGTATTAATGTAATATGATATGAGATCAAAGTAAACCTCCGATCTGGTTTGACATTAGTTATTTACTCACACACAGTGGATTAATCTTACCATAGAAAAAGAGCGTGACTCAATGTTCCAAAAGAAGTACAAGGAAAAATATTTGACGTATAGAATACTTGTACTGCGATGGATTTGATAACGTTTATTTTAAAGATGAGATCTGAAAGAGACGAAGTTTGAATCGACTTTTCATGTTTTATTGCATTTGCAATTTTTGAGGTTAATTTATGTTACAGTTCAGCAAATAAAGTTTTTCTGAGAAGTACTTCGTTCAAATCATAATTAGTCTAAACGGATTTAACCCAATGAGGAGTCCACTCATATATATATAATAACAACATAAAATATACAAAATAACATAACACACAAAATAACAAAAAATAACCAAACAGCCGGGGTGCATTAACCAGAAACCGAAACTCGAAACTACCCATGCAAGCGCGCTGAAGCTGCAGACATAGCATGGTAAGCAATATAATTTCAAGAACACAAGAATTTCTAAAAAAATTTAACAAAAGTCTTAAAAAATAATAAAAAATGAAGAAATGTTGGTGGATCAGGGCGTCATCAGGGAGGAGCCTGACCCAAACAACATAAAATGGTGTTTTCTACATATGGTGATTTTTGGTGGTGTTTGGGGGAGTGTATGAGCAATTTTTTCAGCCTAATGCTGCTCATATGTAGAAAACACCATTTTATGTTGTTTGGGTCAGGCTCCTCCCTGATGACGCCCTGATACACCAACATTTCTTCATTTTTTATTATTTTTTAAGACTTTTGTTACATTTTTTTTAGAAATTCTTGTGTTCTTGAAATTATATATATATATATATATATATATATATGCCGACCAACCGGTATAGTGGTTAAGGCGTTAGCCTCTAGATCGGAAGGTTCTTGGTTAGAATCCGGGTCCGGGCATGGATGTTTGTAAACGTATGGTGTAGAGGCGGCTGGTGCACCTTAAATCTGTCGTGGCCGAAAGTCCTCGCGTTGGGTTGGCGTGGAAGTTTGGAGAGTGGGGTGCCAGCTCAGGTGTTGCTTCGTCATCTGACCGTGGTTCAAAATTACGAGGTGTTGTCCTCGAATCTTTCCCTTAAGGGACTGATTCCGGATATATATATATATATATATATATATATATCGTTCAGTCTTTCTTGCTTTACTTGCACAAATTTTGACATCTTGACAAACATAATCTTTTCTAGGATTCTTTCTACTTCTCGATGTTGTGTAAAATTTGCCTTTGTGTGTTTGGTGGGAGAAAAGTCATAGTACACTAATAGGATACCTCATGATGCTCAAAACATTAAATTTGTATTAATTTATATTTTAAAAAAAATTTATTTTCGAATACAAGTTTTAGTAAGGGGTTTTAGAGCAATTTAATTAGGAGGCTATAATGCATTAAAAGTAATTACTCCAACTATTCAGTGCGTATATTGTATTTGTATATATATATTTTCTCCTTTATTTTCTATAATTTTCTCAAACGCCTAAATACATTAAAAATATTTGTGTATTTCAAAACTTAGGTAGGTAGCTGGATTATAGTCACACTGAAGCAACACAGCTATTGGACGATCTTCAACACGATCCGAGGACAACACTACGTAATCTTGAACCATAGCTATGTGACGAGGTCAACACCTAATATGTCACCCTACACTTCAAACATCCAAACCACGCCAATGTGAGAACATTTGAGGCCTAGAAATATTCAACGTACACCAACTCCCACTAGCATGACCGTCTTTGGTGAGATCGAGTTTCAAACTCTCAACCCTTCCTTTGTTAATCCTCTACTCTTAGGTTTCACTCATCGGTTTGGTAACTCTTCAAGTAAATTTGTAACATTTTCTCACTTTGCGCATTCTTCAGTGCCAAGTAGCAATTAAAAAGCTTTCATGCGTTTTTCACGCTAGGTAATATAGACTACCATAATATAGTAAACCATGTATACTGAACCTTCAAAAACAAGCAGATTCCCAGTGACTATTGGAGGCTCGGGAGTAGAAAGGGCTTATACTTTGTCTTTGCAGAACACTTTCTCCTTAATCTTATCAAAATGTTGACCGACTTTTTTCAAACATAGGTTACGATGTTCTGCAGTGCAAAGCGCGCTCCTTGCCACACCTTTATTTTCTTCTTCAGCTACGAAACAACTTCTCTACACCGCCTACATTACCACAAACACTTTACAAATAACACATATTCTGAGTCAATGACAAAATATTTAGCTTCAAAAGTTATCGACAGAACTGCATATTCTGAGAGTATGACTTGGCTTTCAAATAAAGTAAGTTAATTAATTTTGATGTTTTATTATAAATATGTAAAACATATTTTGCCGATAATTGTGTTTTATTAATTGTGTTTATTTTGTGATAATTGTGATATATTGAGATACCGAAACCTCTCCAGTGTGCATACGCGTATTCAGAAAATAATTTCTGTGATGACCCACTCTACACTCCAACTGTATGTTGTGCTTGTATGATAAACGGATCTCCTTACAGTTTAAGTGGCGTAGTATATTTGCCCACAGCTCTACCAAGCAGATAGAAAATACAAAGTAGAATGAGCAAACTAATAGTAACTAACTAATTGACAACTTTTGTCTGCCGGGTGGTAGCGAACATTCATCATCTGGTTGGCCCGCGCGACATAGACTTTGGCAACTTCACCACTGTTGTCGCCACTCTAAAAATGCGTATCCATGCATTACTTGCCGACCAACAGGTATAGTGGTTAAGGTGTTAGCCTCTAGATCGGAAGGTTCCTGGTTCGAATCCGGGTCCGGGCATGGATGTTTGTAAGCGTATGGTGTAGAGGCGGCTGGTGCACCTTAAATCTGTCGTGGCCGAAAGTCCTCACGTTGGGTTGGCGTGGAAGTTTGGAGAGTGGGGTGCCAACTCAGGTGTTGCTTCGTCATCTGACCGTGGTTCAAAAATACGAGGTGTTGTCCTCGAATCTTTCCCTTAAGGGACTGATTCCGGACCGTCGTCAATAGCCCGTTGTGTTGCTCTAGTACGACGTTAACTAAAATTACCATTACCATGCATTACTCAATTATAAAATGTTATGTCGCAAAAAGAGACGATAAAATGAGAAATCCGCAACCAAGTAAACTTTTCACAGTGGAGTCACGTGAATTCTAGTCAACATGCTGATCACACTTTTTTGCTGCTCCTCTCGATAACAATTCTTATTCAACTTATCTTTCACATTTTTGCTACCAACATGAGAATTGCAGACAGTGCAGGTTCTATTGATCTCTGTAAGCATTTCTTTATTTTACAACAGTAAAACTTTCGGTGCGTGTAGTCGATTTACTTTAGGCTGTACATGAGCTGACCTGCACCGAATAAAGCCCATGTGCTATAAAACTAAACTAAACCCAACCAACCGTATTTTTATGTGCTTGTTTAACCGATTTGCTCTGATCAAACTATTTTCAACGTGTATTACCAATTGTTTTAACATTAAATATATTTCGGGTACGCGGTTAGTGCCCCATACCTAAAACCGTATCATCTTGAATAGGTTCCGGCGACAAGGTAAATTGAAAAGAAGCTTCGCACGAAGGTATTTTTCTGACCGTTCTCGGTGGCCACGGTAGTCCGGTTGCAAGAGTGACGCACTAGCACCTGGAGGTTTGCGAGTTCGAATCCAACACAAGACCGTCGCGTACAATGCGTCGCGTACAATGAGACTGGTATGCGTTAATCTGCAAATGTCTGAAATGTCCTCACGTTGGCGTAGTGTGGAAGTTTAGAGAGAGAGTTTTGACCTCGTTATCCGACCGTGGTTCATAATTACGTGGACTGCACCGTTACAAAATTCGTCGGTTCTTTCCCTTCGGGTTTGATCCCGAACCCTCGCCAATATCCTTTTTTGTTGCCCTCTGTAAAAAAGTATTTGAACTGAAGTGATGATGCTACTCTGTGTGCTATGAGACAAATAGAAACTGTGAAAAATTAAAAGAGGGGGAAAATGAGGTTCTCTTTAAGCTATATGACCATCTCTAACGCTAATGGAGGCTTTGCATCGCGTTTGCATAAATAGTAACAGATTGTGGATGAATTACTATGGTATCACAACCTATTTCTATGTAAGGTAGGTTGGTAGGTTCTTGAGTTAACATCGCACTGTATCAACACAACGAGATATTGATGACTGTCAGCAATGGATCCAGAAGTAAACGATCTAAGGAAAGGACAGCACCTCGTCAATTTAAACCACGGTAAGATGACAAGGTCAAGGCCCCAGCACCTTGCTCTCCAAACCAATACCTCCTAGAGATAAGAAAGCCGAACCACTACGTCACTAGAAAGTAGTGACGTCACAAAAATTAGGCGATGATAGGAACGCACTGGTTACGAAGAAGCCTGAAATATCTACGTACACTGTGTGGTGAAAATTGACGAAGAATTGTTTTTAACTTTCATAAAGTTAGATTTTTGTTGAAGCACATTTTTAAGAACTCAAAGCAGTATTAATATATCTTTGAGTGTTCAGTTCCTCAACTACGAGGTAACTACGATGAAAAATCCCAAGTTTCAAGACTTCAGCTTCCCATCTGATCCAGAGCTCGGAAGAAAATGGATATCGGCAATTCCGAGGAAGGATTATGTCTTAACTAACAATTTTAAAGTAAGTGAAGATATTTTTTTAAGTTGGTATTGTATTCTGTAGTTTTATAATGATCGAAGCATATAGAAAACCTCATGAATTGAAAAAATATAAAGATAGTTTTGTGTGGTGACTTTTGTTTTTGAGTAAAAATATAACGTAATTTGTTAAAAGCCAGCAACAACCCGGATTGGATATATGCAGTAAAAAGACTTGGTTGAAACTTATACATGACTTATAAATGATAAAGATATGGTAAATGATAAATAATTGAGTATATATAAAGTTACGGTTTAAAATGTATAAATCAATAATAGTGATAACAATACAGCAAAACATCTTAATTGACTTTAATTATGATTAAAAAACAATTCGAACAAATAATGAATAAGCCTATTACAGTATTATTTTGTTTATATATCCTAAACCTCTCCCATGTCATAATATCAACTTGGAAAGTTTGCTGTTGAGTGACATGAATTTAATATTCATAGACAGTATTGAGATAAGAGTTGAAAAATAATAATTTTCATTGAGTAAAATGCATGTTTTGATCATTTGTAAGGCATTAATTTTGTAAAATACTCCATGTTTATGACAGTAGCCAATCAACAAAAATAGTAATAATGCAATTTTACTTTAAAAAAAATAAAAGCATATAGAAGAAGAGAAAATTTTGTCGAGTAATAATTCATAATTATCCTTCTGCGTCCTTCTGAAACTGTCTGGGGGTGCTCTGCATTTCTGTATAGACATATTGCACCCTGGCAAGAAAAGTGACACAGCTCAAAATTGCATAAAATTGCTATAAAACATTGAAATAGAAAAGCTTTCTTTAAATTTTAGGTAAGTATTTATGGTGGTAATTTCTATTATATTCTACAGGGTGTTCTAAAAGATCCTGTACTCCAACTTAAAAAAAATTTATTGCCAGTGTTTTTTTTAATTATTGAATTTTATCGTCTGCATATTGTTTTATCGACTCTTTAATTTTTATCGTTTGATTTTCTTTGCACTCAAGTTGTGCGATAAAAGAGTTCCATGTCATTTTGTTTTTCATTGCAAGATAAATTTATCATGCATTCAGAGAATTGTCCTGTTTGAGGCTTATTTAGAATATAAATCGCATGAAAGATGTAAAGATTTTTGGCGACAGAAATATCCAAAGGATGCAATACTAAGTAAAGATACTCTGTATCAACTTATTCACCAATTTGTTGCATTATTAGAAGTGAATGAATGAGACTCTTGGTTCCAACAAGACGTTGCAACTTGCCATTCAAAATGTTTTGAAACAACCATGAGCATGCTTCAAGATTTTTTGGCGATCACCTCGTCTCAATAAACCTTTGGCCATCTCGTTCCCTAATCTGCACATTCCTGATTTTTTTCCTGTGGGGATATTTAAAGAACAAAGTTTATGAAGATAATCACCAAACAATAGGAAATCTGAAAATTGCCATTACTCAGCATCTTGAAACTTGTTTCTAAAATTATGAGCAAACTTCAGTCTTGCCTCCAAGAAAAAGATGGAAATTTTGAACATTTATTGTAAACGTAAGTTCAAATTGTTTTTTTCTACGTTAGGTTGAAAGTGCTTTTTACCATTAGCATAAAAATTATTGTTTTGAAGTCTGTTGTTTTTGTATAGTAAATTTACGAATCGTCTGTACAGGAACTTTTAGGACACCCTGTATTTAATAGTAATATAGGGCACCTCATACATATTTTTCAATAACATAACTTCAAAATTTTAATTTTTTGACTTCACTTTTCTAGCCGGGGTGCGATTTATGTGTGTTTGTGTGTTAGAAATTTAAATAAGAACTCTATTTTAAAATTATTACATAATTTTAGGTTTCTGAACTTCACTTTGTCAAGTGACATCAGGTACGTCGCAGAAGAGTTCGACGAAAAAAATGGAAGGAAAATTTATGTTAGCCTTTGTAAGCCTCGGCTTCAAAAGGCAGCGATCCCCAGCATTTGGAAGGTGTTGAAATGATCAATGTGCCAACTTGCTATTCTGTATTAAAAAAAGAAAAGGGCATTTTATTTCTTATTATCTCAACGTCAGCACTAGTGATATCCTTGTCTGTAGTTGTTGATTCAGATTGTTTTATAAAAGCCTATAAAGAGAATGTTATGATCTCTGAAATTGGAAATTACAAACTTCCCTTCCATATTAATAACATCAATACTTTAGATTCCATTCTTTTGGAAACATCAAACCTGAATGCTTCAAATGGAGACGGTAATGTTAAAAATATGTTTAGTTTAACGCAGAATGTACTGAAAGACTTATTAAAGTGTGTCGCAAGTGAAAGTCAAAGCTTATTATTGGGTTTGTTGCTGAACAACTATCACTTGCTGAAAATCACAAGAATCGAAATCGGTACAGTTCTGATTTCTTAATTTTAAACAGTTTGATCTTTACCATATCCCCAAACGCGTATCTATTTTTAAGAATTTGTGGATTTGTAATTATACCCCATCCTTCGACAGTAAAGAGACTGTTCAAAATTTAATGTTGATCCCTAAACTGAAGGACTTGATAATAATTTTTTATTATATGCTTAGGAAAAGATTTTACACTTAAATGATGCTGACAAATATGTATCATTACTTATTGATGAAATTCATTTGAAAGCCTTTCTTGATTATAAGGGTGGTGATATTATTGGGGTATCCTATGACTGTGAGATGGCAACTAATTCTGCTTATGTATTTATGCTGCAAAGTATAAAATCTAGTTATAAAGATGTTATACACATTTTACCCGTTAAGACAATTATTTTGAACATTCTTTATGATTTCTTGTTTAAAATTGTTATAGGTCTTGAACATCTTGGTTTTAAAGTTGGGTACATCATCAGTGACAATAATGCTATTAATCGCAAAGCTGTTTCTTTTTTTGCTTCCCCACCCAAATTGAGTATTTGTTATAATCATCCTGCTGACCCTTCAAAACCATTGTTTTCCATTATTGAACCTGTCCACATTCTGAAATGTATTAGAAATAATTGGCTAAACCAAAAAAAATTGTGGACAATGTATGTTTTATCCAATGTTTTACCAATTGGACAATAATTTATCGAATGCGGAACAAATCACAGAAAGATTAAAATCTGCCTCTCTCTTAACACTAAAACAGCTTCATGAAATTGAATCAAATGCTATTGTAAAATATGCTGATACACAAACAGCATTGTATCACACAACGCGTGCAATAATAGAACTAACAACTTATTGTATAGAAAAGTTAAATTTTTAGTATATATTAACTGCAAACTGATTAATTAGAAGACTGTTTTGGCAGTTATCGCCAGCTAGCAGGTGCCCAGTATAATATAAATTTGACAGAATTCTTTAAAACTGAAAAAAAATTAGAATTATATCTCTTCTTCCATTATGGTTAAGCTAAAAAAAAATGGTGAAATTGATATTGGTATTTCAGATGTGAAAGATGTAGTTGAAGTTGAAAATTTGGGAGAATAAATTCAATTTTTGGGTAAAATTAATGTTTGTAACTCTGATATTTCTGACTTGAATGACACTATTCTTGCTATTGTGTTTGTAGCTGGCTATTGTGTTCATTCTCTTTCAAAAACCATCAACTGTTTATCTTGTAAAGCTCAATTATCTGTTGATAGAGAACTTGAATTAAGTTCATGTTATGCTTTGATCAAAAATCTAGATCGAGGTGGATTGAAGTATCCAATTAATGATGTAATTACCAAAGTATATACAATTACATAATTGTATCTAAGTTATTATCCACAGACTTTGAAAATTGTTGACTTTCAAAATAAGAGAAATGTTGTATGTAATATCACGTCAAATGTTTCGAACTCGTCAGAAATTTTCCTGCCAGTTAAAACTTGCGACAAAAGTCAATTCTGAAAAAATCAACAAACATATTTTTGAAGAACTGATGCAAAAGAATAAATGATTTATGCTAGTTTTGTCTGCTAAAGATAAAAAAAGGCCTAAAAATCCCAAAATGACAAATTTCCTAAAGATAGAAAAATTCAAACTCTAACAAATTTAAAAATTTAATTATTTAAAGGTAACTGTGGATGTTTTTTATTGCAATGTGGTGTTGGCAGATATGCTATGTAAATTCATTAAAATGAATATTTTATTGTATTGATTTTTATGCTATTTATTTATGCTATGATAATTTTATGTTTAATAAAGATAATTAAATTTATTTTTCTAGTGTCCTATTATTTTTTTGCTTTCAGTGAGTGAACTTTAGAAATTCTGAAATAAATTTCTTACCATAGTATTCAATATGTTATCAATAGGGTACATTGGAAATGACTGGTTGATATAATTCTATATTAATTTGTTAGCTCAATGATTTCATGTATGATAATAATGTACTAATCACTATATGCTTAAAGTTAATCCATTATTGGAATTGAATTTTCATGTCAAGTTATATGTATATAGGGCAATTCCACGGTAACTTACGTTTAGACAAATATACTGATCTTGAAGTGTAAATATATTAGCAAAAAATAATAGAAAACAAAATATTTACTTGAATTGTTCAACAAACTAGTAAAAAGCTAAACTTTGATAAGAATGTTATTAATTTACTGATATTTTTATTTTATTTTAATTAAATTTACTGTTATAACTTGCGTTACAGTCAAGAGGAATAACAGAAAAGGTTCATGAACATTTGAATAAAATTCTGTTTTGTTCACAACATGATATAGTTTGAAAAGTATATACATTAATTCTAAAGCCTTTCATAATTGTAGTCATGCAAATTTTTTTAAACTGTCATTCATCAATTAAATTTAATTTAAAAAATTTTAAGTAACATACGTAACATTTCATTTTTCCAAAATTTTATTCTAATAGCTAAATTTTCATTACAATAAATCAAATACAATCACGATGAATCAAAACCAAAGAACTCCAGTCTTTTTTAAGCCCAAAATTATGTAAAATATATCTTATTTTATTTTTTCAAGTTTTTACTTTTCAGCATGGAATTACCCTAATATATCATGGGTGTTCACTAATTCTTGCACACAGGATTTACTTCTCCAGCCTCCTTTTTCAAAAGTTAAGGTAAAATATTTTTTAAATAGTTGACACAATATAAAAGGGACTATATGGATATATTGGTCAAAAAATATTATGCAATTGACATTGGAGATACCTGATATATGCATCCATCCTCCAAGTTAAATATAAATAGTTTTTAAATGCTTCTAATTGAAAAAAAATTATCTGATCAACTTCTATAGTTATGTTCTTTAATTACCTAAAAAAAAGCATTAATACTAAACTCGTCATTTTTTAAATTCCATTAACAAGGAAATTATTTTTTTAGCAAACTCATTTGAATAATGGATTTACTAAATGTTACTATCATAATTTAGCTTTTCTTTGTGTAAAATGTATCATATTGTCGCTATACACGTAAATACAATAATTTATCAACAGGTCCTAGAACCCAACAAAAATAGCCCTGGAAAATTGTAACCTTTCTTATGAATAACCGAAAATTAATCTAAATTAAAAATATATTTATATGGCTGCATTTATCAAGGATGATGGGTATTCTTCAAAATTTATTTTTCCCACAGATGTCTCAGAATTTTTTAATCATTGCTTATTAAATATAATTTAAACTGTCAATTTGATTTTGTATCCATAATTAATTTAAACTCTTAATTTCACTGGGTCGCATTTATTTCCTCCCGTAACTTTCCAGATATTCAATGAAGCATCGCAAACATTACTATTTATATTTTAACCTTCTGAACGTTGCTTTGTCATATTTTATTGTTTCCCTCAATTATAAATTGTATATCTATATATTTCTTCCCCTGCTTTCAATTTCATTTCATTATGCTACTTTAAGCTGACAAATTCCAATAACTAAATAATTCGTTGAATGAAGTCGGAACTCGCTGATAAACAAACGCTCAACAATGATGTTTTGCATCGCCTAATTTTTCTGACGTCACAAAACAGTGGTTTGGCTTTCTTATCTCTAGGAGGTATTGTCCAAACTGTCATACGAATCCGAAGAACGGTTGTAACAGACTTTTTATGCATTAGCCCGCGAGAGTACACAACGGTCTTTGGTTGGATCGGAAATCGAACACGCAGCCTATTTGTCTGGTAATCCTTATCAACTCCATGCCTGTATACCATGGCCCCATTTCTCGTATGTTGGAGCCTATGACTTCATGTTTACGAAATTTGAAGAGGCACCAGCTTTCTACTGAATATCATTGGTTATCATCAAATTGACACATGCTGTTTATTTTAATTTTGTGGTGGTAACCTTTAAATATCATGATGTTCCTAAAGCTTTCCTCGCCTTTATAGCTATAGCTTCTAAAAGCCCACATTTAGAACTTTGGAAGCAATAATTGTTTTGAAGGAAACGCGAACCAAACATAATCTTCCGATTGATTTCGAGGTCCACCTAAGGCAAGTGTAGAAGATTGATATAGCTCGTGTTCCCTTCCTGCTCTGCGAACTACTTCACCAAAGAGGGTTCCGGAAACCGAACGGCTGTTTGAGACATTCTCGATATATGACCGGCTTCCTCAAAATTATGTTCCATGTCCCGTCATAAGAAAATAAGATAAACTGCTCCTTCGATTTTCCCGGTGAACTCTATCCGTTTTTTCCCGGAGAGATTATGATTAGAGATCCATTATCGGTCCATCATTCTTCATACTTCCGTAGGTAACTTCCAGATAAGTGCCATTCTGCTGGTTGATTTTCCCAGTTCTGTGAATTAATAAGGAATGCATGCAGTGACGTGGAGCTTTATCGTCTTTATGACATACCGCCTATAGAGTTTGTACTTCCTGGTATACCACATGCAGGCATGAGTTGCTGGCTTTTATGGCGTAAGGGCAACTTTGCCATATTGGAACACTGATAAAATTATCAGATTGAATTGCTTTATTTATATAAAAACCTGCTTAAAACAAAATTAACTAAACTGAAATGAAGTCAAATTTTTAACGAGTTTAAAAGACCAATATCAGCGCAGCCAGAAAAAAATAAAACTAGGGGGCCCGCCCCCTGCTCGTTAACGCTCGCCAACCCCCAGAGGATTGCTTCACAATCATCATTGGTTCGCTGCGCGAACCTATGCTCGCTTCGCTCGCATCAATGAAGACATGTGTCCTAGCAGAAGGGATTGTTTACAAAATATGATATTCCAAAAAAATATTTTTCAAATCAAAATTTTATGCTGTTTTTCAGAAAAGATATTTACAGTACCTCTGGAATCAGAATTCAAATGGAAACTTTGAGCAAATTTTGACTCGAAATGTGAGCGTTGATTTGGAAATTGAAAACCCAGCATGTTGGTTGTGTGTACATTTACCCAGTACTCGAGCCACCCGCGCTTTTTCATTGAGTTTGTTGTCGAAAGTTGTAATGCAAGCGTCTTGTTGAATTATAATAGTTTGCCCCGAAGCGGACCTTTTTTTAAAATGACTATGAAAAGATCCTCCGTTTTCTTTGATTTCTATTATTTACTGCAACAGCTCAACTAAAATTCGTTTTTTTTTTCAATAAAATTTCTTCCGATAACGCTATAAATTCAATTGAAGCGCGAGGCTTTGGGATAAACAAAGAATCGTACAATGTTGCCACAACGCGAAAACAAATAACGTCTTTTTTGCGTGCCACATAAGAGAATTATATATATAGATCGTATTTTTTGTAAGGATACATCGCTAGGACTAGCAGTCGGGAGATTAGAGGTTTTGGACTTAGAATCAACAGGTTCTGGTTTCGAGACTTGGTTAAGGTTCGTAGAGGTTCGGATTTCCAATTTAAGGTATCCGCATACGTTCGGAGCACTCTTTAAAAAAAATACTATGCAGAAGCAATTCTGTGGGAAAATAGTCCCGTCGGTTCCCATTCTACGCGTATGTATACATTAGCGGTGACGCGCCGCATCACATAGTACCTAATCAGACGCTGAATGTAAGCCGCGGAAGCAAGAGCTTCGCGCTTTAAGTTATTGAGCTATGACGAGCTCTATTGAATGTTATGTGACGATGTTGATTGCCGATGTTTCTTCCTCATTGTTTTAACTGTTAACTGTTTTGTCCCATGTCCCTTTTACATAATAAAGTGTCCGTCTTAACTAGCAGTTATCTATTTGATCCCATAATTGGGGGCTCTGGCCTTTCTTCCTGGTCACCCTAATTACCCCTAGCAACAAAAACCAATCTCCTGAAGTGTTAATGTGAATATTTTTTTTCAAGAATTGTGCTTTTGGATTACTTTGAATTTCCAGTTGTCCATGGTAAGTTCGCAATTATGACTTCCTTAATTTTGGATAACATACCTTTTCTTTCAAACTTTTTAAAAAATGGATCTATTCGGAACATTAAATTATTATTTTCCATAGTTTACCCTAACGAAATTTACGACCGCACTAGTCGAAGAAAACTTCGTGTTTTCGCAGGTTTTGCTTCTGATTTCAATTTGCAAAACGCTAAGGAATCCTTGCTGAAAGAGTTATCTTTAACTAACTTTATCTGTATATGTGATATTTTAAATTTAGATGTAGAGGGATCCGCTGAAGAATTGTGTGAACGAATTTTACTTTCGCTTTCTGATTTAAAATCATTGCATGAAATGTTAGACTCAAATTCTGATGATGAAACAGAACAGGAAGTAGTCTGTAGTAGTAGTAAGAGCGAAAAAGAAGGAACGGAAATTTCCCCTAAACCGCTATCGCAGGTGGCTTCCCCCAGTAGTCAAAACATATCCCATCCGACGCCAGAAGAACAAAATATCCAAACAAATCCATTCAGTGTTAAAACATTCTCGTTTTCTGATGATTCGTCTAAATCGAATGCAGCTGTTGTTGACCGTTTTTCTTGGTTATTTCTGAAAGATGTGTTAATCGAAGAACGTTCGTTCTCAGGTCTAAATTCTTATTCTGTTTATTCATTTATTAAGGATGTCGAAAATTTCTTTTCATTGTATGAAGTAACTCTTGAGTTGCAAAAACTTCTAATATGTAAAAAATTGTTGATAGGCGCAGCAAAAACTTTCATTCAGAGTCAGAACGCCTTAACAACCTTTTCTTCCTTGAAAACCGCGTTGATAAATGAATTTGGTCAAAGATTTAACTCCCGCGAAATACATGTCGAATTAAGTAGGCGCAAATTAGATGAAAAAGAATCCCTTGCCGAATATTTAATAGCACTCCGCGAGATAGCAGCTAGATCTGATGCACAAATTGATGAAAGTTCAATTATAGATTACTGCATACGAGGAATAAATGATTCTAACGCTAATAAAATGATATTATACGGTAGTAAATCGATGACAGAATTCAAAGAAAAGCTTAATATTTACGAAAAGATTTTTCAGAGTAAAAATCGTTTTTCTAATAATCATTCTCGTACCCATAATGAAACAAATACTAGTCGCACTTTTGATTCTAAACTTCATCATTATCCTCAAAATTCTAAATCACAAAACCAAACTTCGATTTCCTCCAAACATTTAACTTGTTATAACTGCAATGGTACAAACCATATTTCGCGAAACTGCCCAGATAAAAATCGTGGAAAACGCTGTTTAATTTGTAAAAATTTTGGTCATATTTCATCACAATGCCTAAAAACCGCGTCTCAGAAATCACCCGATGTTGTTAGTTCAATTAAAGAAATTACTCCGCACACATGTAAAGTAATTACACTTTTAAATACCAAATACTCTGCGTTAATTGATACTGGAAGTCCCTTAACTTTAATGCAGCATGGTATATGGAAATTCATTGGTTCTCCTGAATTGACGCACAATACCTCCCTCCTTACTGGATTTGGTTCAGCAAAGACCCCAGTGATAGGTACATTTACTTCTTCCATCCAAATTGATGGAATTAACTTTGATACAACTTTTCGTGTTGTACCCGACTCCTCCATGACGTACCCCATCCTAATTGGTTGTGATGTTATTCATCAAGCAACCATGACTGTTGCCCCGGATGGAATAAAATTTACAAAAACTGACCCCACTTTGACGTTTTTGTCCGAAAATTTCATCCTGCACATCGAGGACGATACCCCAGAGTTTGATGTGGACCACAGCATTCCCAGAAAAATCCGTGATGACGTTCAACAATTACTCCAATCCTACTTGCCGAAAAAGACTAAATCAACTGATGTCGAACTGAGTGTTACTTTGGTCGACGAAAAGCCAATCTATCATTCACCTCGCCGTTTGCCTTTTGTGGAACGTGACATAGTTGAAAAACAAGTCAACGAATGGCTTGCCAATGATGTCATTGAGCCCTGCTCATCGCCGTACTCAAGTCAAACACTTGTTGTGCGTAAAAAGAATGGTGATCCCCGTGTCGTTATTGACTATCGCCAAATTAACAAAGTGATTGAAAAAGATCGATATCCCCTACCACTCATTGAGGATATTCTTGATCAGTTGCAAGATGCTAAAGTGTTCAGTACTTTGGACATGAAAAATGCTTTCCATCAAGTTTCAGTTGCAGAACAAAGTCGTCCATACACTTCTTTTGTCACATATCGTGGACAGTACCAATTCAAACGTATGCCTTTTGGTATGGTGAATTGCCCCGCTGTGTTTCAACGTTTCATCAATACTGTGTTTCGTGACCTGATAGTCGAGGGAATTGTTCTACCTTATATGGATGATTTGGTTATCCCTGCCAAAGATTATGTTGAAGCTCTGTCCCGACTTCGTTTAGTTCTTGATGTCGCCAAGGACTTTGGACTTGAGATTAACTTCAAGAAATGCCAATTTTTTCACCGCCGTATTGAATTTTTAGGACACATCGTTGAGTCTGGAAAACTTTTTCCTTCGCCTTCTAAAACTGATGCTGTCACCCGTTATCCAGAACCCAAATGCACGAAAGATGTTCAGAAATTCCTCGGACTGACCGGTTATTTTCGTAAATTTATACCGTCCTACTCACTCATCGCTAAACCTCTTAGTGACCTGCTTCGTAAAGACTGTAAATTCCATTTTGACGCAAATGAACGATCCTCATTTCTTCACCTCAAACGACTTTTATGTGAAAATCCCGTTTTGGCCATTTAGCGCCAAAATGCTGAAACTGAAGTGCACTGTGATGCTTCAATAGATGGTTTCGGTTGTATCCTACTTCAGAAGGACACTGACAATAAATTCCATCCCGTGTATTACCACAGTCGCAAAACAAACGACAGTCAACGCAAATACTCCAGTTACGAACTCGAAGTCCTTGCAATCGTCGAGGCCTTACGTAAATTCCGTGTGTACATTCTAGGTCAACACTTCACAATAGTGACCGACTGTGATGCCTTCACTAAGACAATGACAAAAAAAGATGTCTGTACGCGCATTGCTCGATGGATTTTACTTCTTCAAGACTTTGATTATTCAATCGTTCATCGCTCAGGAACAAAAATGCCTCATGTTGATGCTTTGAGTCGTGTGCAAGTTGTTTCCGTATCTCCTGATCCACTTACTATTCGTATACATCGTGCTCAACAACAAGATGCTTCTCTTCGCGCCATCTGTGAACTCGCATCAAAATCGAATTATAATGACTTTACTACAAAGAATGGTGTTCTTTACAAATTCGTCAATGGCAATGACATTCTTGTTGTACCAGAATCGATGCACCTTGATATAATTCGTAGTGCCCATGAACGAGGTCACTTTGCCGTTAAAAGAACAGAGGAACTCATTAAGCAGCAGTACTATATTCCTCAATTACACCAAAAGATCGAACAGTATATATCAACTTGTATACCTTGCCTTCTCTCAAACAAAAAAGCCGGCAAACAAGAGGGTCTGTTAAATCCTCTTCCCAAAGACGATACTCCTCTACATACATACCATCTCGATCATCTTGGACCGTTAGCAACTTCAAACAAAAATTATCGTCATATTTTAGCTGTGATTGACTCATTCACCAAGTTCTGTTGGCTCTATCCGTGTAAATCAACCACATCCAAAGAAGTTATTGCTAAGCTTGAAGTGCCAAAAACTACTACCACCATCGCTGAATATATTAAATCATTCACTTAATATTTTTGCATCTTACATTTTACTTTATTTCCATTATGTCTATTGTAGATTTTATATATATGTTTTCTTAATTTTTTTACAAAATGTGAATGTATGAAGATGAAAAATATTCTTTTCCATTTGTGTTTAAAATATATTCTTTTGATTGAAATATCTATTTGTTTTTCTTAACTCATTAATTTTCTTCTCAGATTTGATTCTCTATTTCTGTGTGCAATTAATTACCTTTTGCATTGTAAAAACCTTGAAATTTATAACTGTACTTTCCCTGTTACTTTGCATACCAGGTTACGTTTAGAATTTTTTTGATGATGTTTTGTTTTAAATTTTCATGTTCTATATGCTTCATTTAGAATGTTTGATTACTACTTTTTATTTACATTACTGTTTTGTGCATTATAATTTGACCTTCAAAACTATTATGTTCTGTTTTGAATTTATTGCTAATTATTCAAATATGTTAGTGAGTCAAGTGTGTCAAATATGTTTAATAGTGCCATATTCTATTTTTGTTTAATTTTTCTATTTGATGTTATATTTTTCTATTTGATGTTATATTTTTTCCCCATGAAGTGCTTTATTTCCCTGTGTTATATTGCTTTCATGCGAGGTCGCATGCGTTGTCGGATGGCCGATTGTGGGAAAATAGTCCCGTCGGTTCCCATTCTACGCGTATGTATACATTAGCGGTGACGCGCCGCATCACATAGTACCTAATCAGACGCTGAATGTAAGCCGCGGAAGCAAGAGCTTCGCGCTTTAAGTTATTGAGCTATGACGAGCTCTATTGAATGTTATGTGACGATGTTGATTGCCGATGTTTCTTCCTCATTGTTTTAACTGTTAACTGTTTTGTCCCATGTCCCTTTTACATAATAAAGTGTCCGTCTTAACTAGCAGTTATCTATTTGATCCCATAATTCAATATTATTTTTATAACTATTAGTGTTCCAAATTAAATTTGCACTATCAATTATTGAAATTTAAAAAAGCAATTTAACAAAAAGTGAAATTTTGTGCGTAAATTTGAAGTTTTTTTACAAAATTTTGAAAAATAATACAGGGTATACAATTTAAATTAGCAGCTAAAAAACATGATCAGAACAAACTTCATGCTGTTATCTAGTGCTTCCTCAATAAATAGAAAGATATTTTAAAAAGTAAAGGTTTTATGACTCTTTGAAAAATTGTTAAATAATTAATTTTTGACCATTTTGCAACATCAATATTCAATTGCAAGCTCATAAATAAGAAAAAAATAAAGATATCAATATGATTCTAGTACATGCACTTGCAAACACTATTTCGAATGTGCATAAAAAATTTTATAAATATATATGAATAACATTTTTAGTTTTCATTTCTGAAATTCAATGTTTATGCCTAAAATGTAATTCTGAGAAATATGCTTGTAAACATATTGCCAAATATTCCTCCAACAAATAAGTGAATTTTATTAAAAAATTGTTGTGGCCAATCTATAGCTACGTAATTATTACATATAAATGTATAATATATATATACTATAACTGATAAAAGGGTAGAAATTATGGTAAAAATAGAATATTCTTATTATTAGTTCCGGTTTCGTTACGCTACTTCTGCTAAACAATTTCCTTCAAATTTTAAATTTACCTAACTTTTTTTCTATTAGTCGCACATTGAAAGTTAGAAATTTTTTCAAAGCATAAAAGTACAGGGAATTCGTTAAGAGAATAAAATAAATTTTCGTCACAATTGGCTTTTTTAAACTATGCGGATACCTTAATTACTCTAAGTGCAGCGAAAAATGACTTTAGAGGCACAAAATCAATAGATTTTTTGAGGTAAGATGTGGTACACCAAATCAGTGTAGCTTTTTAAAATTGCGGGATCCGCTGCTTCGAATTCTCGTTGTAATAAATATATATTTGAAATAAGTGCATCCAATTCGAATTTACATCAATTCAACGTATTTCTTATACCACATACTGAGTTTAAGCATAATTGTTGCATTTTTCACGGTCCAATGAGTTTTCAACGGAGGGAGGGGTTTAATTTGAGTGCATATTGCACAAAGACAATTTGGTAGGTAGCTATTTTAATTCACGCCACACTGGAGCAAAAGAACGGGCTATTCTGCGCGTAGCGGATGAATAAGATATAAATTTTCGGCATGATTTTAGTTTTATTGCTCTGTTAATTTTATTGTTTATTTTAATCACTATACGAAGGGAAATAAATTTTATTTATTTCTGATGATTCTTTCATAGTGTTGCAATTTTCGCAAACAGTAGTGTAGTTAATTTAAGGAGGTGTCAATATAATCACTTGGTATTTGTTAATTTGTAAATTTTATAACACCCTTTCAACATCTTGTGTGTGTTTATTCTTTTTAGATCGTCGCATGTCTTGAAGTAGCAAACTGGCCATTATGCAAAAAGTTAAGAACCATCGGTTCAAACATAATACTTAGATGATTAGAATTTTGGAAAATCCTACACTTTAGCCAGCCTTTATTATAAATCAGCCGACTTACTAGCAGAGTGTTTTGCACTCAGACCCTTCCTTCAACAGATTCTTGGTTGTCCCTTCGGTCTACGTAGGAATATTTTGCAATGCTTCGGGATTATCATTAAACCGTAGGTCCCGCTAAAATTATCCCTAGTTTAGCAAAAAATGGACCTAGAACAGTTAACCAAACCAAGTAACAATGAATCGTGAGTGAAACAAAAAGTATTGAGTAACGTTTGTTTTGTTTCTGGATTTAGCTACTTAATTTACCAATGAAAAATTTCCTTGATCTTGTTCCATACACACATATACCCGATAAATAATTTGATTCACATTGTATTGATCTTAATATAGATAATTTTAAGCTGTTCAAATAAAGACTTTTTAAATACAATAGCATATGTATTCTTGAAAGTCGGATATGCATCAGTAAAAGAGGGAGATATTTGCATTTTTCACTATCCTGTATGTGTTTCTTCCTGATTTAGTTATCGGTAAAAAATAACTCGTTCCCCGTTCTGTTTAGGCACTCATTGTTCCATAACTATATCGCAGTTTAAAATTAGTAGGTGCTGTACACAGATCTTTCCCTTCGATCCCAGACAGCTTCCATTTTTTGATCCAGTAGCACGTTAATTCAACTATCTATGTACCTTTAAAAAATGTATGTTATATACGATAAAATAATTTTAAATAATTTCCTGATAGTAATCAAATGTTTATAAATTATTGATATTTTGGAAAGAAATAAAAAATAATTAAATTAAATTATTCAAATATAATTTTTCGAATAGCTTAAATTTTTGTCCTTTTTAATTTGATATATTTCCTTATTCATTCAAAAGTTGTAAATCGGTATAGTTGAATTAAAATTATTAGTGTTCCGAAAAAGTTTGGAAAATTGTAGCTCAGTTGGTAGTATGTCGGATTAGAAACTGGAGGGTTGTGAGTTCGAAACTCAATCCAACCACGCACCGTCATATACGTGTGGGCTGCTGCACGTGAAATCTGTCATGGCTTCAAATATTCTCACGTTGGCATGGCGTGGAAATTTGGATGCCACACCGGGTCTTGACCTCGTCATCTGACTGTGTATTGAAATTACGAGGTGTTTTCTTTGAATCTTTCTATCCTGGAATGATCCTGGATCGCCAATAATAATCCGTTGTGTTGCTCCAGCGCGATGTAAATTCAACTTACAACCTACCTACCCAAATATGTATCTAGGAGAAAAGCGCAAACCTAAAACTCGATACTGTCTCATTTTTAAAGCGAAATTTGAAGTCACTATTCCCTGTTGAATCACCCCCGCTATTCCTTTTCTATCAACTTTGAGCTAGACTTTCAACAGACATCCATTAACTGGATATTACTTTTTATTCGTTTTATTTTCAACTATTCAATAGAATCATAAAAAGGGAATAATCTGATAGGAGAGAGGAAACGATCCAATAACGTCGTGTGTATATTCACAACGCGGAAAAAAGGCATCTCGTTGAATAGATGGTTCTTTACGTATATTTTGGTAACATCATAGATAATCAATGGCTAGAAAATCTCCTTCAGTATTATTTCCAATAAGCTGTTACTATTTAAATTACCCTATAAACTTTGCTTATTCATGATGGAGTACTTTGTTTTGTTGCTTATTGAACGATTTAAATATTCATGCCTAAGTTTGGTGACAAAATGGTTTCTCGCTATCAGAGGAGTGATGGTAAAACATAACTATGGTACTAATGATAGAATTATCTATATTTTATTTCACTAACCTGGGTGACACCGAAGTTGACATTATTTGCTGATTGGCGATTGACAACAACTGAGCACAAACAATAAAAACTCAACCGCTAAAAGATTTATTTTCCAAATTTGTCACTGAATATTAAAATGATTGATTTTAGCTATGGCTGGAGGGAAGTTGGGTCATTCCATGTGGGGACACCTAAAGGGTGTTGCACCATAGTCATGGATTTTTTTAAAATTTTTACCACAGATAGACATGGCAGTGAAACTCTTAGATCTCAATTTTTTTTTAAATTTTGGCCAATATTAGCCGAGATACAAAAATTTAAAAATTGGTCAATTTTACAAAATGGCGGCCATCTTGGATTTGCCACACTGTCTATACAGGGCCCTAACTATAGAACTAATTGTTCAAATTTAGTTATTTTGGTACCAAATGGAAGTCATTTAGTTCAGGATTGTACATAACATACAAAACCAGTGGTAATTTTACATTTTAGTGGAGTTTTTTACTTGTAAAGTGAAAAATTCACTTTTAAAAAAAGTCGACATTAAAGGGCTATAAAAAAATGAACCCTCTTATTTTTCTCTTAAACTTTGTAGAAGTATTAACTAACACTAGGGGGCCCGCCCCCTGCTCGCTAAAGCTCGCCAACCCCCGGAGGATTGCTAGGCAATCCTCATTGGCTCGCTACGCGAACCTATGCTCGCTTCGCTCGCATCAATGAAGACGTGCGTCCTAGCAGAAAGAATTGTTTACAAAATATGATATACAAAAAAAATTTTTTTTCCAATCTAAATTTGCTGTATTACAGAAAATATGTATACAATACCCTGAAATCAGAATTCAAATGAAAACTTTGAGCAAATTTTGAGTCGGTATGTGAGCGCTGCTTTGGAAATGGAATACCCAGCGTGTTGTTTGTGTACATTTACAGCACTCTCGAGTCACCCACACTCTTTCATTGAGTTTGTTGTCGAAAGTTATTGCGCAAGCGTCTTGTTGAACTATAATTGTTGGCCCTGGAAAGGACCGTTTTTTATATGGCCCTGAAATGATCCTCCGCTTTCTTTGATTTGTAATTTTAAACTGCAACAGCTCGAGTAAAATTCTTTTTATTTTTTTTTTAAATAAAATTTCATCCGATAACGGTATACATTCAATTGAGGCGACTTCGTGGTAAACAAACAATCGTACAATGTTGCCAAAACGCGATAACAAATAACGTCTTTTTTGCGTGCCTCGTAAGAGAATTATATATATAGATATGTACTTTAATCTGAGAAAAATTCAGAGCGTGCAACACATTTTTCATTTTTGAATAAAAGCTTTTCTAATGACAGCATGGATTTCAAAAAGTGGTCATCTTACAGTGCAAAAATGACCATAACTTAAATTACAATGGTTAAAATTGAAATTTTATGATGTACTGATTCAAAGCAAGCTTGTATTATTTCATGTTTATATATCAATACCCATAGCAAACGAAACTTTCAAACACAAATTGTAAATTCAATTCTAAAACATTTGAAATAAAAAAGATGAATAAATTTTTTTGCTAAAATATATTATATTTAATTGATAATTAAATTATCGTTTGATAAAATATATTTAAAATAATTTTTACTCTTTTAAATACTAAATATTGTTTGCTAAACTATGTAGAAGGTATTTAGGTCATCAAAGAGTTGCAAAGTTCTTTTTGAGTAATTTTGAGTTCTATGTTGGAGATGGAATGTTTTGTTTGCAAAAAACTCAAAATATCATTGTGTACTAAGTTTATTTCTGTCTTTAAATTGTCTCCTCATGATTCAGAAGTATTAAAAAGGAGAATTTATCACCTAATTCCAGATGAAGATATCTATGAAAGCGAAAGTATCTGCAGGTTTCCCAAGGATAAATTTTTAAAGTGGTACAAGTTGAAACAGAAAACATGTGACCCATTTAACCAACATACAAACATTCAAGATCAAAATGTCAGAAAATAATTTCCCTGGATTTATCTTTGGCAAATCCTGAAATACTTATTTCTGGAAAAAAGTTGTACAAAATTGTGTTTCTTCGGTGGCTTTATCAGATACTGATGCAGTGATTATGACCTGACATGGATACTGATTATAGGGATTCTACAGTAGTGATAGAAGAACTGAACAAATGTGTGAAAAATGTTTCTAAATTTTGCTCACTACGGCCAAGAGAATGTGACTGTTGGAAGTAAAGGTATTTATTCAATGTGTGTTTGTATATATCATCAAAATGTTAAACTCACGCTTCATACTATTCATGTAAATGACTGTATCATTATTAAAAAAACTAGTTTGTAGCATTGATTCAGAAACATGCATGGTGCACAGGTGTGATTAGTGTCCATCTCCACAAATACTTAAAGAATATTTAATGCAAAATGACAAATTAGAAGTATGCAGTGAAATTATTTATGAACAATGGGCAGAATTCAAAGCATTCATTACATGGAAACTAGAATTGGAGAAAATCATCAAATAGCACCAGACCAACATTCCAAAATGAACAATATGTTGCACGCGTGTATTGTTGCATGTGTGTATAATTGGTGGATTGGAAAGATTTTGAAATGCTGTGAGGAATATAATGATTACAAAATTATATTCATGCATCTAGTGCATCCTATACATGGCTAGAGCCTTTAGATACATGTTGAATTGCTTATGAACACATAATAAAAGTCACGTCTTATCCCGCAACTATAACAGATAGAACATACCACATTGTTCCTGATGAAAATGAAGTAATTGGAACTATCGTTCCAAAACTACAAGACAACTTGAATTATGAAGGACTTATGCTTTTTACGTTGTGCTAATGTGGCGAACATTTTTATTTATGCTCAATATTTATCTTTAAAGACTTTTTTTTAATTCAGTGCTCAGAAATATTAGCGTTATTTTGTCAATTTCAAGAACAAGATTAGATTTACTACAATGATATTCTTTATATAGGACCAGCTTAAAATATTTAAGTATGTCAACTGTGATAAATTTTGTTTTTTATTGAGCCTATATCAATCCGTATCTTATGAGTGTTTGTGTTGTACAAGACGAGAAACTATTAAGTAAAAGAATTTCACTGGTTATATTGAAACAATGTACCCTAAGCATAAATGCAATTTTTTGCAAAAATACTGGAATTAAATATTGTAAAATGCATAACATTTTGAAAATTTGTTTTAAAATTTAAATAAATAAAAACATTTTTCTACTGTGCTTTTTAAAAGTACTTTTTGAAAAAAAGCCATGCTATAAAACAAATTTAAAATAACTAGGGGGCCCGCCCCCTGCTCGCTAACGCTCGCCAACCCCCGGAGGATTGCTTCACAATTCTCATTGGTTCGCTGCGCGAACCTATGCTCGCTTCGCTCGCATCAATGAAGACACGTGTCCTAGCAGAAGGGATTGATTACAAAATATATTCCAAAAAAATATTTTTCAAATCTAAATTTGTTGTATTACATAAAAGATATATACAGTACCTCTGGAATCAGAATTTAGATGAAAACTTTGAGCAAATTTTTACTCGCGATGTGAGCGCTGCTTTGGAAATTGAATACCCAGCATGTTATTTGTGTGTACATTTCCCCAGTACTCGAGCCACCCATACACTTTTTGACTGAGTTTATTGTCGAAAGTTGTAGTGCACGCGTCTTGTTGTACTATAATTGTTAGCCTTGAAAAGGACCGTTTTTTAAATAGCCCTGAAAAGATCCTCCGCTTTCTTAGATTTCTATTACGAACCGCAACAGCTCGTCTAAAATTCATTTTTTTTCAATAAAATTTCATCCGATAACGCTATAGATTCAAATGACTCGCGACGCTCCTAGTAAACAAACAATCGCACAATGTTGCCAAAACGCGGTAACAAATAACGTCTTTTTTGCGTGCTACGTAAGAGAAATATATATATAGATTTTATACTGTATTGATATATAAACATGAAATAATACAAGCTTGCTTTGAATTAGTACATCATAAAAATTCAAATTTAACCATTGTACTTTAAGTTATGGTCATTTTTGCACTGTAAAATGACCACCTTTTGAAATCTATGCTGTCATTAGAATAGCTTTTATTCAAAAATGAAAAATGTGTTGCACGCTCTGAATTTTTCTCAGATTAAAGTACATATGTTAGTTAATACTTCTACAAAGTTTAAGAGAAAAAAAAGAGGGTTCATTTTTTTTATAGCCCTTTAAAGTCGACTGTTTTTAAAAGTGAATTTTTCACTTTACAAGTAAAAAACTCCACGATAAAATGTAAAATTACCACTGGTTTTGTATGTTATGTACAATCCTGAACTAAATGGCTTCCATTTGGTAGCAAAATAATTAAATTTGAACAATTAGTTCTATAGTTAAGGCCCTGTATAGACAATGTGGTAAATCCAAGATGGCCGCCATTTTGTAAAATTGACCAATTTTTAAATTTTTTTATCTCGGCTAATATTGGCTAAAATTTAAAAAAAATTGAGATCCAAGGGTTTCACTGCCATGTCTATCTGTGGTAAAAATTTTAAAAAAATCCATGACTATGGTGCAACAACTTTTTCTCAAAATGGGTGTTTGCACATGGAATGACCCAGTTGCAAGAACAGCGGCAACGGCTGGGGTCAGTACCAAAGGGAAAGATTCGTGGGCAAAATAAGGTAAATTAGTCATGACGAGATTTAAGCTCTGGAGCTCTCTAATATCTCGAAATATATAACGCTGTTCGGTCTGTCTTCCATGAGAAGTATTTTATAAACAAATCCTACCCTTGTCTGTTACTGTGGAAACGGACGTTAGTCAACTTTCCGTAGGGAATGCTGGAAGAAATGTTATCAAGTCCGTCAAATTGTTGTATTTGATGACACTTAGGAAATATTAAGTTGGATTAAGATTATATTGAATTAAGAAAGAAATTTCTATTGTTTCCAATATGCATAATACTGAACTATTCCTTTCCGCATCCAACATTCGTGAAGAACAAAATAAAATTAAGTCATCCCAAGAGTCACCCTTGCTCAAAATGAACGAGTCCTGTTCCAATACTGACAACCACCACCACCCAGATTTTGAGTCTAGGTTTGGACGTCAAAAAAGATCAAATACCCTTTGAACAAGTGAATGGAGTGCGACTGAACTAGATATTCAGAGGATCTTATAATGGTACCATGACTGAGTTGTACACATTTTGCCATGGACTGTAATAGTAATAAAATTTCATACACCAGTTAGGACTACTCGAAGTACTTCTTTATAGTTTTAATTATTTTTATTTAATTTGGAGTCATGGAATGTGCGTATCAATGTTTAAATTAACTATAAATGGATTTACATAGGACATCAAATGTCAACAACGACATTCAGAAGATGGATGTAAACAATTAAGCAAACTCAGCATTGCACATGCCATGCGCTGATTTGTAAGCATTGTGTCACTTCCGTGGAGAGTTTGAATATCAGTTCATGTATAAAATAAGATGAGATGTAGTATCAAAGGCAACGGCGATTTATTGCCAAACATGGTAACCTCATTGTTTTTATCCAGCTTTAAGGCAACTCTATGCCTGGATAGTTCGTATAGATTTATACCCTGGCAATGAAATTTCGTTCTATGATTGGTTAAAAATTCAATTTAATTCAATTATTCTTTACTTTATGTGATTATTTAAGCAATCCTCATTTCCACTTTCATATGTAACAACAAATCGAATCACCAAGATGGACGCCATAGTGGCTTCGGCTTTATCATGAAATGTATGCCTACCCATTTATTTATAATTAAAAATATTAGATTTATATCTTAAACTTCATTGGGATAATGATTCTTGATATTGAAATATGTACTACCCACCTTATAATAAGCGTATTTAAGTAAAAGATAGGGGGAAAAAAGAGAACTCAAATAATTATATCATAATGAACCAATTAAAAAAAAAATTGAAAGTTAGAAATGAAATTGGGACAAAGCATGACCTTGTTTTAACGCTAGAGATGAACATTAAAAGTAAAACTACTTTGAAATTGGGTATAGGGACCCAAATAATGCATTTATTTATAATTAAAAATAGATTTATATCTTAAACTTCATTGGGATAATGATTCTTGATATTGAAATATGTACTACCCACCTTATAATAAGCGTATTTAAGTAAAAGATAGGGGGAAAAAAAGAGAACTCAAATAATTATATCATAATGAACCAATTTTTAAAAAAATTGAAAGTTAGAAATGAAATTGGGACAAAGCATGACCTTGTTTTAACGCTAGAGATGAACATTAAAAGTAAAACTACTTTGAAATTGGGTATAGGGACCCAAATGATGCATTTTTTTAGGGTATTTCTTAAAGTAATGCAATAAAATATATTGAACTGTATCTAAGATATTTTTACCCCATATCATTTACAGCTTTTTCTCACCTTAATTTTAAATTCCCATTGATCTTGCAATAGAAGCTTTTGAGTTTTAATCCAAAGATAGAATACAGCGCTCTATCTTTATCATATTCAAAGCAAAAAAGTTTTCATTGAGGTTACCACCTCAATAAGGTTTTTAAGGCTTTGGAAAAGATGGTAATCTGAAGGTTCCATATCAAGAGAAAATGGTGGATTAGTCCTAATTTTCTATTCAATTTTTTTGTGTTAACATGTCAGCATACCAGACAATTGCAAGCAGTTTTCACAATCACTTGGACGTCTAGTCTCATACCTGGTGTAGGAATCCTAATAGGAGGAAGTATATCCGTTCGGCAATGAAACCGAACTGATATTCTGAGGTCTTCAGTGTCATTCGCTGTACGGAATTATTTAACCCGAAGTCATGCAAAATACTCGCAACTCTTAAATTTAAGAAATGTAGCACAAGCTACAGTAAATAACCTTACATTTTCTGGTCTAAGCCTTCGCGTCTTGATGCAGTAATACCAGTCAACCCCATACATGTGGGCCTGACACTACATTTATTTTGTTTCTATTCAATAAAGCTATATGGTTTAAATTTTTTCGCATTAACTGAAATATTTTTGTTAAAACATTTCCAGCATCATTCCGTTTCTCCACAGCTCAAAACACACTTCGTCAGCAATGATTTTTGAAAATGCATCTATGAATTTACTCCTCTGGGAAGAAACTGAAGAACAATATTTTATCTGAACTTTCCGGAAACTTTTAGCAGACTCAATTCATTAGTTTTTGGCGCGAGTATCACTGTTTAACTAAAAAACCTTTTCCCTAACCCCAGGATAGGAAAATGTCTGTTTCACTTAACACGTCATCTCTTCTTCTCTCCTCCAATCCCGTCAACTCAATCTATTCTTCTCCCCGCCTTTTATTTACTCTCGAACTGCGGATAGTTCTGACGTTTTGCGGTTGGATTAAAGTCGTTATCGAGGATCGGCCGGGAAATTGCGAGATCGGATCAAACTTTTGCAAGGATTCCCCTTCTCCCAATTCTTATTCGCGAGGATCTCGTTTTTTATTCCTTCGAACCCTTGTTTGAGAGTTGAAGGCCAGGTGCCTTAATGGTCGTAAAAGTAATGAGTCTGCGAAGACGATTCCATTTCGGTTCTTAGGGGATCAATTCCTGGATTAACGGGAGGAGAATGTTGAAGAAAGTAATCAACTTTGTGTTCAGTGTGAGTCAACGTTGTTTGTCATGCTATCTTTTTAAAACGGATTTGTGGCTTAAAAGTTAAATACAATCGCGTTGGTTCCATTGGAGGAACAAAGTTGATTGAAAATGGCGCCTGTCATCAATGAGATTTCACTTACATCGGTGATTCCTGCTCTAAACAATTTAGAGAAAGACTAGTGGACCACCCGCCCCCTGCTCGCTGATGCTCGTCAACCCCCGGAGGACTGCTTTGCACTTCTCATTGTTTTGCTGCGCGAACTAGCAGAAGGGATTGTTTAAAAAATATGATATTCCAAACAAAATATTTTTCAACTATGAATTTGTTGTACTACAGAAAATGTATACAGTACCTCTGGAATCAGAAGTCGAACAATTTGGAATTTAAATGAACACTTTGAGCAAATATTTTCTCAAAATATGAACGCTGCTTTGGAAATCGAATACCCAGCATGTTGTTTGTAAGCTACACAGCTCGACAAATATATATATTTTTTCAATAAAATTTCATCAGATAACGCTATAAATTCAATTGAGGCGCGAGGCTTCGGGGTAAATAAACAATCGTACAGTGTTGCCATAACGTGGTAACAAAGGACGTCTTTTTTGCGTGCCACGTAAGAGATTTATACATAGTGATTAGAATACTTAAAAAACAACTTGTTTTGATTCCTTTAAAGTGGACAGTGTGCTTTCAAAATAAACTTTTGCAGTCATTATTCCTTTGTTATAAAATTTACACTGACTGTTTGTTTACTACTAAATAGTCTATGTATAAAAAATTGTCCAAACATATTTAGTTGCATGGAAGTTATTTCATTAAACGTGGTTACAAATTTTGATAAATTTGAAAATTTGATAGTTCCTATGTGCGCATTAATTTTCAATTGGCTGTCAAAATTTTAATTCAAATAATAGTTAATGCAAAACTAAACCAAATTAAGTCCACTTGGTAAGTGTATTACTCAATTAAAATAAAAAAAAACCAAATATTAAAACACCTGAAAATTGGAAAAATGTAGCATAGGTTAAGTAACATTTTAAACAAAATTTCGAAGCATGGTGAAATTCTCATTTGTACTTGGATATATTCAATCCCTTCAAGAAATATATCATTTAAAATGTACTTTCGCTATTGATAGATTGATATAATTTGATTCTGAAGTTAAAATTTAAGAAACAATCAATTTTTCTATCGATATTGTTAAATTGGGGTCATTTTAACATTATGTGCGCGTTACTCTTTTAATACCATTATCATAAACACAGTAAATTTGTGAAATGCAGGTTTTTACTGAAAGGTGTTTTCCTTAACATGACGTTTTACCATACACGATATTAGTACTGTTTACTAAAAGAAAAGATATATTCCTCCATGTGATTGGGATATCATTTTCTACATTTTATATACTGCTTGTGCTTACACGGCTCACTTTTCCCAGAAGGTCCTCCGTTGAGTTGAAACTCTTCCTTGCCCAGCAAGATCCCAGGATAAGTCTTTCAACGAGTATACTGGGTCGTCAATTACACTGAGTATGGCGCAATTGACGACCCAGTATACTCGTTGAAAGACTGATCTGAGAATCTTGCTGGGCAAGGAAAAGTTTCAACGGACGACCTTCTGGGAAACATGAGCTGTGTAAGCGCAAGCAGTATATAAAATGTAGAAAATGATATTCCAATCATATAAAGGAACAGGTCTAACTCAACGGAGTACCATCTGGGAATCTTTGTAGAACACTTGGCATAATTTGCCACCAAGTAAAATAAGGTTTGGTGATTATGTTATTCTGTATTATATATACAGCTTATCGCCGTTTGAGGTGTGCTAATCATTCACGAAATGCAGCATGTTCTTTTCTAGATATTGCACCATGAAACTTGCAAACACAACATTGACCTCATTAATGAATGATGTACACAGGACCAAAACAATTCCCATTAGCACACTCGATTCAACTTCCCATAATATTCATTATTCATTTCTAAATAGTTCCCAGGATATGCCCATCATTAATTCAATTCCACTCCACTCGCTTGTTTGTAGTTCAACAATCCCAGAAACCGACCCCGAATTTGACGATTTAGTTACTTTTCCGAGCCTCTGGGTTCGACATTCGCAATTCATGTTATTAGTGTTGTGGTTGTAACAGTCTACGTATGTAAATATTTCGGCAGCGGATAAGTAGGTATTGACAATAAATCGTTTCGAATTTTTACTTTGAGAAATAACACGTTATGCTTGTACATCACTCAGTTATTAAGTTTATTTAATTTTTGTTTAAAGTTACTTTTTTACCTGTCTCGTTATTCATTGAACCAGTCAACATCTTCATGTGAATATGATGTAGGTGGTTATTAACGTCGCACTGGAGCAACACATGGGCTATTGACGACAGTCCTGGATCAATCCACATTAGAAATATCCAGGGACAGCGCCTCGTAATTTGGAAACATGGTCAGACGAGAAGGTAAACACTTGAGCCAGCTACTTCACTCTCAACTTCTTCCACACCACACCAACGTAAGGACATTTGAAGCTTGGCAGTTTTAACATGCACCAGTCCGGTGTATACGACAGTCTTTGGCTGCACCAAGCTTCGAACTTGGAGCCCACCGTTGCTCATACAACTGGAATACTGTGCCCCATGGATGTTAGAATTATCATACAAATATACCCATAGAGATATAGTATGTATGTCTCAATAACCCAACTATATTTAATCGAATAACGACTGCTTCATTCTAATGACACGCCTAAATGCATGAGCCCAAAGTAGATAATATTATTACCTCGAAACACAATAAAATTAAATCAATTTAGTGAACATCGAATACTTCATGATAGACTTCTATTGATTTTGTTAATTTTTTTTTAAAGAAAATAGAGAAAACTGTTTTTATAAAACACATTTTCTATTTTGTAATATATATATTTATTTAAAAAAAAAAACGTTAGTGCGAAGGTTTGTAGTAAAAAATATCTAGAGTCTTGAAAGACAATTATATCACTTCCTAAATAACTCAATTTAAAAGCAAATATTTTGTTTTCTACGCAATTACGCTTACTGAGCATTAAAATAGAAAAAAAACTCCTCTGCAAGCTTTTTGAAGAGCAGAAATGAGAAAAGAAAAGTTTTAAAAATATTTTTTACCCCACAAAAAAAAGATTAAGGCAAAACAGTCTCTTTAACAAGAAAATTCTTGACTTCTTCACTTGACTGGATTCAAGTTTTTTGTAGGAACGAAATTATTACAAAACTGTTTTAATTCTTTGTAAGCGAAAGTATTCCACCACGAAATTCGTTGACGGCTTTTTATTTTCCATTTTCATTTCGATGGTGGAAGATTTTTTTTATGTTCCAACCTGGGGGAGTAGCTGTGAACCAGATGAACCTTCCTTGCGTTTAGTTGACTGAATATTACACTTTAGCAGCGTGCTATATTCAGTCACCTAAGCTCAAGAGAGGGAAGCATTCTTTTAATCTCAAGTTCATTCTTGCAAAAATGAGTTAAAACTGAATTCTTAGTGTCGAGAAGAAGGATTTTTCACGAGGAGACTTTTTAATTGCTTAGGGATGTAAAGTAATTGTGATTCCACCTCGTTAGCAATTCAGAGGATAAGTCACTTGGAAGTGTTAAAAAAATATATAGCGGTTGCACAGCAGACACCGTATGTAATTCGCCTCTTAAAATGATGTTCCTTATGATGACAAAATTAAATCTTTTTTCGATCTTACACTCCGTTTCAGGCGATAACTTCACGAGCACTTCGGGGAAGTAAGTACATTTGTGCGAGGGTGGTCAACTATCTTGTCATCCATTAAAAAACTGAAAGCTGACGGTATAATTCGTACAAAAATAGAAGTACCTGTGATAGATTACAGTTCATTATATATACCACCGAATCTCAACACAAACCACCTACTACAATGAGACAAAAAAAATTGTGGGGTACACATCTAAATTTTCATTATTTCATTAAACATACACATATTTCTTAAAGTATTGTTTCGTTGCATAAAGTAACTTAGGACTAAAATCTACGAAGCATAAAATTCTATATAAATCTATTGGAATATATTTAGGGGGTTTAAACTTAAAACCCCAATTCGTGTACGAATTAAATCTTACAAAATTCTTGGAAACGCAACTAATTCAAGTACAAGTTACTATTTCATTCCTAGTGTCATCAGAGTCCCCAAGTTCCACGAGTAAACATCCGAGAAGATATATACCAAGAAAAGAGAGCAACCCTTTCCGGATCCCCTGCCTGTTTCCGGGAGAAACAAGAGAACATACGATGCCTCGGGAAAACAATCTTTTGAGTGAGACTACGGCGGGAAAAAGGAAATTGAAGGCGGTCGAAATTGCGGTTAAAGGGTCGTCCAGTAGACTATGGAAGTCTACCACACTCTAGCCATAATCTGTTGCACTGGGTACAGCTACGGGTGTTTCCCCCAAATCCTGATTAGATCTCCTTGTTTGTTCAATCGCCGGACGAAAGTTCTCTCGAATTCCGGATTACTTTCAGGAATGGATTCGTTTTCCTATTATGTGGTTTAGGGTTTCGAAACTATGGAAAGGAAGTTCAGCTGAGAGTGGAAAAAGTCTGTCTTTCTAGCACAGTCTGAGAAAAGTGTACTGAGAAGAGAGGTACTTGAAAGACTTGTTATACGAATGTTAGGAAATTTTAAAAAGCAGCTTTCTGCCATGTATTTTTTGTTAGATGATGAAAAATAAACATTAAAAAATTTATTTTTACAGTTTTCATTTTCAAAAAACTATTTGACTTTTTAATCGAAAAACATTTTTTGAGAATATTTTCTGTGTTTAAGCTGAATACTCAAACCCATCGCTTAGCAATGATTAACTTAACAATTTGAGCAAAAATATAAGGCGATATTATCTTTCAAATTTTAAAACATTGACGGTTTAAAAGTAGATTATATTTCCAAGAACATTTAAAACAAACCGTATCAAAATCTCGAGCAAAGATGTATTAAAAAATACTTTGGGATAAGTACTAAAGTATAATTAGATTCGAGTTTGAAATGTATTTTCTTATAGAATTCCACTCACAATAATTGAAAGAACGATTTCCTTTTTAAAAATAAGAGAAATTCGGTATAGTATTTAAACTTAGTACTATTTTTACACTCTCTCTGAATGAGGATTTAACCACTTGTCATAAAAAATATTTAAGAAAAAATAATAGCTTTGTTAAATTTAATAATGTTTGAATTTTTAAAATGTTCCATTTTTTAAATATTAAAACATTCTCATCATTTGTTATTCTAGTTCGCAGATTGAAACACACTTTTCTGTCTGTAAACAAATTATGTTAATAAGTAAAAATTACTTTGGTGCTTATTAAAATAACCATTTATTTTATTCCTGCAAAAATATAAAGGAATATAATGTACTAACTTCGTCAAAATAAGCGTCACATTTAACACTTGAATTTCATTCCGAATTAGCAGTCCGATTCGTAAAAAGATGGAATAAAAAATATTTAATAATAAATTACAAGGTTTATTTTTCTAACATGGTTAAATATTACACATACAGATATAGTATTTAGCTTTTAATATGCATTATATAGACAAAAGTATTTGGACACTGCATATTTTTCAAAAAAGTGCTTTATTATTATTTTTTGTAATGGGTAAGCCCTCCTTTTGCTTGTATTACAGCAGCATCACATCGAGGCACACTTTCTACTACCTATCTATAAGTATATGCAGCAATAGATCGCCATGCCTTCTGCAATGCAGTGAGACGAGATTGTTGTGAAGATGGGAGTGCTTGGCGATGTCGTACTCATCGCTCCAGTTTATCCCACAAGTGTTCGATCGGATTGAGATCGAAGCTCTGAGCAGGCCAGTCAAGCAAATTCACCTCGTTTTCAGGAAACAAGTTCGACACACGTTTCGTAGTATGAAATGGAGCTCGATCCTGTTGGAAGAAACAACCATCGTCGCCGTAGTATTGCTTTAGAGTAGGCAAGGCCGAATTATGCAGAACGTCTAGGTATACGTCAGCGTTCATGGCACCAGGTACATAAAGCAATGGGTTGAATCCTAACCAGGAAATACAACCCCACACTAAAATGGATCCTCCGAATTTATGCAGTGTCCAAATACTTTTGATCATGTAGTTTAGCTACAGGATTACAAATAATGGTCCTTGTACGGTTATTAACGTATCTGCTTTTGTATCTTAATGTGTATAAATTTATAGGCATTACTCCCTAAGACATTTTTCATTACACTTTTCCATACATAATTTTAATATTAAGAAATGTTTCTAATTGGTGCGCACTTCTGAAAAGAAGTTCATCTTCCGACTTTTTACCCATCTTTGTTTACAATAAGAATAAAGATGATAGAGTGATATTATTATGTTCACTTATTCCATTAACCAATGTCCACATTGGTACAGTCCACTAAAAAATTGATGAAAAATAATCAATATTCGAAACAAAAAATTTGCAACTATGACACTTATTTTGGAGACGGAGTGAGTAATTATCTTAAGCGCTAAAAGAGTGGGATGTGTTAACAAAATATCTAAAGCTTTTATTTTCATTAAGTGAAGGAATTGTGGATAAAGAGTTTACTTTAATATTCCTATTAAATTTACCCCCCTTGAATACCGGATTTCGTGGTTTTCTTTGCCATAATTTATTTATACACTTCTGAAAGTTTTGACATGTAAGGTATATTTCATTTTGATTTTATATGTGCAACCAAGAGTCCGACAACTTTTGAAACCATGAAAAATTGCGTTTTTAAAGTTATACAACAAGAATATACTTGTAAAAATGATGTGACACTTTATATACATGGTTAAAGTACCCATATAGTTGCCCTACTGTCACAACCCCTACACCAAATATATGTGTACAAACTTGTTTCAAAGATTTATTTCGTATAAATAGCTTGTGGATTTCTATACTGTCAAATATTGCATGCAATATTTATCGGTTTTTAGTAAACATTTCAAATTTCTAATAAAAGGACACTATTTTGATGGATATGGAGTTTAATATTTTCCCATTTTAACTTTTATACCATATGAAAATGTCTTTTAAAATGCGTTTCCGTGTATTTTTATTTGTGCAATCGCTTATTATTAATGAAAAATGTTTGTGAGGTTTCATACCTTCCAAAATACATCATGTCCATCCTCAAAGGACATAAAATTTGAAATGGATCGGATGGAATAATGGAACGGATCATTCCAAGTTTACCTCTTCCATCCCATTTTTTAGAGTAAATTCAATTCAAATAAAAATAATAATTTATTGCAAGATAAATATTTAGTATTTAGAATAAAGAATTACGATTTAATTAATGATAGTTGATTGATCGAGGTCAATTATATTTTGATTGCCTCACGTTGTCAAAACGGCAAAAACTACACTTACAGGAAACTACGATGTACATCATTCAAGTCCATCCTGGTTGCCGAAGTAAACATCTTGTTTTCTTTTGAACAACATTAAAAAAAAATGTTTATTTTACACTGAAAATATTCTACAATGCTAACTTCTTATGTCTGGGTCTTTTCTGTCATGCTAGATGATAGTGACTGTTATATTTTTGTGTGCGAACGTTCATCTATATTCCGGATGTGACGCCTATTGGCTTTATTTTAAAATACGATTTTACCACCTCGCCATTAGAAATTCTAAAGCCTGAATTCCGGTAGGCCAGTAAGTGGAGTTGCTAATTTGCAAGCGGAGTATTGTCATTTCGAAACTCGATCTAATCAAAGACATGTGGGGTGCACGTTAAATCTGTCGTGTCCTCAAATGTCTCTTAGGCTCAAATGTCTCATTTAGGCATAGTGTAAAAGTTTGGAAAGTGGTGTGCCAGCTCATGTGTTGACCTCGTCCTCTGGTAGTGGTTCAAAATTAAAGTGTTGTCCTCGGATATTTCACATGGAAATTGATTCCGGATGGTAGCCAATAACCCACTGCATTGCGCCAGTGCTACTACATTAAACTACTTACCACAACCCATCTGATATGCGCTGTTTGTCTTAGAGTATGATCTATTAGACTTGTACTTCAAGGTAGGTCTGTTTCATACCTGTTGCGCAATGAACTTAAGGTAAAGTGCATGCATGGTTTGCTGTATAGCTCACTGTCGTGTTGTACACAATCTTTTTTTTTTGCTTTCGTCCTGTATATAGAATGCATTGATAGTGTTGTAATTTTATAAGGAAAGGGGTATTTTGATACCGGATGAAAATTAGTCATGTTTGTTTACAACTAAGTCCCTCACTTCACAATCATTTGAAGTTGCTTAAAAAAATCGCTTGCTCATATTTCTATCATCATACTACAGTATGTTTCCTTGTCTGTAGATGTACAGCTGCAGAAAAAAAAATTGAAGGCACCCCTTCTTTATTATTAGGGCATCATTCATAGTAGAACAAATATTTAATTTCGCCATCCCCAGCTGTAAGTGCTACGCTAAGCTACTGATTTGATTAGTTCAATATTGGGTTAATATGTTAAATTGTGATTCTAATAATGAGGTAGACAATGGCACTTACAGTTAAGGAGTTTCGGGCTCTGGCTTTCGAAATAAAACCTTATCCCTACTTTGTTGCGTTTGCACCAGAATGCGCAGGGAAGGAATTCAGGGAATTCGTTGAAATTGAAATAGTACTTGGTTTCTCTCTCTACTTTTCCATATGTATTGTGGCGTACGTTCTCCACTCCTTGCCTCGACTTTCACCTCGAAATGCATGTCGGAATTTCGATTCGCGTGTGTGCTATGCATTGAATTCAATCCAAAAATACCATTCAGTTGAGTATTTTGAGTGCTGCTCTCCTCCTCCTCCCAACGTATCATATATGGAGGCCATGCTGCAGATGCATGGCGTTCATATGAGGTATGTTGTTGCGTGGGAGGGGAAAGAGATTTGTGTCTGAGTAAATATTACCTGCGTACATTCAAACCCAAAGCCAAAAGAAAACATAGCAGAGTGCATATTGTGGTAACTCGGGAGATTTTTGAGGATTTCTTTTAGTATTTCGGACGTAACGTCACTTGGCTTGTTTTCGATTTTTTACAGCCCAAACCACTCAGCCCATCAACAAGGGTTTAGTTTCCTAAATCTCGACGAGATAGCTCATCCATCCCGAACTGGTCAATTTTGCTAATGACGACATGCCGCGTCGAGGAAAAAAATTACCCTATTTCTCCAAGGGATTGAATTTCCAAGAAGGAAAAAAACTGTCCCTTGCCTCGAACAGATGACACTTTGGAGCAGGTTTTTGCATCAGAGGCTAGTCACTACATGACAGTTTCCAACTCGAAGATAAATCACCAGCGGGGTTAAGGCGGGACAAGGGGTGGTCGTGAGGTGAGTCCTGGTCTCACAGGAACGAGCACTAGAATCTCGGTAGCTTTACGTTCATTCATTCAAATATTTTGAAATGTGTATAGTAGTTACAATCACAGTACTTCATGTGGGCACATGATAATTACAAATTTGAATCTTCAGAAAAAAACGAACTTTTTTCTAAAAAAACGAAAGCAAAAGAACTTTTTCAAATACGAGGATATAAATGCAATAACTTTACTAATTGCTGTTTACTTAACATTAAACATGATACGCTTTCAAGAACGTCGCTTATAAAAATACTTAAAAAGAAACTTCGAATTGATATATGATTGTAGATTGGTCAACACCAGTTAGATTAAACGCCCAAATGACGATAAACTACATTTTAAAGTAAACCTGATATGTATCAAGCAAGATCAGTTGGGAATATCCCGTTTTCCGTCTGGTATGTTTAGCATGAAAATCCCAATCCCAATCACTTTTTCTTGTTAAGCTCAATGAATGTGTCGATATTATTTCTGTGGCAAAATGTACTTGTAATGCATATATGAAGCGAAGTCTTTTTGTTTGTTTTTCGAACATGATTTCAGCTTTTTGCCATTAAAAATACAAAATAATTTTTTCCAAATTGATATAAAAGCTAGTTTTTTTGCTCAAGTGTGACTTTAATTATTCAATTACGAACCGAATTGATGCATGATAGTTGATTAGTGTCCACCAAATAGATTAAATGCAAAATTTTGCCATAATGGCGATAAAATACATTATACGGTAACCTCGAGGTATATGGCACCCCAGCAAGAAAAGTGACACAAGTCAAAAAATAAAAATTTTGATGCTATGTCATTGAAAACTATGTATGAGCGTGTTATATTACTATTCTATAGAAAATAATAGAAGTTATCACCATAAATACTTACCTAAAATTTAAAAGACGCTTATACTATTTCAATATAAGTTTTATAGTATCCTTTAAGTTGATGTTTCTCAAATTCTGCAATTTTGGGTTGTGTCACTTTTTTTGCCGGGGTGCGATATGGGATCAGTTGGTTAACAGAAAGTAAAATCTGCTTTTTCCATTTAGTTTGTTTGCACTGAAAATTCCTCTCATTTTCTGCTTTTTAACTAGTACCGCCTCAATGTACATGATTAAACTCATTGACTTGAAATTATTTGTGTATTCTTTCATTTTTAACAATATTTTTTCTCCCTGTAAGAGATTTTCAGTAAACAAACAAATCAAACTAAGACGGGAATTTTACTTCCTGTTTCCTAAATAATCTCACTTGATTCAAATCGTGGCTACCTCAAAAGGCAGTTTATCATCGATTTGGAGATGATTGCCGTTTAATCTAATTGACTTTGACGAATTAACTATGATATGTACAGTTGGCGGGGGGATAAAACCAAACCACTTCTCTTCATTCGATCAATTTCAACAATAAAGAAAATTCAAAGATGGCGTTTGACAGGAATTATAAATTCTTCGAACGACTTTTATAAATTCAAGTTCTTAAAATTTGCACAAAGGAATATTTTCATATTAAATTGAGAACCTACTTCATAATTTTCAATAAGAACCCCTATTTCGACACACAATTTCAAATCTGTATCAAAATTTAACTTCAGATACCAAATATCATGTCCTTAGGTCTTACCCTATCGGAGTATCGAGGTCAGAAAGATTAGTTTCTAATGTTTAACCAGTTTCTTAGACTTATGGATATCTTCCTAAATAATATTTCTATAGGCATAATATTTTGTACCGTGTTACTGTTAAGCAACCTAAACAAAATCCTCCTGGTATTTTATTTTAAAAATAGTTTTTAGCATGCAATAATAATTATTAAATTAATATTTAAAAAATTATGAATTAGAACCATATTACTATATATTGATAGGAATCGATTCAGAAGGACTTCTAACATGGTCATGCAAACTTTCAGCTCATTCCGATAGTAATTCAATTTAAATTTGATTTTCCCAATTACTGCGATTTTAGGGAGAAATAAAAAGTTTATAAAACGTTTGACAAACCTCGGATAATAGTTCTCGGATCGTTTGCACTTGCAAAGTGAATATAATTATGTTATTCTCAAATCGCTTGCACTTGCATAATAAATATAAAACTTTCCTATTACTGAAAAATACGTCTGAAATAGAATTCAAATTTGAATTTCGGAAAGCAATAAGTACAATTAATCTCTATCTACGAATAGCGTCGTTATATGTGGAGATGATCATTGAAATTGAAACTAACTTTAACATTGAATATCTTTGGATATATTGATAGTAAAGTCATGAAATTGCATATTTAGACTAATTTAACTAAGCATAATCTGATTATGACATTAATTTCAATATTCATATTTTTTCAAAATACAATAGTATTTCTATGGAAAGGTAAATTCTATAGGCGACGTGCTGAAATAGTATTCGAAAGATTAATTTCGAATAGGAGTGCTTTAAATCTTCTCGGTTCAGATACTATCTTTAAATGATAAATTGCTTTTTTCATGAACTATAATCTTTTTAACGAAAATGCAAACATTTCCTAACATTTTAATCATGAGAGTGCTTGTTCAGATCTAAAACAGTTCGTGTAAGCCGCATAAATATGCTATTGGTTGAATAGGTATATATAGGATAAAGGAAACCGAAACGTCATATTTTAATGGATTCTTTTGCTTTAAACAGCGATTTTCAAACCTTTTCATCTTATGGCACTTAGACTAATTATTGAAGTTTTGTGGCTCAGTTATAATATACTATCTGAATAACCAGGTGTTGCTCGGGTTTGAAATATGACAGTGACAGCTAAAATATGACCGCTACATTTCCCTGTATTATCTCAAATACACAAACCCTGTAGAACGTGTTTCCTTGTCCATGTCTATTATTTGCAGGAAAACAAACTTAATATTTTACAATTTGAGCCTCAAGGGGCACTTTTAGGAGTACCTATGTGCCAATTTTCATGGGTACAAATTGGTCTGAAGACAGGAAAGAAATAGCCTATGTTTTCCACAGTGTTCTAAAGTGTAAGTGTACAAAATTTGGTGTGGATTGGTCAAGCGATGTAGATTTGTATAGAGAATAAACACACATCCTAGAAGATTTGGACTGGCTAAAAATCGGTATGATTTTGATTGATTTACAAAAACAATAACACAATAATTGCATAACTTTTTGCTTCGAAGTGACTTAATAAAAAATATTTTTGGAATAATTTATTTATGATACTTTGTAACAAGAAATAATTCCCCAAAAATTGAAAGGGTTATAACATCCAAGCACACATGTCTAAAGTTCAGTACTAAACTTTGAGATGAAATAAATCTTATACAATTCAAGCCATTCTTACGGTGGTACAAATACATAAAATAAAGTACGCTTAAAGCTTTAAATACATAAAAAATGTCTATATTAAATGTGCTTTATAAATACTTCCCTTTCTTCAACTCGTGTATTTTGACTTCAAGAAATGAGTGCTTGTATACACTTCTATTCGTACGCATATGTACTTCAAAGACATTAATCTAAAATAATTGGGATCCTATCTAAGTAAATCGTGACCCATAACCACTGCATTTAGTGATCTTGCAACATTTCCACTATCTTCTTGTGGCTTCGAGCTTACTTTTCCCTCTTCTGGCTTTGTATTACAGGCACGACCCTTGATACACAATTAGTTATTACGTGGTGTTGTCTGTATACACAGAGTGTTCGTAAACTGTTTAGAAAGAAGATCGCAGTAAGGCATTCGCCGTATTGAAATGTCTAGTGTGAAGATGCAGAGAATGAGCTGTCTGGATTGTTGCACCCTATTCCGCTCATCACAGAGGGATATGTGGTTTCTGTATGGAGTACCAGCACACTTTAGCAGCACCGCGGCCTGAATAGCGGACGGTGGATTGGACGTGGTGGACTTCTGACGTGGCCTCCACGCTCATCGGACCTAAATCCACTGACTTCTTCTTGTGGGGCCACATGAAATCATTGGTGTACGAGATATCTGTACTCTGCGGAATATCTCGTCACATAATCCTTGTTGAATGCACAAAAGCAATACGACACCAGGAATCTACGATTGGGTGCGCCATTCTTTCATTCACCTGTGTGAACTGTGCAACGAAACCCTTGACCCTCACATTGAGCATCTCATTTGAGTCTTTCGCTGATCTGCACGCGAATGTGCAAATTATGATTTCCGTGTTTCTTTTTTTCACTGTTGAAATTTCGACGTGGCTAATTTACTTTGCTGTGTTCTGACACTGTGAGCGAATTGAGACTATTCGTTCCATCACAAATATTGCTTTTCTTGATGTGAAATATTACCTCTCTTTTGTGAAATCTTGAATATCAACCTTCCATGTTTTCTAAATTGTTTATGAACACCATGGATAAAGTAAAATTGGTATCTGTCATATCTCTTTAAATCTGCGTTTGACAAATAAACCTCAAATGTAGTGCATTTATGTTTCAGAATCCTGTGGGTAACATAGGCTACATGTTAAAAATATTGTCCTGAGGGGGATAAAAACTATTCGTATTATACATAGCAACATTAAGTACTATTACGATTGCAATACACAAAGATTGCTAAACCAGTATTTCGGGCAAAACGATTTTTCAAAAATATTAGATTTAAAGAATTTAAATTCTATTACTTATATATGTTTGGACTAATTTTTATTACTTTTCAAAATATGAATTACTTATAAATATTTGATGATTGATATGCAATTATTAAAAACATTTCATTTTACATAACTTATATTGTGTAAGGTAAGTAGTTGCATTAAAATGGCAATAAAGCAACGCAGCACGCTATTGGCGACTGTCCGGGATCAAACCCGAAGGGAAAGATACAACACCTCTTAATTCCGAACTTTGTTATATATTCATCAATATCGTAAAAAATTCTAACTAGGACTTTTTAAACTTGGTCACATGTTTTTTTAATGAAACGAGTCTATTTCTTTCGAAAAACTTAAACAAGGAAACTCACTGATAATAAAAGTGTATTTTTGTATTTGGTATCAGGCAACTCCAAAATTAATGTTTCATTTTTCACTTTTTATAGAACTCTGAATTTATGTATTTGAGTAAAGACAGCGGAATGATGCGGTGAAATTTGAACAATTCTAGCATTTACGTCTTCCAATGTCCTACATATGTGTTGTAAATAAATAATTTTGGAGTTAGATTTTAACGAAACATTTATTCTGCGCAAAATATCTTTTAAAGACACAAGTTCATTTTTTCGCGTCATATGCATGTTTAAACCAACAGCCCATAAAAGTTGTTGACTCAATTAATAATGATTTGTAGTCTCAATTTCATAAAAATAAATAAAGCGTACAAAACAAAACCTTTCGAAATCAGACGGCAATGCCTTACTTCAAAGACGGTAACGCTGAAATACAATTATGTGTAAATAAGACGCGTATATCCAATTTCAAGTTACACTATTGCATTGCATTGAAAGCTGTACTCAATTGTCTAAAACAGCATCTATCATTCCAAATCGATACCGGATCTCTGAATTGACTTAAAACGCGCCAAATAACAATTTAAAACTGCATTCCAGTTGGTGTAAAGCGAATTTTAAATAAAACTTTGCTGATCTTGGAATAACATCAAAATTGTAAAATATTCTAAACTAGGATACTTTTTTAAAATGTAATGTTTTTGTCTTAAGTGACATAACATGTAGGTTGTTTGCTTTACGAGTTGAAGCTATTCTTATGCATATTTGTTGTCTTAAATTCGTTGTGAAAATATTGATTTTCTTTGTTATAAGCGCAGTAAAAATGACTTTCCTTTTTTGGAAAAACTATAATCGATTAAATTTGTTTCGTTAGTACTCGAGACATTTAATTTTAAATAAGCTCTTTTTTCACATGCTGAATGGAATTTTCATGAAAAATTGTGTTTGCTTGAAAAGAAATTGATCATGAATATAGATAGTATCAACATAATTTGTCAGCCTTTCCTAATGAAGGTGAAATATCGCTTGTTTGGTGCAAAAGTGCTACAAGTCAAAAAATATTCATACGAAAACTGGTTGTTGCAAAACGCTGGTTTGTAATTTTCACATTAAATGAACTTAAAGTGCATTTGCAATCACTCCAAAACTCAAAACCGACTTCTGTAAAAATCATCTCGCTATCAACTTTTGTAGCTTTGACAATAGTGCGATATATGTAAAATGGATTGTATGGATGGATAAAGCAAGCATACGTATTTCGTAAAAAGTAAATCGTAGAAGCATCAAAACGGAGTTTTAAAAAAATTACTTTCTGAGGACTTAATTTTTCTCTATATATCCTATTTCTATTCTTGAAGACATATGCATTTTTCTATGATAAAGAAAAGTGATTTTTCGGAACACTTTCAAAGAACGTTCAAATAATTCAACCAGAGCAACGCCAGGTAATTCTGCTAGTATGTTATAAATGACAAAATCTACTATCAAGTCGAATTCATAGATTAAATAAAACCGAAATCGTTAAAATTTACCCTTCGACCAACTCGAAAAAAAATACATACCTCGTAACTTTAGGTTGCATATTCGGTGCAACGCGTAATTCATTCTTCCGTTATGCCACGTGAAGTGCAACTGAGACCTCATAAAAGCACAGACGATAGCATTTTTTATCTATTTTGAAGTCTTAAAAGCGGATTGCGGAGGGTGTAAAAGCTACTATCAGTCGAGATACTCATAATCACAAAACTGAGTAATTTGGGACATCAAAAATGATCGTAACGTCCTATTAGACCACCATGCTTATTCGGGCAAAACTTTGAATGGCTCTTCTATCCCTGAACGGGACGTCCCCGCATGGGGAGAGCAGTATTACTATAGCTGGGGCACATGGGTACAAAGGGGTCGTATACTGTACTCTTTATGCTATATTGTGTAGTATAAATTTAAAACGTTAATGTTAAATCTATGCTAAGCGTGTGCATAGGAATTTATAAAACATTCTACATATGCGCAAACAATACAATAAGTGCTTGGGATCGCATCCCAGATGCAATACTGCAATAAATAAATAAAATTAATTTCATCTTTTAGGTGTAGAAAAACTGTTAATACTAGTGATCAAAAAATACCCGGAATGCTGTCATAAAACAAAAAGTGTCAATTTATTGATCAAAATTTATAACATATCCTACCAACTTCAATGTACTTCTGTCAACGTTTTTTCCAATCCTCAAAACATGGCTTGAAGTCGTTTTTGTGAAACCCTTTAGGGTTCGTATCGATTTTCTTTCATTGCATCAATAGACTCAAAACGGTTACCACGGAGAGGGAGTTTCACCCATGGAAATAAGAAAAGTCACACTTTGCCGTATCAGGTGAATACGGAGCTTGTGGAGCCGTATTTGCTGAATGCTTTGTCAAAAAAAAAAACGAATAATAATGACATTATGAGAAGGCACACTGTCGTGTTACAAAACCCATAAGTTATCTCGACACATTTCAGGTCCATTTCGACGAATTGCTTCACACAAACGGCGCAAAACACTCAAATATTAATCTTTATTGACCATCTGGCCAGTTGGTAGAAATTCATAATGTTCAACACCACGACAACTAAATAAAAATCAGTATTACCTTGATTTTTAAGCGACTTTGACGTGGTCTTTTTGATCTTGCTTCACCTTTCAAGCGCCATTCACTTGATTGTTGAACTGTTTCTGTATCAAAAGCATTGATCCAAGTTTCATCACCGGTGTGAATGCAGTTTAAACAGAATTGAATTGAGCAAGCAACTCTCGTGACACTACAACACGCTATCGTTTTTGGATGAACATGTTTTTGGATGAACTCGAGAAGCGATGTGTCGCAAACTTAAATGATCTTTCAGAATTGTTTGACAGGAACCAAATGATATAGGCACTTATTCAATAATGTCTCTCATTGTTAAACGACGATCACTAAGCACCAATTTTCTGACCGAATTGACATGCTGATCATTAGTCGAAGTGGATGGTCTAACAGATTTCGAATCATCAACGACGTATTCTTTACATTCTTTAAACTTTTTATACCAATCAAACACCGTTGTTTTTGATAAACAGGCGTCTATAAAAGCTTTTGCAACTTTTCAAATGCGTTTGTATTAGAAATTTCATTGCATGTTCTTTGCTCGATTACATTCAACATTTTGGAAAATCAACGAAGTGAAAATTCTTCTCTTATTAAAAACAAATTTATTTTAAGACGATAAAATTAAATAAATCCGTAATTTTTGCTGCATGTTTATACAAGTGTAAAAATATTTGATAAAATTTTTTTGCAGACACTATCTTCTTTTTATATATGTAGGAATACTAGACAACGGTAGTTGTCTACTAGTCTGGAAAGAACTCATTATAAGAGCAACGAGACTGGTAGGAGTCAGTTGCATTGTAGTAGGAATGCAAGGCAAGACTGTCACGAGCCATTCACATTCTGGTATTCAGTTACGAGAAAATTAATAGAACAGACACTTTTTCCCCTGGACGCCATTGAGAGCTGACGTATTTTTTCCGAGCAGAGACGACTGCTGCAGATAATGACGGAACTGTTTTAAAATATCTCAACTGTACATAATAACTGTGTATATTAATTCATTAAATGTCAATGTGCTGTAAGATTCGAAGTCTTTAATATAGACCTTACCAAACAGAACAACACGAATCTTACATATATTTTAAAGGAAGCATTCCGGATATACACTTTGATCACAGTAGTACATTACTTTGCATACTGCATACCTGCCAAAAAAAACACCTCTACAGGAATCTATAGCTGTGACAGTATTACAGCATATCACAACATGTATTTACAGTACTTCTGTACATGAAATTATAAACTTATATTTATGGAGATATTGCAGTCGGACCTCTTACCCCTCTTCTCAGCTCGTGTAGCAGAAAATAACCGTAAAGCTTCAAATCAAACCAACCTCCCTCTTAGAAATATTCAAAAATTATCCTTTTTAGTTCTTTTTGAGTATTCTAATCTATTAAGAAGGAAATGATCGATTAATAATAATTCCATAATGTAATTTACAATAATCCATAATTCAATAATTCATTTAGTAGCAATTCGATAGTTCAATTGGCAAGAATTATATTTATAATAATTATCTAATTTAATTCGCAACAATTAAACTAATAATAATAATTCAGTTCAATGATTCAATTCAAAATAATTCAGTTCATAATAATGTAATAATTAAATTATTCGATTCGTAATAATTTAGTAATTCAACGATTGAATTTACAAGGATTTAATAATTCAATAGTTCAATTCACAATAATTAAATAATTCAATGATACGATTCATAATAAGTTAATAATTCAATGATTTAATTCACAATAATTTAACAATTCAATTCACGATAACAACAATTTAATTCACATAGTTCTAATTGTACAATGAACAACAACAAAACATAGAATTTATACATGTCTTTTTTATGATTTTTAAATAAATGAACCTAGGAATGTGGACAAAAAGGTATAAACACTAACTGCATTGGAAAATTTATTACTGCGCATTGGTGTAAAGGAGTTATACACTACCGTCTTCCTCCATATCTAATTTTTCAACAAGAAAGTAAGCTAGTGAAAGACCAACACACCACTAAATAATGTCTATAAAGGGCTAGCCTCAACCATAAAAATATTGGAGAATTTAAAGGAAGTCCCTTAGAACTTTAGTAGTGAACCTAGTTATTTTTTACAAGAATGAGGGATGTTACTGACGAAACCTTATAGCTGCGAAAATTTATTACAGGGCATTGTTGAAAGTTCGATCTGTACCTCGATCTATCTATTTTGTAATGCTCTAGTGCACGCCCTGTACACCACCTAGACTATAAGGGGCGAGATCCAACCATAATGGGGTGGGTAAATCTTAGGGGAGCACCAAGGAGTAGTCGTCCTGGTAATTTTTGGCGAAAATGTAAATTGCATATTTTAGGACACAATCCAGAGGCACACGTCAGTTATTTTTTTTCTGTGAAGTTTCACTAGATAATTAGATGAGACTGAAGAAACCTTTTTACTTATTAGTGAGTGTTTAAAGTTGTAGTTACAGCTCGACCATCCCTATCTTTAAAAAATGCACTAGTGCACGCTCAGAACACCACTCAGGAACGGCCAAAAGGGTCGACCCCTACCATCACAACATTGGTAGATCAAAGTAGAGGCCCTTTCTAATTTCTTCTTTCTTTCTTTTTTCTTCCCCTAAGAGGCTTTCCCCGCTATTCTAATAGTGTGGAAAGGGTTCTCTCTTTGTTCAATAAACACGGTGTAAAATATTTTTTTGATTGGATAATATCTTCTGCTCCCGCATCGCACTTGAATTTTGGAAATTTTGTTAAAAATTGGCAATTTTTACTCGGCGTAGAAAATATAACTATTTTTTAATATTGTTATCCTAATAGTATGGAAGAGGTGACCACTTGGTTCAATACGAAAGGAGTAAAATATTTTCTGGATCGAATAATATCTTCTGTTCCCGCATCGCAATTGAAAATTTTGCTATTTTTGAAGAAAAGTGAATTTTTTTTTCTCTTTTCATGCTGCCTGTATATGACAGGAAGTGAAAGGAGGGGGAGGGGTGTTCATAATTCACATTCCTCCGTGAATATATCTAAAGTAGATTTAAATCTGGACATTTACAAACCATCGACATCGAACCCTTTAATCTCTCCTACTGATCCTATGTTCAAACAATTAACTCCGTTTGTATCCAAATCATCACAAATGCGACTTGGCATCCCTTCAACTGCTGTGGTTTCGGACAGGTTTGTAGTCTCGGACCGGGATATGGCTGCAGTTGCTTCAAGTGTTCTTCACAATGTCGGTCTCATTACTAGCGACAACTCAAATTTAGTCGTTGACGAAAACAAGCGGCGAAGGGAAAAGGCTAAAGTTAGAAAGGATTTAAAATTTAAAGTTTTAAAGTGAAACTCAGGCATTACCGTTGAAGGGGCTGTATTTCGATGATCGTAAAGATTCTACATTGATAGAAGAGAGAGAGTAGATACTAAACGGTACACGAGAAAAGTAAAAGAGGAACATTTATCTCTTATTTAAGAATCAGGTTCACGTTACATTACTCATTTGAGTCCATCATTTGGCACCACAAAACAGATTTCCGCGACTACTATCGGATTTTTTGAAGAGATCACAAGAGATCTTTCACAGCTTCTGGCAATTGGCTGTGACCGGTGTAATTCGGTGTTTTGAATTGAAACTTGGTACATTTCTGCATTGGGTAATATGTCTCCTGCATTTTAATGAACTAACTCTGAGGCATTTTTTGGAAACGATAGATGGGCCAACAAATGGTCCAAAATCATATTTCGGTAACATTGGGAAGGTGACATGTGAAACTTTGACAGTGACAACTTTCGAAATTATTGGCGACGAGTTACCAACAACTGATAGACTTGACTTACGCAAGGATAAAATGTACTTACTACAAATATACGCAGCCCTGGTCCATTATCACATTCACGCTGGCTAACAACAGCGAACTGAGTTCTAAGACTATACGTTAGTTCTCCAGATCCTTCTTTAAAGTTGAAACAAATCGCTGAGTTTGTTGTGAAAGTTTACACTCCAAACTGGTTTAATATAAAATCTAAACATTGGCTGAAAGGTAGAGTTAAACATGTGTGGAATACTATTTCAAGATCCAGGTATTTGTCTCAAGACCTCAAGGACGTCGTTGATAGAGAAATTTGTTTAAATTTGTTCTTTGCTCATCCTGATAATATCTTGCTGTGTCTGTTGAAGGATGAAAGACCGCACATCAGCGAATTTGCTACACGACGTATAATTTAATCTAGAGAGTCATCTTCCAATGTAAAGTCAGTACGTACGTCCCAATGTAAAGTCAGTAATTTCTCTCACTATAACTGAATTTTGAAGCTGCTGACTATGCGGAATTGATTGACTGGACATCAATTACTATTACTTCTCCCCCAATCCTCCGTGATGTGATATATCCACTGCCGTATTTAGTTCCATTGTGCGTGATTAGAAAAATTCAGAATGGGACTTTGTTCACTTCCCATGTCACACACAGGCAGTTGAACGATATGTCAAGTTAGTGAGACAGAAGCATCTGCTAAGGTTTATGGGTTTCTAAGTAGAGACGGGTTCATTAAATCCACATTCGTTTCATGATCAATTATGTCTGAAATTGACTATATGGCGTTTTCAAGCCTCTTCCTGCTGATTAAGTGAAATTAAACTTTTGGTATTGGCATGTCATAACATTCTATGGCTACAATAATCTTAACAAATATATTAATATATTCGACTCAGCTATTATTTAATAATTTTCAGGGAATATAATCAAATGTACAATACAATACAGCAATAAATAGTGTTTGTACCCATCTATTTTTCATGTTTGATTTATTTCGATAACACATAAAAAAGTGCACTTTTCTTCAAATGCTTCAAAATTTCAATTGCGATGCGGAAGCAGAAGATATAGTTCGATCAAAAAAATATTTTACACCTTTCGTATTTAACCAAGTAGGCACTATTAGAGTAACAATATTGAAAAATAATTATATTTCCTACGCCGAGTACAAAATTGCCAATTTTTACCCACATTTCCAAAATCCAAGTGCGATGCGGGGGCAGAAGATATTATCCAATCAAAAAAATATTTTACACCGTGTTTATTAAACCCAGATAGAACCCTTTCCACACTATTAGTATAGCGATCTTGAAAAAAAAATGTTTTTCGAGATCTAGTAGTCTTTGTCTAGTAGTCACCTCAGTTATTTTCCCGATTATTTAAATCCTTATTTTAAGACAATTTAGAGAAACGCGTAACTTATTTGTTTTAATTAATAATTAGACGTTATACTGACGAAACCTTTTTCCCGAAACAATTCATTTCCGAGTGTTGCTTAAAGTTAGAGCTACGCCTCGATGATCGCTATATTTCAACAAAAAAAGTGCACTAATGCACGCCCAGCATACTGCTCAGGCAATAAGAGCCGACCTCCACCATAATAACATGGGATTATCTAAGGGGAGCACCTACGAGGAACCACCCTGGTGATATTTTACGAAAAAGAGTTTCACCTTTTTTAAGACACAATCCAGAGAAACACATAAATTATTTTCATCTGACGTTTTACTAAATGGTTAGACCTTACTGACGAAACCTTATTGCTGCGAAAATTTATTGAAGAGTATTGTTTAAAGTTGGAGTTATACCTCGACCGTCATAATTAAAAAAAAAATGCATTAGCATAATAACATGGATAGATAGATCTAAGTGGAGACCCTGGGAGTAGTTGCTCTGTTTTTTTTTTTACGAAAATGAGAATCACTTATTGTAAGATTCATTGCAGAGAAATGCAGTATTTATTTTCATCTGACGTTTGACTAAATGATTAGACCTAACTGAAGAAACTTTTATTGATGCGAAAATTTATCACAGGACATTGTTTAAAGTTGGAGTTATAGCTCGATCGTCGCTATTTTAAAGAAAATGCATAAGGATAATAATACGGGTTGATCTAGGGTGAGCCCCAAGGAGTAGTTGCTCTAGTTATTTTTACGTGGAATGAGAATCACTTATTTTAAGACACAATCTAGAGAAACACGTCGTTTATTTTCCTGTGAAGTTTTACTAAATAATTAGACGTTAGTGACGAAACCTTTAGCCACTTCGGACTGGGACATCCATTTTGCAACCCGCCGAGAGAGGATAAACATGTTCGCCAGCAACTCCTATCTCTGGAGCTCCTTTCACTTCAGGGAAAGTCTTCGGGGAGGTGGATACCTGTTCCAAAATTTATTACCTATCCCGGAAAATTGATTCCCTCTTGCACTCGACACGCGTGTTCTTCACACTCCGCCCTCTCCCCGTAATTACGGTTTTGTCGTAAAACTAAATTTTACGGCAAATGAAACGGCTTATAAAGTAGGCTCTCCGAGAGGATCAATCATGTCCCGCAAGTTTATGGTTGTTGTCCTCTTCTCACCTTGAGCTCTCCCACAAAAGCCTTAAAACGCAGTTAGGACGGAGATCATTTGGGGCGTACCAGCCCCGTCTTACCTTAAATATCTCAAAATTAAATTTCGTGTCTCGAGCGCCCATTGCCTGTTTTGCATGCAGATTAGATGAAAGAGCATCTTTGCTTCAGGTGGTTGTCTGAGTAACGAAAAGATGGATTGTTTATCTGGGTGCTTGTTTGCTATACTTTTGAAAATCCTCTCGATCACCATCCATTACCGATGGCACTTTCTAACGACATTGAAGACTGCAATATTCTGGGCTTCTATTCCGGTTACGAACTGTTGTGTTACGACTTGGTTAATGTTTTGTAGCACTTACTAAAGATTTGACATTCGTGTTATACTGAGTGTCTAATTAAAGTTCACCTAATCTAACAGTGTACAGCAAAAAATTATTTCCGGAATGCTGTCGAATTTTTAGTACATCTTAATGAGACTATGGAAAAGAAATGCACACGGCAATAACATTTCAAAACATCACTTCCAGGGATGTCTTATAACTTGATTTTCTGATCATTAGAATGCAGTACAACGACGATTAAAGCAGACAAAGTATTCAAAATGTGGTCAACATGTGGATCACTATATTTGCAACTATCTGAAATATCAGAATAGCATGTCCAAATTTTGAACTCAAGATCTCCTTGACATTGTTTAGTACGTTACGAGATATGTTTTAAAGATTTGATTTGGTTGCTGCGTTGCACTGTTGGACAAGATCTTTTCGAAGACACTTTTCAACAACCTAAATCTACTCAAAACTTCTGATGCTGAGTTCGCGTATTGGTAAAAACATTTAATCGGTATCACGCGTTCCCGTAAAACTTATGGCATTTTGAGTTTAAGACAAAATGAGAGTAAAAAATCGTGTGAAGATGTTTAAATACTCACATATCTTGCTAAATTGTTGACTGGTAGATGCGATGTGAATACGTGCTCTTTCAAATACAAGCCAGATGGGGACAAAAGAAACATTCCAGATGGATTCTCAATCACCGCACAGTTCGAAGTATGGTTCACGATAAGTAATCAAATTGCAAACGTGCACATAACTTAGAAGAACTGTTTGTTATAAAATACACTACTTCCCTTCCTTTCAGATCTTCACTATATGTTACTAATGCCACTGTACATTATATGTACAAAAGTATTTGGACTCTGCATGTTTTTCAGAAAATATGCTTTATTATTCTATTTAGTAACGGGTAGTGGCCATTCTTTCACCTGTATTACAGCTGCAATATGTCGAGGCATACTTACCACAAGTTCTCTGTAAATATGGACAGGAATAGCTTGCCATGCCTCTTGCAAGGCCGTGAGAAGAGAGTGTTGTGAAGATGGGCGTGCGTGACGTTATCATACTCGTCGCTCCAGTTTTTCTCACAAGTGCTCGATCGCATTGAGATCGGGGCTCTGAATAGTTCAGTGAAGTAAATTCACCTCATTTTCAGTAAATCAGTCCTGCACACGTTTTGCAGTATGACATGCAGCTCGATCTTGTTGGAAGAAACAACCATCATCCCCATAGTGTATGCAAGATCGAATTATCCAGAACATCAAGCTACACGTCAGTGTTCGTGATACCAGGTACATAAAGCAGTGGGCCGAGTCATAACCAGAAAATAACAACCCCGCACTAAGATGGATCCTTCTCCGTATTTCTGCAGTGTCCAAATACGTTTGTCCATTTAGTGTATGTTGCTATATTCACTCGATATCGGTCTCATTCCATAACCTCCGGCATGAACTCCTATTCGACTGCTAAAGACAACACAGAACTGTCAAATGGTCGCAATAATCTATTGCACGACCCTTTATATATGGAAGAACACCCTTGATCTTAATATAGCTAGCCATCACGTTCCTAAGCAACTATCAATTTTCCAACGAGTGGTTGAATCTACTGTATTCAGGAGCTCAAGGTATTGCGATGAACTCATTAAACTCTGCAAACAATTCACAAGTAAAAATAACACTGTAACACTTTTTCGGTATGAAGAATACACCTTCTCATACCACCCGAAGCGACGATATGATGAATGTAGATTTTGATTGCAATCGATTATTATTTTTACTTGTTGATTTTTCCCATTTAACGAACAATCTATTTTAGAAACATTTGTGATAGTCGCGAACAAAGTTAACCCTCTGTTTGAGAGTTATTGGTATTTTTGAAAATTTAATTAATTTTATTGGCTTTGATTGGGATTTGGATGTTTACATCCTAACACATGCAGACCAAATCTTTCACCTGACGTCTAAGCGGTCTATTGGACTATGTCGCGTCCGTGTTGGAATAGAATAGATACTCTGTTTAGAACTGATTGCGAATGCTCAGGTCATGTCCATTGCTTTCTCAACTAATCGCCGGCGTTCTGTAGATCTACATACAATGTGATGGAAGCAATCCTATTAGCACTCGGGGACCTATACAAGTAGATCGTTCAATTTCTGTGTCCATTATCTTGTCAATATCCATTCCTCAGCACAGACAGCGTGTGCCATGACCAGCGATGGTCATGAATCACAGATTTGGGGAGAACGAGGACACAATACACATTATTTCGAATATTCTCTGCGCTTCACAGTTCAAAAGGCTGTTCAGCGAATATTCATCTGATGGTTCTACTTGTTAGCGTGGCATAATTAAATAACTGTTTTTCCATGAAATTTCTGATGACATCGATTGATGCGGGACCAAGTCCTCTAGTCACATGAAACTTTTGACAGAACACGTTTCTAAGAACTGACAAACCCATCAAAAAACAATTATTTTATTATTTAAGAACTTCCTGTTGATGTGTAATCAACTGTTTATGCTCCGATGTCTTTGTCTGCTATAGTTTGTGTAATAATGAAACAAATTGTTTCCTCAGTGATTTAGGTTACAATCAAAATGGCGTTCCTTCCATGGATTACGAAACATTTGAGTAAACTGTTCTTTTAATGTTTTATGCAATAGTTAAATATATGGTTCCTTTAAACGATTTATGTAAAAATTGTATAAGCTGTTAATTCAGTGATCTATGCAACAATTAAATAAACAATTCTTTCGGCACTATGAACAATTCTTTCGGCGTTTAACCGTTAAACGAAATGTAGGTAGAGGGTCATTCCACGTCAGTTCAACCAGGGTCCGAAACCCATGGTCTCAGATTTTGATGAAACTTGGCACGTTTGTTCCTTTTATGGATTTAAGAACACATATAAAATTTTTTTGCTCTATCTCAGGCGGCTTATGTTTTATAGCCTGTTAAAGTTTTTGGAATTTTCCGGTTTTTATCGATCAGACGGAGGAAACCAAATTTGTTTTTTATAGAAAATAAATTATATCTCCCTTGTTTATCAACCAATGATGATGAAATTTTTTTAAGAGTTTACATCAATATGTAAGGAGTCCAGAAAAAAATTAATTATACCTGCAAGTATCTTACACATAGTCACAAAAAAATTCCAAAGTTCTATTTAAAGATTTTTAAAATAAAATGGCGAGTTCTACGCTAAGTGGAATATCTTCAAAAGGGTTAAGGACAATCAAAAAATATTTTTTGTATTCTTGTTCTAAAAGATATGCTCTACCACATGGAAAAATAAAATGAATGGTTTTTTCACTCCTTTATTATTTTTTCTCACTTTAAGATAGAAATCACTTGACTCACTAATTTTCTTAAAAACGTTCAATTAAAGTTACAATTTTAGTAAAATTTCAACTACAAATGTCACGTATCAACCAATTGCAAATAAAATTAGACAAAGCTAACACAAATTTAAAATTATTAAAGTAATATAGTGTAATTAATATTGTTAATCAGGCCTGTGTGTTTGTGTACAAAAAAATGTTTTAAAATAGGTTATCCACAATTATATCTTGAGATTATTTAGAAATAAGATAATTAATTTCTTTATTTTCAACAATTAGGTCTAATTAAAGTAAATAAAATTACATTACAATTTAAATTTAGTTTTAAAAACTAGTTCTAAACTAGTCAACTTACTAACACAGTAACTTATTTCAAGAAATATTATAAGCAATAAATACACTCAAGCTGTGACAAAAAAGATGTGTCTTCAATTTTGATTAGTACCTGATATGGTGTGTTTTGGCTGGTGCCACTATCACACACTTAGTGTATGTTTGCACAATACATTAAAATGTGATTTTATTGATTCTTTTTGAGCAGATATTGAAGAGGATTACAAAGACCTTTTTCGTATATTGTTTGTGAAGGAACAGTAAGAGAATGTATGCTAAGGCATTGCTTCAAGTGTCCATCAAAATATAATCTTGTCCAGTTTTTACAGTCAAAATTTGAAAACTATGATGATGAAGACCCTGTCGAGTGCAATCAGTGGATTTTGACTGATCGACTAGTGGGTTTTGACTGATGATAGGGTGCTCGAGCTCAGTTGATGAGGTTAGTGATAACTTAGTAGAAAAACTGAACAGGTCAATACCTCATTCATACATTGCTAAATCACAAGATTCATTTATTAAAAGTTTAAAGGAAACAGTTTCCTTAAATACAGCTGTTATCTCTGGATTTTAGTGAAAATTATGCTTTCACAGTACAAAAAGAGGCGCAAGGTTACCACTAGACCTCAGATTCATGCAGTATTCATCCTGTCATTATTCATTCACTGCAATGATGCAAGCAATAAAAAACTGAATTTACCTCTTTGTATCAAATCTGATGACCTCAAACATGACGCGAGTATGGTGTATGAGATCCAAAAAACTGTAACTACCTTTCTGAAAGAACTACCCACATAGCAAACATTCACTACTTCAGGGACTGATGTACTGGGCAATATAAAAATAAATACAACTTCATTAATCTGTGTCTGCATGAAAAAGACTTTCAACTAAAAGCCCAGTGGTCATTTTTTGCAACCAGTCACTGTAAAACAGAATGTGAAGGAATATGGGTTTAACGTAAAACACTTAGGCCCCCCCCCTCAGGAAGGAAAGTCTTCAATGACACCTGGAAAGACAAATTAAAACAACAAATGAACTTCGAGTTTTGCAAATCCAACATTACATCCTCATGGACTACCACCATCATTTTTCTGACCCAAAAGGAAAGATGAATGTGTTGTACCGATCCCTCACGTCATTTCAACTGTGGAACCCCTAAAACAATGACTGGAAGAACTTACAAATTCTCTCAAGTATGCATGATGCATGTTCAATCAACCATATGAAAGCACTGTAGAAAATTAAAGAATTATTACCTAGAATTTGAAATATTTCAATGGTAAGTTTTGTAATACATTTTACATTCTAGAAGCATTATAAATATTCAAATTTTATTATAATTTCACTAAAATTGTTATTCTAATTTAACGATTTCAAGAAAATGAGTGAGTCCAGTGATTTCTATCTTTAAAGTGAGTAAAAATAATAAAGGAGTGAAAAAACCATTCATTTTATTTTTCCATGTGGTAGAGCATATCTTTTAGAACAAGAATACAAAAAATATTTTTTGATTGTCCTTAACCCTTTTGAAGATATTCCTCTTAGCGTAGAACTCGCCATTTTATTTTCAAAATCTTTAAATAAAACTTTGGAATTTTTTTGTGACTATGTATAAGATACTTGCAGGTATAATTAATTTTTTTCTGGACTCCTTACATATTGATGTAAACTTTTATAAAATTTCATCATCATTGGTTGATAAACAAGGGAGATATAATTTATTTTCTATAAAAAACAAATTTGATTTCCTCCGTCTGATCGATAAAAACCGGAAAATTCCAAAAACTTTAACAGGCTATAAAACATAAGCCGCTTGAGATAGAGCAAAAAAATTTTATATTTGTTCTTAAATCCATAAAAGGAACAAACATGCCAAGTTTCATCAAAATCTGTGATCATGGGTGTCAATTCCTTTTTTTTCTGGATGATTTGACATGGATTGACCCTAGAGGTAGTGTTTTTGTGGTGGAACGTGCTTATACTGGAAGTCACGTCACTTGGCTTATTTTTCCGAATACGATTTCTAACTATCTTCCAATAGATATTCAATAATATGAATTCTAAATCTTATTACTTAAATGCTAGATTCTTTTGTGTTTTTAGTGGCTATTGAAGTTTTTATTGGTTGTGTGACGTCACGAGTAGACTGAGCTTCTAGTTGTTATGATTGGTTCTGTGATGTCACGATCGAAAAGAGTACGAAATATCAAAATCATTACATTCGAAATCGCCATAGAAATAACATTGAGTATAAAACGATAGCCTTACGCAACTCATTGTTTTGCTAGTGTTGATCGAAAATTAATTTTTCCAATAATATTGTTTAACTAGTATATATTGCTCAAAATACAACACCATGCGAAATCAAGTTGACAGATAGTGTTGGGAAAAGGGGTTTGATAGCCAGTGATCAACAAAAGTTGACAGATAGTGGTGAAGAAGGTTTATACATAGTCCGTGATCACGCAGAGTCGGGTTTTAAAAATATATAAATGAAGTTTGACCAAAATAAATTTTGTTATACACCCGTCGTATGATGGGCCATTTATCCTAGTTGATATATAATAGTTGAATTGTCAACGTTAAGTAGATTAAACGCCAAAAGTTGTTGAAATGGTGATATATATTAAGATAATCCGATATTTTATGGAAGTATGAGGGATTATTTGTGTAGCAGGAAGTAAAATTCCTGCTTTCTATTCAGTTTGTTTGCACAGTAAATCCCTCTCATAGGTTAATTAACAATCAAAGACTTCTTCGTTAATGTTTATGTAACCAATCAAACGATCCTCCTTCAATGGGTTATGCAATAGTAAAAAGTACTTTTTAAGTCAATTGGAAATAAATTGTTTCTCTCTTCAATGAGTCATATATAAAAAAAAACTGTTCCTCTCTCTCTCTCTCTTCGGGTGTTTATATGATAATTAACTTTAAACATTTTTTCGTTGGTTTATGCAGAAATTAAATAATTAATGCGTAAATAATCTTCGATGACTTGGGTAAAGTTTAGATAAATTGTTCCTATATGGTTCATGCAACATTTAATAAAACTATTTCCTCCGTCGCTGGGTCATGGAATTATATAGTTGTTTTGATAAGTTTGGTAAGAAATAAAAACATTCTTTAGAAGATTGGTTAGAAGACTTCCACAAATTCGATATCATCAGACATCTTGTGAACATTTCTCGCCCGTCGTGGGCATTATAAAGATGTCATTGAACTAAAATATTTGTCAATACCAATGATGAACGAAAACAAACCACGACCAAATGAAGTTGATCTCAAATGTCTATTGGCTAGTCAAGATTTGAACTCTACAATACCCTATAATTGAAATGTATTTCTGGCATTGTGTTTTCTGATACTATCTACAGTGTTCTAAGATATGTTGTACTGAAGTTCATTTCTCGCAAAACTATATAATAATAAGATCATTGTATGACGAATAGACACAGCCCACAGGTCAATTAACTTCAGTTTTTTAAAGCTTTGAATATGTTTTTTGCTATGGAACTATACGAATCCCAACTGTAAACTTTTCGAAATCAAAACAATAAAGTACTTTAAACAGATATCTTTGGAAACAAATTTTAAAAACTTGTAATTCAAGATCAATGAACAGATTGAATAATCTTGCATCCAGGAAGGTTATACAGGTCATTCAGACGGTTATGTTATGTTACACATAATTAGAGAGGTCGATCTTTTTGTGAGGTCTAGAAAATAAGCCCTAATTTAGTCCGATCGAACGTAAAATCCAGAGATACGAGCAAGATTCTAGAGTAATAAAAAATTGTGTGTGTGATTTTTGTAATTTAAAAGTACTATAAATAAAAACTGTTTCAAGCGGGAAACTAAATTAATTGGGAACAGCTACACTCTACGTTTATGAGCGATGGCAACGGCCTTGGCGATTTTTTTGGCGCACTTCTAAAGTCGCCAAGGAAATAATTATTTCCTAACTCTTTTTCTGTCACAAATTTTTTTTCTTTTTACAATACACTTTTTAAGCACATTTCAGAACCGTTTTGAAAAATATACTTTTTAAAAACTTTCACAAAAAGTAGTAAGTTTAAGAACATATCAAAACACATTTGTGAACCAGCAGAGAAACTAAGCTACGAATGTTGGGTAAGAATACCCTGAAACTTATCAATTACACTAAATACAGCGAGCATGTTAAAAAAGAAAAAGATTTGCAAAAGGAAAAAAAAGTAAGAAATAATACAACTTGATAACGTCAGAATTCTTTCGTAAAAAAATAATGAAAACGAAAATGGTCAAAAAAACAAAACTCTTAATCCTATCGTGAAAACTATTGTGATAAAATAAAATTTCCACAACTGTCCAAATACAAATAAATGGACCAATAGTATCACAGAAAACGATTTAAAAGGACCAATGCAATCAAAGGATATTTTAAAAACAAAATAACCAATGGGAGGAAAGAAATTTCAAACGAATCAATGTAATCAAACGACTTTAACGGATTTTGGAATTCAAAATGAAAATTGAAAGTTTCCGTTTGCCGAGGTTGCCATGAAAACCACAACAGTAACGAAAGATGGGTTGCCTTAATTTATCGTAACTCGCTACTAGAAGTGCGCCAAGATAATTCGCCAAGCCGTTGCCATCACTCATAAACGTAGAGTGTAGCTGTACCGTTAATTTTTTACTATTTAAATATCTATATATATAATTCTCTTACGTGGCACGCAAAAAAGACTTTATTTGTTATCACGTTTTGGCAACATTGTACGATTGTTGTTTACCACAAAGCCTCGCGCCTCGATTGAATTTATAGCGTTATCGGATGAAATTTTATTGAAAAAAAAATGAATTTTCGTCGAGTTGCTGTTGCAGTTTATAATAAGTAATCGAAGAAAGCGGTGGATCATTTAAGGGCCATTTAAAAACAGTCCTTTTCAGGGGTAACAATTATATTTCAACAAAACGCTTGCACTATAACTTTCGACAACAAACTCAATGAAAAAGTGTGGGTGAGTCGAGAGTACTGGAAATGTACACACAAACAACATGCTGGGTATTCAATTTCCAAAGCAGCACTCACATTTCGACTCAAAATTTTCATTTGAATTCTGATTCCAGGGTACTGTATATTTACTTTCTGTAATACAGCAAAATTAGGTTTGAAAAAGATTTTTTGGAACATCATATTTTGTAAACAATTCTTTCTGCTAGGACACATGTCTTCATTAATGCTAGCGAAGCGAGTATAGGTTCGCGCAGCGAACCTATGAGGAATGCGAAGCAATCCTCCGGGGGTTGGCGAGCTTTAGCGAGCAGGGGGCGGGCCCCCTAGTTAGTATAATTAAGATAGGGTCAAAAATGATTGTTAAATCAACTTTGTGTACGTGAGGCTAGTGAGAAAAGCAGGACAGCACCTGACGTTATAATTCAAAATGAGGTATTTGCACGTGCGAGAGTTTTGCTTACAAATGATCTTTTCTAGTATTTCTAAGTTTAAAAATCCTTAAATATTGCGTTTAAATTTTCAAAATAATTTTGAAATTATTTTAAAATTAATTTTAATTTTGTTGAAAACGAAACAAAGTCACGTGATCCGAAAACAGGCCGCCATTGGATGTGACGTCATTGCGCATAGCTGAGCTCTGGTTTACATCTCTCATCTATGCTCCCTGTACACTCGCAATCGCTCTTGTATGAAATAAACACGTGTCTATTTGCAAATTTATTTCATAAGCAGCAGTAAATAAGATAGTAACTGTTTATAAAAACTACTTCATGAACAAACAAATCACTAGTACAAATACTGTTTACAAAAGGGCAATCATAAAAAATAAACAAGTGAAAGGTTCAATTAATAATTTAAAATATTATGCGGAACAGAAGTATTCGAAGAGTATTGGAAAAGGTTTTAGAAATGCATAAAACCCTTTTACTCTAAATATCATTACTGAACTTGTCCAAATTATAAACATTCAACAACATAAATAAATTATATATATTCAGATGATTTATAATGCTTATTTTAAAATTGCCTTGAATATCACTCAGAATAACAGTTTTGAACGAAAAGCAGCGTAATATTTACTAAAACTATGTTTGAAAATGCAGTTTTGGAAAAAAAAATTGTTGCATTATTAATACCATGGAATTAGCTTAATAAGCATTGAAAATATCAAGATTAAAACACTGAAAAATAAAATAAATGCCTTTCAAACTTTATGATTACTACTTACCGAAAAAAGGTATTCACAGCAATTAAGAGAAGTCTTACGCGACAAATCGTCTCTCCTCATAGCTTTTATCCAAGCTTTCCTTTTCCCAGGATCTCTCGGAGCGTAAAAAAAAAATTTGGCGTTTTCACTTTTGTACTTTTACAGCCAGGTACTATACAGTATTTATGTGTAGAAACTTTTTTCTCCATGTAGTCTTCTAGATAAAAACGTTATGCAGAATGAAGCAAGCTAAACACACATGGCGAAAACGAATGTAAACAACCATGGCAACGCCGGCGCAGTGGGTTACTATGCGCTGTGACGTCACACAGCAGCCATTACGAAATTCCTGTTTTTCCCGCCAATACCGGAAACGAAATTTGAAAATTAATATCTCGGGGAATAGTTTTCTAATTTCAATAATATGTACGTCATTTATCATAGATTTTCATCCTCTAACATTGTAAAATTGAAACAAAAAAAGGTGAAAATACCTCATTGAGGAAACTATTAGCCTTGCCAAAAGAGGAAAACTATACTAAAATTAAAGCTCATGCAAAATAGATAAGGAAAATCCTACAGACCCAACCGACCTATGTCTTAAATGTATTATCAAAAGGATATTTAATCATTAGTTTCAAAAGAATATTTTATCAGTGTTATCGAAAGGGGTACAGCTACACTCTACGTTTATGAGCGGTGGCAACGGCCTTGGCGATTTTTTTTGGCGAAATTCTAAAGTCGCCAAGGAAAGAATTATTTCCTAACTCTTTTTCTGTCACAAATTTTTTTATTTTTACAACACACTTTTTAAACACATTTCAGAACGTTTTAAAAAGTATATATTTTAAAAAACTTTCACAAAAAGTAGTAAGCTTAAGCACATATCAAAACACATTTGTGAAAGCAGAGAAACTAAGCTACGAATGTTGGGTAAGAATACCCTGAAACTTATGAATTACACTGAATAAATACAGAGGGCATGTTGAAAAAGAAAAAAATTTACAAAAGAAAAAAAGCAAGTAATAATACAACCTGATAACGTCAGAATTCTTTCGTAAAAAAAAATAATGAAAAAGAATGTGGTCAAAAAAACAAAACTCTTAATCCTATAGTGAAAACTACTATAGTAAAATAAAAATTCCACAACTGTCAAAATACAAATAAATGGACCAATGGTATCACAGAAAACGATTTAAAAGGACCAATGCAATCAAAGGATATTTAAAAAACAAAATAACCAATGGGAGGAAAGAAAAAATTTCAAACGAATCAATGAAATCAAACGACTTTAACGGATTTTGGAAGAACTTTCTAGAATATTCAAAATGAAAATTGAAAGTTTCCGTTTGCCGAGATTGCCATGAAACCCACAACAATAGTAACGAAAGATGGGTTGCCTTAATTTATCGTAACTCGCTACTAGAAGTGCGCCAAAAAAAATCGCCAAGCCGTTGCCATCACTCATAAACGTAGAGTGTAGCTGTACCTCGAAAGGATATTTAATCATTATTTTCGAAAGGGTATTTTATCAGTATTATCAAAAGGATATATTACTCTTGTAAAATGTGTATCAAATATATTTTCAGAAAGTTGGTCACGGAGTTGACCAGATGAGTCCGGTTTCCTTTGACGGGTTCATTTCATTTTCCGTGGCTGACTAGTAAACACTTTAACCTGACTAAAGTCGGAAGGTGAGGGGGTCACCTGCGGTGACCAACCAACCAACCAACATTTAGAATAGTTTAAGTTACCGGTTAACAAAATTGCTAAGATTTAAAATAATAAGAAAAAATAATAATATCGAATGACTCAATGTTTTTCAGGATGAGTAAATGCTATTCATGCAATCAAAGCAGCGTTTTTACTTAACGAATAATCATTGCAAGCCAAAACAACATAATCTGCTTGGTTGATATGCAACTGAGGAAAGGAATCTGTCAAGCAAAAATACGTTTTGAAAGAATATCGCTTTGCGCACAGTTGGTAAACATACAGCACAATAGGATTTTTTGTTGCCAGAAATACAAAAAGTCAGATTTTTTTAATACACTTGTACTTTACTGTCACTGTATCTTCCTCCAATCACCACATACCAACTCAAAGCCAGAAAGTAATTACAATCAGATACATTGCAAATCTTACCGGTTATTCACAAAGGTTCGATACCGCTCGGCAGGCGAATCCCTACCGTTACTGATATCCTTCAACAAAACAGAAGAGAAAAAAAAAACATATTAAAGAATCCTTAAATGTTAATTGAAACCCCTGTGTGCTCAACCCCCGCTCTCCTCCCTTCGGAATCACCCTCCGGTCCCTGATTAGGACAGAAATAGAACACTCCTTCGGGGAAAGAAAGACACAGGGAAATGGGAGACGGTTTCATCAGTGTCACAAATTCGATGCTGTAATGAGAAACTTCGGAGGATCCTCAAGTAGTTAGTGGGACGGTGCTGGATTTGGAGGGATCACTCAATTTAAAAGGAGACATGGAGACTGCATCGGTTTGGCAACGGAGATTAGTATTAATCTTTTAGAATCCAATAGATAGAAACGCATTTCACTGTAAAAACTTACCGATAAACCATTAAAGATTTGCAAGGTAATTATAGCCACGAGAGAAATTTAATTTTTTTTAATTTAAAATCTAATGGCGTTAAATTTTAAAGAGATCTTCTAGAAGAAATATTTGGCAAACGGGAATGGATCATATATAAACCCACTAGGTGATAACGACGAGATATCTCGTCCATCGCGATCCGACCAATTCCAATGACGATATATCTCGTCATTTCGATACTTCCTATTTTTTTATGAAGTACTACATCAAGATCTGGTGAGTTTTCTTCTAATGGCGACGTACCTAATCCATCAAGATCTAGTTCAGGGGTTACCTAACTTATCTAAGTCGTGGCACCCTTAAGAAAATAAGAATTTTCTCGCGGCACCCTTAAGAGAATAAGAATTTTCTCGCGGCACCCTCGTCATGTAATTAATATCTATGGTATATTATTGTATATATATAATATATATATTTCATATGTGTACAACTTTGAAGAAGAAATTAGGAAAGTAAATGGTAAGAACATGGGACATAATTAATACAACTCGTATTTAAAATTCACACAAATACTTTAATTTTACTTAATAGGTAAACATAGGTGTAGGTGAAAATTCAAATAAAACAAATAAAATAACCTTCAACATGCTCTTGGTGCTATATGTGTGTGTTTAGCGTGACGGGTGAGCCTGCTGCTCAACTGCACAATTGTTCGAAGCGTGGAATTAAGATACAGCTACTCGCGATATCCTAGTGATACAGCTACTCGTATTTCTTTTATTTTCGAACGATATTTGCTCCTTATAATAGCAACTCCTTAATGGTCGCTTATGCGGCACCCCTAATCTCTCTACGTGGCACCCCAGTGTGCCGCGGCACACACTTTGAGAACTCCTGATCTAGTCAGTTTTGCTAATCGCTAGGTACCTAGTCCATACCATCACCAAAAGAGTTTCAATAAAAACATATATGGTATTGAAAGGATACTAAAATTAATAGGTAGGTATTTAAATTTACGCCACACTTCAGCAACATAATAGGCTATTGGATATATCCAGAAGAGATGAATCCAAGAGCATTGAACTCCTCGTAATTTTGAGACACGGTTAGATGATAGGCTACTTGAGCTGGCACCTCACTCTCCAAACTTTCACACCAAACCAATGTGAGGACGGTTGAGCCCACAACAGATTTAACATGCACCAGCCCCACATACACGATGGTCTTTGGTTGGATTCAGTTTCGAGCTCTGAACCCTCCTGTATCTAACTTGGAATTCTACCGACTAGGCTACTGCGACCTGTATAATCAATTAAAACCATGTAATTTATTTGAAGGGTTTCGAGCAACAAAATTATATGTCATTTCAAATTTCTGAGAAACGGAATTTTCAAGTTTTGAAAATTTTCAAAATCGTAAGGTTTTATTCACTTTTCAAGAGATTGCACTCTCAGTCAAGCAATCAAAAATCCTTTTGATTCTCTTGAATATTACGGGACATATGTGACTGATCATTATATAGTTCCCACACACAAGTGCCTTTTAACTAAAAAATACTTTAAATTTACAATATAAGGTAAGAATACTTTAAATTTATGTTAGGTAAAATTTAAGGAAATCCAACTATGTGGTTGATGTTAGTATAGACTTTGTGGACATAAAAAAAAAAATTCACCGTATTTAAGAAACTAAGCATTAAAGTTTAATCATTTCAAGTGGGGTGAGCAAGTGCGATTCTGTATCTTGATAAATATTAAATAAAGGGTTTCAAGTAAAATGTACTGCAAAAATAAAGAAAATTCAATTAGTAGTTGATATTAGCGCTAGCCTTAGTAGATCTAGCTCAGACTCGAGAAAAATCTATATTTTGATTACTTCAAGTTAGAACGATTTGGTACCTTGTTTTTACTACGATATGTTTTGGTTTCAGGCATTAGTTAAGCAAGTGACAGTCTTTAAGAGTGATTAACAAACTTCTCAGTGTCTATCAATCACGGGATATAAAGACTCTTAGACGACTCATTTTAAGTTAAAACATTTTTTTATCTTGGTAGCTAAAAATAAAAATGTCATGATGTTTTACTATTTTGTATTTGTTGCAATTTCTCTCGCACATCAAAAAATCTTTATGAGAGTGAACGGTTAGAGCATCATATAACGAGTACAGATTTTACTAAAAGATAAATTTGCTTAGTTATCAATGATTTGAAAACGAATATTATCAGTGATAATCAAGAAAAGTAAAAATCTTTAAAATAATCTTTAGAAAAGGGTGCCAGCTCATGTGTTGACTATGCCATCTGACCGTGATTCAAATTTACAAGGTGTTGTTCTCGGATCTTTCCCTTCGGTACTGATCCCGTACTGTCACCAAGAACCTGTTGTGTTGTTCTAGTGCGAGGTACATTTACCAACTTCATACATTGAGAATATACCTTGAGTACTTCCAACTACATACCTTGAGAATAATTCCATACGAGTTTTCCTTCACCACATTTATATCGTTAAACATTGATGAATATAAATATCGACGAACTTCATGCAATGTATCTGTTGAATAGAAACAGAACACCAGAGAACAGGAAATTATTATAATTGTTCCATAGGCTCTTCTGTTGAATAAAAACATAACACCAGGAAACAGGAATTTATTATAATTGTTCCATAGTCTCTTCTGTTGAATAAAAACAGAATACCAGGAGACAGGAAATTATTATAATTTTTACATAGTCTCTTCTGTTGAATAAAAACAAAACACCAGGAGACAGGAAATTATTATAATTGTTCTATAGTCTCTTCTGTTGAATAAAAACAGAATACCAGGAGACAGGAAATTATTCTAATTGTTCCATAGTCTCTTCTGTTGAATAAAAACAGAATACCAGGAGACAAGAAATTATTCTAATTGTTCTATAGTCTATTCTATTGAATAAAAACAAAACACCAGGAGACAGGAAATTATTCTAATTGTTCTATAGTCTCTTCTGTTGAATAAAAACAAAACACCAGGAGACAGGAAATTATTCTAACTGTTCTATAGTCTCTTCTGTTGAATAAAAACAAAACACCAGGAGACAGGAAATTATTCTAATTGTTCTATAGTCTCTTCTGTTGAATAAAAACAGAATACCAGGAGACAGGAAATTATTCTAATTGTTCTATAGTCTCTTCTGTTGAATAAAAACAAAACACCAGGAGACAGGAAATTATTATAATTGCACCATAGTCTCTTCTGTTGAATAAAAACAGGACCACAATATAATGAATAATTAGATTCCATTTTTAATGCCGCAAGGGCAATATTTGGCCATATTTCACCAACACAAGACAGATAACTTCAAGTAATGAACATGCACACAAAGTCTTACTGACTCAGAGGAGAGAAATTAGCCTACAACTCGTGGGTTATTAGCGCAGAGGTATGCCCACAGAGTTACGACGGCACCAGGAACAATTGAGAAATCTCATGTTTTTATATTTTTATAGTGATCACTAATCCAACTAAATCTTTACAGTTAATAAGCTTAATAAAATTGAAAAGATCATTGCATGCATTAAAACAAAATATTTATGAATAACATATGAGGCAACAGAACACCTTTCAAAAGCAACTGATGACATGCAAGACTGCTTGAAAAGTTTAATTATACATTTAAAACTTGCATAAACTTGTTCCCAATTCCCAAATACTTTCGAGATTTTCGATATCTCTCTGTACCCGCTTTCTATTTTAAAAGTAAAATATATGTCGTCGGTTTAAAGTTAAATCTTCCAAACAAGTTAAAAATCCCATGACCTTTAAGTGCAAAAGCTCTGACATTTCGATCTCTTATTGATCCCAGCTGAATTATCCAAGGTGGAAATGAAACAGCAGAAATTTCTCTCGGGGCTTCTGATTTAAAGTAGCTCGTGAACTTTCGTTATCAGCTATACGACCTTACCTATTTTCATTAATGGTCGTTAAAGTGGTAATTAGGGAATCTGTTTACTAAAAATGCCTACATATCACTGAATTCTCAACTCCCGTTGAGCTATAAACGAGCTTTCGTGGAGAAATTCCCTTAAGAATTTCTTTAGATTATTCTGGAACCATCAGCAAAGTATTTAAGTCCTTAAGGTGATGAATAAATTATTTTGTTCGATTGAAGATTTGGATTGTTTTCAAATTTGGGCAATGTATAGAGATCTTAATCTGAATAAGGAATTTATATGAAATATAGTACTAATTAAGGAAAATTGTACTTTTCAAAACAAGTCCCTGTGAATTAATAATTTTACTTAATCCTATACATGACACATCCGATGCAATGGTGATTCCTAGTATAATCATTCGGTAGCACAGAAAGATGTAAAGTAACAAATTTGTGTTATTCATTTTATATTTCAATGCCGAATAAATAGGCTTCCACTTAATTCATTATCATTCACAGTACTTTTCTGCTAATGTATGTAGTTAACTATTAACTCTCCAAGTGGTCTTGGCGATATCTCATTCTCGCCGGGTTCCCATCAATTTTGCTTCATCATTCATATATCTTCATCAAAATATTACCAATTTTTTGTTTTGATACGAGAGCTAGATCTGATCAGTTTTTGTATAAAATCGAAGTGAAAAATAACTGGGGATCTGACGATTGTAAAACGTATTATAGCGGATATTTAGACATCCATCGGTTTGGCTGTAAACAACTAGCAAACCCAGAGCAATCACTACTGTCACGAAAATAGAGCTGTATATAGTTGTTTTCGTTTCTATGGCGCGAAGGGCAGATCATGACAAGCTGAGCAAGGCAATGTTTTTCTTTCATATGAATGGACAGACACGCAAGGAGTTTTTTACTGGTATAGAAGAGATAATTGCATCTAGGGTAGTTACAGGAATTGGACTTGCACCACTTACAGCTCGAATTTTTTTTAAGGTATCTGCATACGTTCGGAGCACTTTTTTTTAAATGCTATTCGGGAGTAATTCAACATTATTTTTATAATTACTTGTGTTAAAAATCAATTTTACACTAGCAATAATTATAATTTAAAAAATATATTTAACAAAAAGTGAAATTTTGTGTGTAAATTTGAAGATTTTTTGGAAATTTTGAAAAATGATACAGGGCATACAATTTAAATTAACAGCAAAATAACATGATCAGAGTAAACTTCTTGATGTTATCTTCTAGTGCTTCTACTAGAAGTAGAAAGATATTTAAGAAATAAAAGTTTTATGACTCACTGAAAAATTGTTCAAGGATTTTTGACCATTTTCAAACATTGATATCCAAATGCAAGTTCATAAATATGAAAAAAATAAAGATATCAATTTGGTTCTAGTGCATGCACTAGGAAATATTATTTGGAATGTGTATAAAAATTTTTATAAATATACATCAATAACTTTTTTAGTTATCATTTCTGGTATTCAATGTTTATTCCTAAAATGTAATTCTGAGAAAAATGCTTGTAAACAAAATCCAAGAGAGTAAAGATAATGCGAAATTATTCTAACAAATAAGTGAATTTAATTAAAAAAAAGTAGTGGCCAATTTATCGAAACATAATTATTTGTTTTAACTTACTTAACAGATAAAAGGTAGAAATTATGGTAAAAATAGAATATTCTTATTATTAGTTCCGGTTTCGTTATGCTACTTCCGATATAATTAACGATTTCGTTCAAAGTTTAAATTGACTTAACTTTTTTTCTATTAGTCGCACATTGAAAGTTTAAACTGTTTTAGAAGCACAAAAGTACTGGAAATTTGTTAGAATAAAAACAATTGCAAATTTTCGTAAAAATTGGCCTTTTTAACGTATGCAGATACCTTAAGAGCACTTATGAGAGATATTTTAAATGTAAGCAAGTTATAAAGTTTGCTGCGATTTTACTTTTGATACTCAGCTAATTTTGCGTTACGTGTCAGGTTTACTTTAAAGTAGGTAGTTGGTTGACATTTTGGTGTTCAATTCAATTGGCATTAATCAATCATTTATCCTATCAAATCGCAATTTATTCTTTAAAATTTCGAGGTGAAGTGTTGAAACCGTATATGTAAACTAAACCAACTGACGCCACGTTCCGAATGCGTACAGGAAATACGTATCGCCGACAAAACACTACTGCCCCCTATATTTAGGTTGAAGGGTTTTTCAGTGTATACCTAAACTAACTAATGGAGAAGTAAAAACACTTCCTTTTCCGAAATACTTTGTTTCAGCGCCGTTTTGACGATGTACCAATTTTTAATGTAAATAATATGTTGAAATTACCTACCAATTTAAGCCACATGTTACAAAAGTTACCAAAACTTTAGTGACTTCTATATTTATATATTTAGGTTTACAGGAAAATCTCTCAAACTAAAGAAAAATAAAATGACTGTGCAATGTTTAATGCAGTAAATGAGCAATTTTTCAAAAGAATGAAAATAATTTTTTTACAACTTCAGAAGTGAACAATAGTTTTTGCTGCTTGCCGTTTTTACAAAGGAATAGCAAGTTTCTTTGCGCACAGTTTAAAACTTACTTTGAGAGAAGCTCTGTGGATCTTCAGCTCTTACCGTTAATCATAAACATTAATGGAAATTGTTCTTAACTCTATTTTTTGTGCGCTTTATAACTTTTATGCTACTTAATTCTGCCGCTCTACCAGAACATTTGTTTGAACTGAAGCAAAAATTCATAAACTTCACATAATTTAAAAAAAAGAGCCAGACATATTATTTCCAAGATTAATTTATTTTAAAGTCGCACTCATTTAATTTTTTGAGACAAGCAGCTAATTCTGTTGCCAGTTGGAGTAGAGGAAAACCATTTAAAGTAATAACTAAGTTAAAGAGGTTGAAAAAAGTTATTCTGCTCTTAAAGAAATGAAGAATTTTTGCTTCTCTCATTCGGGATTTTCCATTTTAATAGCAATCGTTGCCTAGCAACATGACCCGTTTTATAAATTCGGCAAACCACTTCAGATCACTTCGATGACTGAAGGTCTCGCTGCAACGATATTTAAAAAATATTTTCCCTTTTTTTTTTTTTTTAATCAAAAATATGCTCGTAGTATTGGACAGAGAAACTTTCTTTAATAAACTCTTGCAAAAAGGTAGCTGCAATCAACGAAAAAAGTTCTTATTACCATGCAGTTTAAGTACCTTTAATTCCTTCTGTTTTTGAAGAGAAGGAACAGCGAAAAGGTGGAGTTGAAAGTTTCTTTGAAAAAAATAAAACGAAGGGAAAATTATTTTATTATTATTCATCATTTTCCAGATAAAAGTTAAAAAGAAAATGTATTTAAATCTCCACATGGGAATTGCATCGGAAAATTATTGCTGATTTTAAAGCAATGAAATAAAAATGCCGTTAAGTTTTTATTAACTTTTAAGTAAAAATGACTTTTTCTCAATATAATAAAACATTGTGTGTGCGTACTAATAGCTGTTATTTTCAGTTGAATTAATTGTGCCTTTCTGTTTTCACAATTAATATGACTTAACTGATTAAATTGTAATAAATTTATATGTTGTCTACATTTTTTTAATCAAAATTAATTAAAATTTTTAGAATAATTTGCATTAACTTATCTGTTTTAACATTTGAGACATTGGTTTAAATATTGAATTGATGAATTAAAATCACGAAGTTATGACAAACACCGTTTAAATATTAATTAATAATATTAGTGCCTTAAATAATTTATTTCTCTGCATATATACAGTGCGCTATCTACACAGACTATATACATCGCTAATATATCTACAATTTTAAAATACTGGAACACATATATACAAATAGAAACGGAATTCCGGTCATTTCAAAATAAGAAGTTACACACCTTACTCAAAATCTTGTTTGTATACTTTATTTATTTTATGAAACAGAATGCTACAATTCACAACGTATTCAATCAAATATTTAAGACGTTGGTCGAAATATATATATATATACCCTAGTCTGATATTTTACAGAAAATATATAAATAATTAAAACCTAACTCTTAAATAATATATCTGCAATTGATAATATACCGGAACACATAGGTACTTATAGAAATAAAATTCCAATCCTTGAAAAAATGTAGAATTCTGAAAATATATATATCTGCAAACGTGACGAATTTTGACTTTCTGGATACATTCTGAAGTAGAACAATTCGACAAAAGACTTTGAACAATATTGACAAAGACAATTATGATCTATTTACAAAAAAATTCACACATTTATAATATTTGAGAAACCTTAAATATGACAGCAACATCTCACTGTAAACTCAAATACGCAAACAACGAATTCTAAATCAAACTAAAAAAAGGTGTTGATGATGTCATGGATAACTTGGCCCTGAAAGGCCTCAATCTCCAGTATTGACAGTATAGCACTTGATAAATGGGCTTCGGTATTTGGTAATCCTAATAAATTGGTAGATAAGAGAAGGAATTTTTAAAAATACATCGATAGTTTGCTTCGTAAAATAAAAAATTTAACATTAAGTGTGGCGTTGCCAGATACAAAGTGCAAAATTACGCTTTCATGATCAAAGTTTCCAAAGTTTCGTTTAGGCTTTTCGTGTTCCATTACAAAATATAAGTTAAGTAAATTATTTTTCCTTCACCAATCAAATATTTATAAATTATTTACATCATGGGAAGAAATAAAAAATCAGTTCAAACAAAAATATTGTAATTTAATTTGTTTTGGTATTGGTATTTGGTATTTTTTTAATTATCGTCAGACTGGATCAACACAACAGGCTACTGTACCTAAAAATGGTTTTTTGAGCAATACTGATAAAACATTATTTTTGGAAAACTTGATTTTCGATCAATGCTGGTAGAACAGTATGATTTGACTACATCAATTGTTTAATTCACAATGTTATTTCTATGGAAATTTTGAATTGTTTTTGTTCACTTCTTCACACCTAAGACAAATAGAATGGGGGTTAAACGTTAGCATATCATACACACTGAAATCCAAAGCATAAGTGTACCAAATATAGTGTAGATTTGTATAGAGAATGGACAGACGTCAACTGTGCTTTATATCGTTGTATATAGATCGACTAATCATTCATTGCACCAGTCTTTGTACAGAATTAACTCTGTTCAACAGCGCGCAGGTGATGTGAATATCATTGGAAGCTATAAATAAAACTTGTTCAGCGGAGCTTGCAATTCTGATGGTTGCGAGATCGGCGCTTAAACCTGGCTAAAGACCGTCGTGTTCGCTAACGGTGGTTGGGGCACGTTAAATAGGTCGTGGTCACAAAATCTCCCATGTTCCCATAGCAAATCAATACCTCTGGGGGTACCTGATCAGGGGGTTATCGGCCTCTGATTGGGATCTAAATTACGATATGAGTGAGTGAATGGATGTGTGAAAGGGACCTTCATGTAAAACGGATGTGTCAAGTATGAATAAGTCCAACCCTCCGGGGCAATGGCACCTCCAATTGGGCCATATATGGCCCGCACAACAACAACAAATAAAACTTGTATTTTTGCTATTAGACACGACAGTCTGATATTGGTGACATAAATTGTTAAGTGTCCTGCAAGTTTAAAAATTTTTTTAAGAATAGCAGAAATATATTTGTTGAAGAACTTTGCAGAACAATTTCAATATTTATACCATACATGTTTAACGTATACTCCGTTCGAAAAGCATTTATGAATATTTCCATATTCTTACAGTTAACCATAAATATTTCATAAAATGACAGTTTTTAAAACTTTTGTTCTGCAGCATGTCATAGTGTAAATATTCACAGATGGGAAATAAAAGCTTTGTGTAGGTGTTGTTATCACTACTCAAATACAGCGATGAGCAGTTTTTAACTATTCAAGTTTTACTCAAAGGATCTCCAAAATTCCAGAATTGATTCTTTTAGAAGTGGCTTCGTGTTTCTCTGAAACTTTATCCATGAAGAATGCGAAAAGAAAATGTTTGAAGCTGAAGATATTTATGCTTTGCTCGTCTGAGTAATAGTAAAGAACACTCTTGTAGCTTAGATAACCATTCGCCCGTTCTCACCATACTTACAAAGAAAACGAACAATTTCTTGGAACAAGACGCTCAAAGACTATGCAATCATCGGAAAAGAACCGCTTTTCCTACGAAAACCATTTTCTAAATTGACGTTTTGGGTCCGCATAGCTCTCGAAAAGTGGTATTTTTATGTGAGATCGTGCAAAGATTTTATAAACCACATCGAAAGAAATGTCAGGTGTGGAAGGTGGTTTTACTCTTACAGGATTCCATAACTGTGTGATTTTATTTTTATGATGTGAAGCCTCAGATGAGAACTTAGTTGAGCAAGGCCTAACCAAATAAACATGTCGCAAGTGTACATATAAGACACACATTTAACACAAAACATTCAGGAAACTATGTGATCTTTGCACATAGGGAGCTCAGAATATATCGTGCACACCACGCCAGAAACGAATCTGCTAAAACGGAAAAAGCTTGATTAAAGATTCCATGCTGTGAGATTTTAGTGTAAACAAACCAGACATAAATTGATGATTTTATTTCCGCTACCCATATGCTCTTGTGTTATACATTAGATTATCATAAAAAATGTAGATTATCGTTGTTTTGAAGACGTTTGGCGTTTAAACTCTTCTTAGTGTTGATTAACCAATTAGGCATTCAATATAATTTTATTGTTGAAGTTTCGAAATCGTATTTGGAAAGTAAGCCATTTGACACCATGTTCCGAAAGCGTACAGGAAACACGTATTCATGCAGAAATAGTACCACTATTTACATTTAACTGGACAGAAAAGGCTACTCATACCAAAAATCTTGCTATGTTGAAAGTTTAGATTTTGATATTTAGGATACAAACTAAAACAATACTTTTGGTAAGATACAAAATATCAAATTTTAAAATCGCCTTGCAAATGTATGAAACATTTAAAATTGCAGATTCGTGTCTGGCGTCGGATCAATCGTATGACCACAGTAAAAAGGTATGTGAAATCTGCGAAAGGATACCTAAAGGATTGGCAAACAGTGATCACGGAAAAACTTTTATGAACAAATTTCTGAAGAATGGGAAAATTTAAAGAAAATGATACATTTGTCAATTTATATAAAAACAAAAACAGAATAAAAGTTTCCACTTATATATCCACCCACTCTTAAATGGTATTTATAAATACAAATTGATGATATTTCAGCGCGGGATGTAAAAATATTACAAAAAAAAAAGCACAAAGCCAAATAATATAAGCTTTTGCTACAATATTAATACCTGAGAAACTATCGAAATAGTCATAATTTATCTTCTTCATAATGTACCTAAGCATTTTACGTCATTATTAAACATACTCTTAGGCAAACTTACAACGCCTAATCAACACACCATATCATGAAATATTAACAATCTAAGTCTGCGCATGGTTTTAAACGTTCTCCTTACTAGATCAATAAAAACATGGTCACTTTTCTTACGAAAGTAAACAATAATAATCATAGTGTACTGTTTTATAACACACAAGGAGAGCATATTAGTGCAGAAAATTCGTAAATGTATTTTTATTTGTCCTTTCTACTGTGTCTAAGTCCGCAAGAAATATCAGTATGAACGTAGCATTCCATGGATGACACAGCGAATCTATAACTTCATACGATCTTAAGTCCTTGCTAAGCTAAGGAACTTCCAGGCCTCGTGATTGAATGAAAATTTTCAACTCGTGGAAATATCATTAATGTTTGAAAAACATCCAAGAAAGAACAGGACTGAAATCACACAAACTTTTTCCAACTCATCCTTTGAAAAAGTTTAATAGTACTCGTTTCCTACAACAACAAGAGACAACCATAAATTCAAAACCGAATCTGTTAACTCACCATTTATTTTAGCATTCAAGAAATTGCCAAGGAAAAGCAGAAAAATATGAAAACCGGTTAAGAAAATAAAGATCCCAGAAAGGTTATGTTAGTAGCTGAATTTGTACATCTGGATTTTGACTTCAAAGCTACTCAAAAGATAAGCAAAACCACCATTTATTTTTACACAATCGGTTGCTATTCCAAAAGCTCTCATGGAAATTTATTCAATTTTATTTATTTTTTTGTGAGGAATGGTCTAGTTTGGTTTAATTTGGTTTAGGGGGGGACTTTTTTCTGCAATATGATCACATTATGTTATACGAATTTATATTAATTATTGGGATTACAGGAAGGCAGTAGAATGTAGTCTCTAGTGAAAAATTATTAGGCATACTTCTGCTATTTTTTTTACACAATTCATGTTTGGAGGAGAAAACAGCTACTTATTCAATTTTTACTTGCCTAATAATGATAATTTATTTCCTTTAAGCATTGTAGAAAAAAAAGAGGTGAATTTGACAGAAATACTCCCTTATTTGTTCAAATATGCAGGCAATTAAATACTGAACAGTTGATAATTTGTTAGGCCGCCTTTTGAGGCTACTGAAGCTTTTCGAAGTACTGTTATGTGTGCTCGTACCATTTTCTAAATCTGTGGCTGAGGTTTCCAAACACGAATAATTATATCAAATGCTCCTCAACTTAGTTTTTGTAGTTACCAATCAACCCTATTGCCACATCTGTTATTAACTCTCATATACTTTTATAATCTAAATCATGTCTGGAAAATTTCTCAGACAAGGGGAACTGTTATAAAAAGGCTTTTAATGATCTTTCTGTTTGTCTGAGAAATATATTTTGCCTAGAAACAATGAAGTTTATCGCTTGTGAGTCATTCAAATATTTGAGGTAGCAATTAGTTCTATATCTCCTCGCATCAGGTCTGCCACATTGTCCTCTCTCCATGTATCAATACCAGATTTCTTTATCATTGATTTTCAGACAGAATTATAAATACGGAATGTAATTCTCATGTTGCATAACTCAATCTGCGTTATATCTTTCACATGGGGTTCTATTTACAAACTGATTAAATGAAATTTAATACACACACGGCTTGTATTTGTACAAATAAATGAATAAATTTTCAAAGTAGAAAACAATATTAAGTGTCCGAAATCAGTATTTGGTGCAGCCACCACGCGCTGCAATAAGTGCTGCTACACGACGTGGCATGGAGTGAAACAAATGTTGAATGTCTGCTTGTGGAAGCGAATTCCATATTGTTTGTATGTGCACCCAAAGTTCGTCTTTTGAAGCTGTAGGACTCGGATCACGAGCGAGACGCCGACCAACCAAATCCCACACTGGCTCAATAAGCGACATATCCAGCGAATAAGCTGGCCAAGGAAGAAGTTGCATGTGTTGGGCTGAAAAGAAGTCTCGAACATTTCTTGCAACATGTGGGCGTGCATTATCCTGTAGAAAGATAGCTCCAGTGATGCCTTGAAGGAAGGGAACGACTTCAGGCTCTAACACTTCACGTACATTCCTGTTGCTATTCAGATTACCCTCAATTCGTTGTAGCTGAGATCGTCCATGATACGAAATCGCACCCCAGACCATAACTCCAGACCATAACGACGTTCGATAACGCACTCTGGAAGGCAGCGTGCACCGGCATAGCGTCTAACATAAATGCGGACATCATGGTTCCACAAATTAAAGCGTGATTCGTCAGAAAAGACAACTTGTTGACAATCAGCATGCCAGGCTCTGTGCTCATGATCCCATTGCAGACGCAGCCGTCGATGGTTTGGCGTGAGGGGGATCCTGTATAAAGGAATCCTTTCACGCAGTTCACGGTGCAGCAGACGTCGGCGAATTGACGAAGCCGACATTAGTACACCTGTAGCAGTAGACCAAAGTGCTGTCAACTGTCTGGAGGAAGCTGTACGGTCCTTCACCGCCACGTGGAGAAGGTGTCTATCATTGCGTTCTGACGTCATCTTCCGTCGTCCATTCCCAGTTTTTCGAGTTGTCCGGTGCTCGTCGGTCCACGCTTCCAAACTCGTATCACTGTAGAACTATTCCGCTGCACACGAGCTGCTATTGCGTGATAGAAAAATCCTCCTTCACGAAGGCCGATGATTCTACCCCGTTCGAACTCCGTGAGTTGTTGAAATTTCACCCTATTTCGTCGTGGAGGCATACAAAGGTCTCACTAAACGTTCGCCACTAGAAAATAACCATGCACTATATCCAACGTCCCGCTACAGTTCTCTATTTATACGCTTTTAGTATCAGTTCAGAGGATGTTGCTCGCACAATGCATGCGTGGTGGCTCTGAAACTTTACAACTGTGCATAACATTCTTTAATTGACATTTGCTGAAAATTTACTTTCATTCGAATGATTCCTTCATGGCGTTGCATTTTTTTTACAAACAGCAGTGACAAGCCAAAACGTTATGACCATCCCCACATTTTTCAAAGAAGTCGTCTGTGGAGAACGCGTTTAAGTGAGAGTGGTATTTAACTGCTGCTAGCGAAGGTAAGTAATCATTCTTGCTCTTACTTGTGGGAGTGACGGGAGAGGCTGCTGATCTAAGCGAATTTGATATAAGGCAGATCGTAATGGCCCGAAGACTCGGAACGAGTATCACCGAAACTGCGCGACTGGTAGGTTGTTCACGATCTACCGTTGTTAGTATTCATGCAAAGTGGGTCGTCCACTCGTCATCAAAGAAAAAGGACGTCGGAGACTGTCCCGCTTGGTAAAGCAAAATCGGCGCGAGACAGTGGCTTAACTGACAGCCCAATACAATTCAGGTCCAAGCGTAAGTGTTTCGGAACACAGTTCAGCGGACACTGTTGGATATGGGACTGTGCCGCTGAGGTCCCACTCGTGTGCCTCTGTTGACCATGCGTCATCGTCAGCTACGCCTACAGTGGGCCCGGGAACATCGAAACTGGACCATGGATGAAAGGAAGAGAGTTGCCTGGTCATATGAATCCCTATTTCTAATTCATCACGTCGATGGTCGTGTCTGGGTACGCCGTCTGCCAAGCGACCAGTTGCTCCCCTCTTGTACAGCAGGTAATACAGATGTTGGTGGCAGTATTATGCTTTTGGGACGTCATCATGGGCGACTCTGGGACCCGTAGTTGCGGTAGAACAGACCATGAACACTGCGAACTATCTGAACATCATTGCGGATCAGTTGCACCCTTACATGGCGTCTGTCTTCCCAACTGGAAATGGAATCGTCCAGCAGGACAACGCCCCATGTCACAAGGCTCGGATTGTGTTGAAGTGGTTCGAGGGGCATACTGATGTATTCCACTTAATGTCCTGGCCATCTAACTCGCCGTATCGAGCACATTTGGGGTGTCATGGAGCAAAAGATCAAAGCTGAAACACCACCATGTCATAATATCTCGACTTTGCGTGACCGGCCAAAGGAGGCGCAACGCATTATTGAGTTGGTGGTCATAATGTTTTGTCTCTTCAGTGCGTATATATATATAGGGTGGTCCCGAATTCATGGTACAAACTTTAATGGTAGGTACAGGACATTGTAACAATGATTTATTGTATAGGAATGTATAGTCGCAAGTGACGCGGTGAGGCGAAAACAGGGGAAATAACGGCCGAAAGGAAAAACAAAGATTTTATTGAAAGCGTTGTTGACAAGTGTCATGTTTACAGTAATTGTTCAAAATTGCGTCCACCAGTATCGATACATGCTTGACAGCAACAGTTCTTGTGCTTGACTCGGGTCTATCAGCCACAATATTCAAGATGCTTTCTTCCAGCCTTGGAGTGCGTACAGCTCTTACTCGACCAGCGCCATGTCTGTTGACGTCGAACGCACCTGTTTCACAAAGTTGACGATGTAACCGTTGAAAAATTCTATGATCCGGCATTCGTCGATCAGGATACTCCGCGCGATACATTCGTAACGCAGCTCTGCCGTTACCATTTGCACGGCCGTACATGTAATGCATGTCTGCTTTTTCTGCATACGTAAAGTCACCCATCGTCTACGGCAGCACAATTGTGAATGGCGCTTTTCCCTACTGCGATGCATCATGTTCAACAGCGGCTAGACATCTACTGCCCTCTACCGGCAATGATACCAACCGATCACTCCATTTCTCTTTCCTTTTATTTCCCCTGTTTACGCCTCACCGCGTCACTTGCGACTATACATTCCTATACAATAAATCATTGTTACAATGTCCTGTACCTACCATTAAAGTTTGTACCATGAATTCGGGACCACCCTGTATATATATATATATATATATATATATATATATATATATATATATATATATATCCTTCAATAATAGACCGGACGCCAGCGGATTTGCATAAAATCCGGTAGTTGTTTGGGTATTTTTTTCGTGGTATAGCCTGGGACCTTGGCATGTTGTTCCTGGTAAATTGAACGCCGATACCTTCATGAACATTTTGGACAATCAGTTTCTACACTCTGGCAATTTTATGGAATGGACGAATGTTACTTGCAGGACTACAACGCTCCATGTCATGTTACAGCGTCTGTCAAGCAGTGGTATCAAGATAATTATGTATAACGTCTTCCCTGACCTGCTCATAATCCCGACCTAAGCCCCATAGAACATTCGTGGAACGAGTTGGAGCGACGCTTACGGGCCAGGGAACCACGTTCGAAATCTACAGCTGAGCTGACGACATTCTTGCTGCAGTAATGGACACAATTACCCATAGCTGTGTATCAAGACTTTGTTGAAAGTATGTCCAGAAGGGTTGCTAGTGTATTGCAACACGTGGGGGACCATCCCCTTATTAAAGATGTATTATTTCCCTTATACCATCATATCTTGCTGTTCGATCCACTATTGAAGGGTAGTGTATATTCAGTGTGAAAGTATGTGCTAGCTCATATCCGACATTTTTTACAAGATGTCACAGAAATGAATACATCCACCAATATCCAAAAGTCCAAATCTCGGAAGCAAACTGTGGTTTATGGAGATGTTTTCCTTTCATACTAGCAATTTCGACGCAGTCATATGGGTCTCGAAGTTAATTTATTATTTGAATCTCACAGATCTGTCATATGCAGGAATGTAATTATTTTCGAGTTTGTATGTGTGTATATAATTTTCTCTGTGTTAGGAAATTGGCTTTTCGCACTAATCTTGGAGCAACGTTAAGACTAATGAAGGTAGCTATATTAAGCATTCACCTTTATAGAACTGGACTATATTCTTCAACAATCTTAAAGAAAAACAATGAATCAAACTTAATTGATACCTATTTTTCATACCAGACGAATAGAACTTCATCTACCGGGGTCCGTAAAACTTTTAGTGCTCGTGGTCTGATGAAGCAACATTTTAAAATTGAATATTCTACTGGTAGAGATTTATGGCTCCGACATCATTGTTGTCTTCCCCTCTTTGTTCAGCCACATCACACCAGTTACAAACGACGGTCAATACAAATTGGGCGTGAAGAATCACCGGGAAGTTTTGGTTTTCCCAATCTTTCTTCCTCGAATGAGCTGATTTGCTCAGACTGAATCTCTCTTTTTATTTGCCTCATTAATGAGTCAGTAATGACCGATAAATCCCTGTATTTTAATAATTTCCTGTGCTAACAAAAGCCTTCACCTCTAATATTTAGAGGCACGAAATCATTGTTTTAATTAAGTTTTTGTGAATAATATTGATGTCTTGAAATACAAATGGTTAATAAACAAGCAGATACTATACCATTCTTAGTTTTCCATAACTAAAAGTGTCGTCAATAGCCCGTTGAGTTGCTCTAGTACGACGTTAATTAAAAAATTACCAATTACCATAACTAAAAGTACATAAACTTAATTCCAATACATCATAATTCTTATAAGTCAGTCCCTACTATTCCTTTCACGAACAAAGTATTTGACACACGTTCTTAGTTCTAACGGTCACGTGATACCGAGTCTGATCCTGGAAATGCAATATTCCCAGGATGCTTCGAACACTAGAACGTTATCAATCCAAACGTCAGGGATATCGCAAACAACGCGCAAGTGTTCACCATACGACATCGAGTTATTTATGTATATACTACATAATAATGGACTGTTGTTTCGGTTGTTATGATAACGCTTTAATATACATATTTAAAACAGTTACACGACAATATCTTATAAGAATGAGTTTTTGAAGCGAGGACTCTTGCAGTATGCAATAAAATCCCACGATTCTTTGTCTCGAGTGCAGTATTTGGAATCTTTTGATACGTTCGTGTCTTCTGTTATAAATTTCTTACTTTGTATGCTGTTTTCAATATTCAAAGTCTCAAGCGTATGTACACAAGTGAAGCATTGCTATATTTTTTTCATTTATTTGAACATGGATTTATATTTTTTGTACTATATCTTGCTTTGATTCCTTTTTATATGCATGGGTGATACTTTAGATATTTTTTCCAAAAGAATATATTTCATTCTTTGAAAGTATATACAATCATGTCTACAAAAAAGTATAATTCAGAATCACACGGAAATCGAACTCTAAAGTATAAATTTCACCTGTAGAATTATCGCACGCATCTTCAAGAATAATATCCAAATTACAGGAAGCCATCAGATGACGCCGATAGTACGTCACAATGACGAGAGTGTAAGAGAGGTGTATATAAGGAATGGCAGCAAAGTAGTAAAATTGTTCACAAGCGTTCCGTAAGCAGCTCAGTGAAACGACCGAATAGTCATGGCACAGAGGACGCATGTCGATTATTTTTTACGTGGTAGAATTATCGGCGGCCTCGAATGTGCGCGTACTCAGACGGAAGTTTCAGTGGAACTTGGAATCCCCCAAAGTGTCATCTCTAGGCTTTGGCAACGATTCCAAAATGATGGAAATGTCAGTAGACGTTACAATACAGGTCTCCCCCGAGTTACAACGCCGAATGACGACCGGTAATTGGCAGTAACTGCAAAACGAAGCAGACGGAGCACAGCATCCGACCTTTCTCGTCAGCTATCTTCAGCCACGGGTACGACAGTTTCAAGGCAAACTATTTACAGACGTTTCGAATATGTTGGTCTATATGCTCGCAGGCCTGTCAGATGTGTTCCGCTTACGGCAACTCACTGTCGCCAGCGATTAGCCTGGAGTAGAGGGCATGTAATATGGACATCGTCACAGTGGGCTTGTGTGATGTTTTCCGACGAGTCCATGTTTAGCTTGCAGTTTGATTCACGGCGAACGTTCATATGTAGAACTCCAGGTACCCGCTACCACCAAGACAACATCATTGAACGACACGGTTACTGTGGTGCAGGTTTGCTCGTTTGGGGCAGACTTATCCTGGGCTCCAGAACAGTTCAAATTGGAACAATGAGAGGCCAAATTTATCAGGACATCATTCAGGAACAACATGTACGTATATTTAGGGGTGCCATGGGCGCAGAATTTGTGTTCATGGATGACAACACCCGTCCTCACCGTACAAACACTGTAAACGAATGCCTTGAATCTGAGAATATCACCCGTATGGAATAGCCAGCATTCTCACCTGATTTGAATCCGAAAGTGCTTGTGTGGGAGGTCGATATTTTTTGTAATTGCTCCAGTGAGCAAAAATCGTAGTTTTTATGAATGGAATCATACATACACCATCTTTTTTGTACTTTATCTTTTGTTTAATAAATGGGTTTTATGAATAAGTCACGTTTGTTTTGCTTCTGAACCTTTATTTGCCAGAGCTGGCATTATAATTAATTTATGGACATGAGTGTATTTGTGCCTGAACTGTATTATTCGTTTTCGAAATATTTTAATGAATGAACAATTGAACCAAATAACTTGAAACTTCACATTTAATGTAAGATTTTGTGGTAGATTCATAATTTGCTTCCTATCGGGTATTGATACAGATGATTACGAAATTTGTGAGCAATTTAACATGTCAATGACACATTAATGCATGTTTACAGAAGACGTTGATTCCTTTTAAATGGTATTTTTTAATTTGTTATACTATAAATGTTACTCTGAAAAAGAAGGGAGAGATGTTTTCCGAAGCTGTACAAATATTTGTCCATGAAAGGTATTTTCAGTGTAAACCTAGCAATCTACTTCCTGCGCAGTTGGTACATCGCTGAACCTTGCACGATATAACCCTATTAAACAACCATGTACTTCTTGTGGCCCTTTCATAAACTGCTTTGAATTGACCTCTGTCACACAATTCATAACCATAGCGTTCATTTTCTCAATTTCTCAGTGTGGCTTTCGTGAATGGTCCACGCTTGCTTAAAAAAATGACTGCTTTAATTTTAGTACTTTAATTCATTTACTATCCATTTATTCTTCCCTTTAGCTTCGTCTTCGTTTCACTCGATATTTCATTTAAAAAACATTAGTAAGAAAAATAAGTTTCAATGAATGAAAGGATTAATTGCCAATAACCGAAAGATAAAAAACTGAACAGTTCTACCATCCTCTGTTCCTGTTACACATGAAAAGGAGTTCTGTTCTTTCATTCAAATAACTCCTTCACTTTGCCGCAACAAGTTCGGAATTTTCCTTTCAATTTGACAAGATCAAATTGAAAACTTCAAAATTACGCCACTGTCAGTCGTATTTATCTATTTTCTCTCTTTCAGTTGCGATAAAAATATTCCTCTGTTTATCTCAACACACTCTCGTAACTTTCTTAGCAAAAACTAAATTTCAAATATTTTCATTGGGGTGGTTCTCTTCCCTATTGGAGTCCTCTCTGACAGCAAAAGTAAGATAAACTACCCAATGATAGCTGCATAAGCATTTCCATCTAAAAATACGAACGAACCGCTTCACTTCCTAAAAAGGAGACAACGATTTTCGTTTTCAGGAGAAATGGCGCTGGGAAATCTCGTATGTTTCGCATTTACTCCACATGCTGCTAGTCGTGGATGTATGGACTCCTAATAGCGAAAGAAACCGCATTCGTTTTGTGCTAAGGGAAAGTTTTTCGATAAATATCGAAAAACAAGACCGATGTGTTTTTAAATACCTGGAAATCCAAGAAAAGTATTTGCTTTAACTGTTAATCACATGTAGTTTTTTATTTTTTTTCAGAGATTGATTTTAACAGGTATTTCTATTCTTATTTCCCTTTTTTTTTTTTTTTTTTTATAATTTTCGTTTTCCTACAGAAAAATATCGAATTACAAAGAGCAAAAAAGATTCAAAATTGCAAGAAAAAAGTAATAAAATACAGATAAATAAGAAACAAAACACCTCACTTAAGATTACTTTTTGAATAGAAATCATTCAAACTATATATCAACCTCTAAGAATTAATTAAACCAGTTTAAAACTCTATTTGTAGCAAAATTCTTGCATACATTCTTTTTTTAAAGGTTTGAAAAAACATTTTACAGTTTCTGATGATATTCCTGGATATGTTAAAATCGATATAAACTAATGAAAAGGGCGAATCAATTTTGTCATTTAGAAAATTGTAAAAAATTGCTAATGCAATGTCTTTAAGGAATTACAGAGTGATAACACTGAAATAATAACACAACTCAGAAAAATCTGCATTTAAAGATTCATATTTATTAAAATAATTATATTTCAAAAATTCACTCTGCAGTCGTAATAAATATTCCAAATTACTGATCCGTATTCTAAAGTATCATTTTCAAAAGTATACATTTCTAGTTTTGTAGTTACCTTTGCCTAACTTGGAAATTGCTCCTTGAATTCAACATATTCTTCCCATTCCTATATCATTACCACATACTTCATCACCTATGTAAATGAGAATAGAGTACTAGTTTGTACGTCTAATATTTCCGCCTCATTTCAAGTTATTTTTCCGTTTTGTGTCACTCTAATGCAAAATCAGTGGTTTTCCCGTTTGGTGTTTGTCTGTATACGTCTGCACTAACGTCTAAAGGGCTTAGTATATTTTCATGAAACTTTGCATACATTGAGTACTCACATTCAATCAAGTATGGAGTAGTAGAAATGTAGACTTAAATCTAAAGGTATAAACGTATATAGTATTTGTGGGGAAATACGTGTTTGATTCCTGCGTATATTCTAAACCAGGGGTTCCCAACCTGCGTACCACTTGAAATTTTTAGAAATTTTTGGCGTACCACCTGTCTTATATTTTTTTAGAAACAGATATCTAATGTCAGGAAAGTGCCCAATGGCTTGTTTTATTTTAATTAAAATACTAAGAAAACTTCATATTTTATGATTAATGCACTTGTATTTCGTATTAATAATGTTTTAATAAAGGAAAAAATAAAACGATTATTGAAAATTACAGTTTTATTGTTTACTCGTAGGTCTAAAAACAAAGAAATTTAAATAATTACTACAAACTAAGCAAACAAAGATTAACCTAATCAAAAATCAATTTTTAGTGCGAAACTTGTTTATATATTATTAAAATATCAATATCAGGAGCATTGGAGTTTAACTTCACTTTTAAGTCCTCTTCAACACTTACTCTGTTTCTATATTTATTTTTTATGTACAAAAGTTCAGAAACACCACTATCACACAAGTAACTAGTAACAAATGGCATAAGAAATAGCATAACGTGGTTGTACATACTAAAAAATCGAACAAACTTCGTAGAATATTTGGGTCGCTCGTTTCATCCTTGCGTACCACCTGAAAAGTTGCCGCGTACCACCAGTGGTACGTGTACCACCGGTTGTGAATCCCTGTTCTAAACAGTAATTTTTTTTTTGCTTTTCGAATACGGTTTCAGCACGTCGCCCGTGAAACTTCCAAAGAATAAATTCCGAATTGATACACGATAGTTTATTACTCAATACCAATTAAATTGAATGTAAACGTTGCCAAATCAGTGGTAAGCAACATTTTAGTAAACACCGATAAGTAACATGCGAGAGCATTTTAACATCGCCGAATGTGGCTGTGGAAGCACTTTGTTTACGTTCCAAACCTATCACCTTATTAAAATAATAGACTCGTCGAAACCACGTGACTCAACTACTCTTTAGCTGGAGCCGGTCTAAAATCTTCGAGGATCGTCTGGTATGCTTGTAAACTCAAATAAAAACAGATGATTTAGTTGTCTCCTTCATCACAACCATCTGTTGTCGAACACTTCGAATTAGAGCATAATTCAGTGAACATAAATCACTAGTAGATTTGAACACAGCATTTAAACAAAAGTTTTAACGTCAAAACCTATTTATGTTCACTTAATTTCTTTTCTGTGATGATTATTATCTTCCATATTTTCCAATGCCGTTTGTGTGTATAATCAGAGTGCGAAAGAATTTCATTAAAGTGGCAAGCTCATCGTGTAATAGTTTTAGAAATGTTATGTTACTCCATAGCTCATATTAAGCAAACTAAGTGTCAAAATTGGTGAATAAATCTCATAGAAATTGATTTTAACTGTTCATATCCCTTCATTATCATGAGCCAATCTAAAAATACTGTCGATTATTTCCACCTTCAGTAGTAAAATCTATAGTTCATTGTTTATTTCGGGAAATTAAATCCACGATATCTTATTAGTTTTCAATGAGATTAATTCCATTGATATTATAATTATCATTATATTATCATTATATTATTATTATATTATTATTATATTATTATTATATTATTATTATATTATTATTATTATTTTATTTTTAGTATATTATTATTATATTATTAGTATATTATTATTATATTATTATTATATTATTATTATTATTACTATATTATTATTATTATTTATTTTTTATTATTATCATTATTATTAGAGCTATTTCTATGGTAAATAAACAAAGCAGACGAATATTTTACTTCTTTTTACCCAAATGCTCTCATACGATGCATATCGGGATTGCCTTAAAATATGCTTTATCGTATTTTGGAGACGATTAATCATTTATCCATTCAACTACCCCCATATCAATTCGGAATTCTTTCATTAGTATTTCTGTTGGCGATGCGATGTGATGAAATTGTATTCGAAAAACAAGCCAATTGACGTAACGTCCCAAATACGTACAGGCTGCACGTTCCCGCCCCAAAACACTACCACCACCGCTTAGCTTGACAGAAAAACACCTTCACACACACACAAGGCTGAATATGAATTTATTTTTTAATTATAACCTTTGAGGTATAAACACGATTCGGATACTTGCAATAATATATACCAGATTTTCACGTCACGAGATTCAGATCATGAATTCTTCCAAAGAAAGAAAGATGTTTTCCAAACATACCCATTAAAATATCCGTCACCTCTTACGAGTGTCGCTTTCTCAGCCAATTCATTCATGAAATAACGAAGTAAACAATTCAATGCCGAAACCATTTGTGTCGTAACAAAGCGTTCTCAGTTCCTTGATATGCTATTTCGAGAGGACCACACATTAAAAGAATGGATTCGCTTGTTCTGGTTTACTGGAAGAACACTTGAATCTTATGGTTTGGTTTTGGCAGCTGTGTGAGAAAAATCTCGGTCACTCCACTTCAAGCCGTACGTTTGTTTGAAACTGGAGTACTTAGGGAGAGTACTATGCCCTAAGATTGAGTGGAATCTGAGTTCGTTCCCCTGGATATATTGTTTAATAATGGCTGACCGTAGAACTTGGAATAACTTGAAGAATTCTATCCTGGTTTCGATTTGTCCATGACTCATTGCACAGTTGTGAAGAAAGTAGCTTGGAGAGCTGTACGCAAACCTCAGTTTTAAACCTTGTTAACGAATACTTTAGGATATGGAATGGGGTATTTTCAGATAGTACAAGAAATATAATCAAATTATTTAGTTTCCACTCTTGTAAGACTCAAATTTTGTTACGTAACAAGTAAGATTACATAGATAGGTATTTAGGTATTTGAATTAACGTCCTACTAGAGCAACACACCCGGTTATTGGCGACGGTCCCGGTAATTTGGTAATTTGTAATTAATGTGATTTTTATTTATGATTTTTATTTCCTGATTTTGTTAAGAGTGTGTGATAAATATTCTACATACATTGCACAAATATTCAATTTTTGTATTCTATTATATTCTATAAATGTATTTTACTTATTCTATATTTGTATTTTACTATATTCTAAGACACAAAAAAGTTGCACCTGGAAGGAGTTGATCGGTATAAATGAAATTTGGAGGTAATTTTGTAATTTGCATTTAACGTCGTACTAGAGCAACACAACGAGCTATTGACAACGGTTCGGGATCAATCCCTTAAGGGAAAGATCCGAGGAAACCACCTTGAAATTTTGAACTACGGTCAGACGACGAAGCAACACCTGAGCTGGCACCCCACTCTCCAAACTTCCATACCAACCCAACGTGAGGACTTTCGGTCACTACAGATTTAGGTTTACCAACCGCCTCTACACCATACTCTCACCAACATCCATGCACTGACCCGGATTCGAACCAGGAGCCTTCCGATCTAGAGGCTAACACCTCAACCAAAAGACCGATTGGTCGGCGGCAGCGGTCCGGTATCAATCCCAAAAGGGAAGAGATTCGAGGACAACACTTCGTCATCTCACCGTGGTTCAAAATTACGTGTTGCCCTTGGATATTTCCATTTGGCATTGAGCCTGGACCGTCGTCAATAGCCCGTTGGGTTGCTCCAGTACGACATTAATTAAAATACCTTCCGATCTCTAGCGGAAGGTTGCGGTTGTCCGGTTGGAAGAGCAACGGAATAGCAACCGGAAGTTTGCGATATCGAATCCAACCAAAGAACGTTGTGTGCAAATGGGGGCTAGTGCAAATTAAATCTGTTGTGGTTTAAAATGTTGGCTTGGTGTAGAAGTTTGAAGGGTGATGTGCCAGCTCAGGTGTGACCGCGTCATTTGAAGGTTACAGGGTGTTGGTCTCGGTAGGTAGGTATTTAATTAAAGTATAGGTTCTACACAACGGGCCATTGGCAACATTCCGGGGTAGATTCCCAAACTGAAAGGCCGACCAACCGGTATAGGGGTTAAGGTGTTAGCCTCTAGATCGGAAGGTTACTGGTTCGAATCCGGGTTCGGGCATGGATGTTTGTAAACGTATGGTGTAGAGGCGGCTGGTGCACCTTAAATCTGTCGTGGCCGAAAGTCCTCACGTTGGGTTGGCGTGGAAGTTTGGAGAGTGGGGTGCCAGCTCAGGTGTTGTTTCGTCATCTGACCGTGGTTCAAAATTACGAAGTGTTGTCCTCGGATCTTTCAATTGAGGGACTGATCCCGGACCGTCGTCAATAGCCCGTTGTGTTGCTCTAGTACGACGTTAACTAAAAAATTACCAATTACCCAAACTGAAAGACACCCACCTTCGGATCTTTCCCTTAAGGGACTGATCCCGGACCGTCGTCAATAGCCCGTTGTGTTGCTCTAGTACGACGTTAACTAAAATTACCAAATTACCGAAAGACACCCACCTCTTCAGATTTCCACATCACGCCATCGAGAGGTGTCCTCGGTCTTCACCTTCAGGTTTGATCGCCAATAGCGCGTTGTGTTTCTCCAGTGCGATGTTAATTAATATACCTACCTACGTATTTACTGATCTTTAATGTAGGTGACTCTGATTTCAAAACCGTTACACCATTTATATAAGCCGACCAACCGGCATAGTGGTTGAGGTGTTAGCCTCTCGATCGGATAGTTTCTGGTTCGAATTCGGGTCCGGGCATGGATGTTAGTAAGTGTAGGGTGAAGAGGTGGCAGGTGCTCCTTAAATCTGTCGTGGCCTTAAGTCCTCACGTTGGGTTGATGTGGAAGTTTGGAGAGTGGGGTCCCATCTCAGATACTGCCTCGTTATCTGACCGTGGTTCAAAGTTACAAGGCGTTGGCCTCGGATATGTACCTTAAGGGATTGATCCCGGACTGTCGTCAATAGCCCGTTGTGTTGCTCTAGTACGACGTTAACTAAAAATTGCCATTTATATCATTTTTTTTCTTGTCGGTCTCATAAGACAACTACAATTTTTGAAGCTATGGAAAATGCGGTCTCATGGAATATTTCTTTACGTGGGGTTGTTCTTAAATGTTCCATCAATTGGATAATTTTCAAATAAAAGATCCAATCATTCATTGTTGAGCCGACCAACCGCTATAGTGGTTAAGGTGTTAGCCTCTAGATCGGAAGGTTCCTGGGTCGAATCCGGGTTCGGGCATGGATGTTTCTAAGCGTATGGTGCAGAGACGCCTGGTGCATCTTAGATCTATCGTGGTCGAAGTCCTCACGTTGCGGTGGCGTGGAAGTTTGGAAAGTGGGGTGCCAGCTCAGGTGTTGCTTTGTCATCCGACCGTGGTTCAAAATTACGAGGTGCTGTCCTCGGATCTTTCCCTTAAGAGATTGATCCCAGACCGTCGTCAATAGCCCGTTGGGTTGCTCGAGAACGACGTTAATTACCAATTACCATGCATTTTTGAACATACTTCTCTCTTTTGTCGTTTAATTTAGTACCGGTAAAAACAATTTAATATATTAACGACACATTAACGAAATTACCTATCAAAATTAAATATTATGGAATCAAATCAATCTTCCTAATTAAATTGGAAGCTTTTTCAACTGAGAAAGGAAATTATCTCTTTTACCAAAGCGCAAATGCAAAGATTATGAGAATGACACGTCTCTGTTGGTTATTTTCAAACATTTCATTTGTGCGTAAAATAAGAAAAAGGATTTTTGTAACGTTGAGAGACTTTTAAATATTTTAAATTCAAGCGTGACTTGGAGAGAACTTAAAATAGTTTTTCAAGTTATTTAAGCTTTGGCAAATTAATTCAATGCTTATTTTTAATGAAATACGTTTTTACTTAAAATACGTTTCTGCTCGGATTCCTTTTCTTTATCAGGTAGCGAATACTTCCATAAATGCCTTTTGTGCCCACTTAATTGAAACTTAAACGGAACTGAAACTTTTTCGAAATAAGAAATAATTTCAATGGATACAATCGAGACAAATAGTTTTCAATTCTTGAAAACTCAGGAAAACCGTTAGTTCTGTTTTAATTTTTTGTTGTGTATATTTGTGTAAAAAGAAAGAAAAAACGCAATCGATAGAAAACTTTCCAAAAATTGGCAGATTCATTAAAATGTTTAGTATTTTAGAAATGCTATTCAGTTAGTTCAATCTATGACTGGAGATAATGTTGAATAGTGTACGAATGGCAATGATTTGGTTGTTGTGGGCATGAACATAATAGTTTACATCCCAGCCTTTTACATTTGCGTGACTTTCTGCGTTCAAATAGCGGTGGTCTCCAAACATATAATATTATGGAATAATGTATATCTATCTCTATTTATATCGATATCTATCTATAAGGTACGAGTTAAAGAACCAAAAGACCATGTTATTAAACCATTAGCTTTAAGAGATTATCAACTACCTGATAAAAGGTGATTTCAATAAAAGTAGTTCCTTGTCCATAAAAAAACTTTTTTGGGACATTAATTATTCGAAATTAGGATTTACAACTATCAAACGAGTGTTTGAACTACACAGTCCAGTCACATTAATGTGATAACCACCTACTTCCAACGTCAACGTGAAATAACACATCACAAAAGGCAGCTGGCAGCACATTGCAGTGGAGTGTATATAAAGGATGTCCTAGGCCATCGGAAAGCATTTCAATCGTTGGCGTAATGCAGAAACGTAGCGATTTATCCGACGTCCAAAAAGGCATGATTATTGGCTTTCGGGCCAAGGGTGGAAGCATTTCAGAAACGGCTAATTTTGTGAACTGTTCGCGTGCCGCCGTGGTAAAAGTATACAGTGCATGGCAAAATGGCACTATCCAAATCAGCGACGTGGCATATGTGGTGCACCACGGGCTATAGATGACAGAGGCGAAAGAAGGCTACGGAGATGCGTTCGGGCGAATAGACGTGCAACTGTTGAGCAACTGACCGCCCAGATGATCCAAGGGGCTACCAAGAGTGTATCCTCAACAACGGTTCAGCGAACGTTGCTGCGCATGGGCCTCCGCAGCAGACGCCTGGTTAATGCACCTATGCTGACTGCTGTTCATCGGCGACGAAGGCTGGAATTTGCACGCCAGTACCGCAACTGGACGTCCACAGAATGGCGACAGGTGGTTTTTTCCGATGAATCACGTTTTATGATCCATCGGACGTTGGACGTTGGCGTATACGGCGTGAAACGTCTGAAAGCAAACACCCTGCAACAATTGCCGGAAGGATCCAGGCTGGAGGAGGGAGCATTATGGTTTGGGGAATGTTTTCCTGGCATTCACTGGGAGAACACCTTCAGAAACCTAATTGTCTGTCTTCCTGCACGTCTCGCAACGGTCCGCTCTGCCGAAGGTGGTTATTCTGGCTTTTGACAGGTGGTCACATTAATGTGACTGGACTGTGTATATAGTAAATTAAGCACGTTGTAAGAAACATTTTCTTGCCTAATACGCATTTTGAAAACGGTTATGAGGTACCCAATAATTGTCCTATTTAGAAATGGATTTTTCTTTTTAATCAAACAATACTTTTGCTTACGGAATAGTGAAAAATATATGTCCTGTTTATGATAGATTGCATTTAAGTTATATAACTGCTACCCAATAAAGTAAAGATACTACAATTTCCTATCGTACGCAGAAAAGACATCTGTTTCATAAACTTGACTTCAATAATGCTGTCATCAAAATCAAATGAGATCAAAGATGGATGGAGTTTTGAAAAGACCGTTCGAATATAAATTAAGGATTGTCGATCGTTTATTTTTTTACGGCCCAAGACTCAATTCAAGCCAAACAATGTTTTCCCCTCAAATAAATGAATTTGTTCCAGGATTGTTTTACCGGCACATAAGACGGAAAAAAACCTAGGCTAGTTGCAAAATTTGAACCTGAGCCACCTATAGCCACCTCCGTATGACAAACCAACACAGACACTACATTTCTGTCAATCTTACCAAACAACCAGTCTAAAGTGGCCTAGGTGCAAATTATCAAGTTCTATTGATGCACTGATCTCGAATCAATGGCAAGCAGAATGGAATACTTCTACCAAAGGAAGATACACCTATCAATTCTTCCCTAAGATCTCAACACACCTAAAATACCAGAACCCAAAGCTGGTACAATTCTTCGCAGGTCATGGACCATTTCCCGCATATCTAGAGCGTTTTCATCTTCGATCTAGTGCGCTGTGTATATGCGGCCGAGAAGGTGATCCCATCCACTACCTTTTTGACTGTGATCTCACAAGTCAGTGGCATTTGTTGAAACCTTCTCTTCAACACTACTCTCATTGGTGCCAAAATACTGCCAAGAACATACACTGCCAACACAAAATCATTAAAGTGATGGAATTTCTCAGCTCCAACATTGATTATATCTGTGAGAGCTGAGAAGTTTAAGTCGAAAGAGTTCTCAAAATAACTTTGCTTTCCTTTCGAAACTTTTATAGGTCATTTCGGCTGTCTGACATCTGTATTTAACGTTCTGACTTTTGTATATTTCAATATTGTTATTATTATTTTTTTTTTCCCTTCTGGAAATGATTATTATTATTATTTTTTTTTTGTTCTTTTCTCATTTTGTTCTGTGTTAATTTTTTAAACTTTGTCATCCTCTTCTTTTGTCATTTTGTATTTTTGTGCCTTCATGTTTTACCCTTCAATTGACTTTCCCCTTCTGTGTACTTAAATGTGTATGTATATATTGAGGATTGCTTAGCTCTCCCTTATCCCAGAATCTCCTCCGTAAGGCGGACTATACAGCTGAAAGCCGCACAGGTGAAACAGTGTCCGCCTACGGCGTCCAATCCAATCCAAGTGACGGTGTTTCCTGTACGTATCTTAAATGTGGCGCCATTTGTCGTGTTTTTCGAATGCTGCCAGCTCTTTGCCAATAAAAATTAATGAATATATAGCTGAATAACAAAATCCAAATATCACCCAAGCGGCAATAAATGTACATTTCAACGTAACCCGATATGTATCTTGCTAGAGCATTTGGGTAGAGGAAGTAAAATATTCTATTCGGTGTGGTTCGTTTACTTCCACTCTAAATCTCTCGTTTCCATAAACATTGTTGTAGTCTTTTGTAAAATAGAAAATATACTGCATTCAGCTGACAATATTAAATAGTAGGGTAAAAAACAAAAAATATGTCAAAAACTCGTATCAAACTTCACACTACAAACAGTTAAAAAGTCGGAAGATAAAAGTTTTCTTTGCCAAATTATAAGATTAGTATGATCTTTTTCAAAGCAATATACCAAAACTTCCGTTAGAATTTAAGAGTTAATTGCAAGTCTCTCAAAGTATTTGAATCCTTGTGTATTTCTATTGTCATTAATATTGCTTGTAGTAGAGACGCCATCCCAGAATTCCTTTCGTTCTTCTCAGTAACCATTTCTTTCTTGCGTAAGTAAAATATCACTTTAGAGCGAATCGGAATAAATTAACAAGACAAAAGCTTCTGCCTACTCGGAAATTTTTAGCACACTTCGTTAAAACTCTGACACTCTAACACACGAAGGGAAGAATTTTAAGTATGTGCGAACAAAATCATTTGATGGGTAAAAGAGAAAAAGGTACTGTGGGTAGGTTTGATATTAGCTTGAAACTATGATGTTCTTTTTTAGAAAAGTAATTTTACTTAGAAGAAAATGGCGTCGTCAGGGACAGTGTTTCTCGCTTGCGTAATGTGCAATTTCAAATGTACTTTTACAGAAATATGTGTTGAAGTTTTTTTTATTAGAGATTTATACATAGCACATTGTATTACTTCTATGGTCATAAGTGCAGGTTATATATTGTCAGTATTGGGTTTTTCATTAAACGTGTTCCACAGTTTATACATTATTTCTTTATTTTGCTGGTGAATCTATATATATATAATTCTCTTATGTGGCACACGAAAAAGACTTTATTTGTTATCGCGTTTTGGCAACACTATACGATTGTTTTCTTACCACAAAGCTCGCTCCTCAATTGAATTTATAGTGTTATCGGATGAAATTTTATAGAAAAAAATTAATATTAATCTAGCTGTTGCAGCTTACAAACAACATGCTGGGTATTCTATTTCCAAAGCAGCTCTTATATTTACTCAAAGTTTTCATTGAATTCCAAATTGTTCGAGGAGAGAGGTTCTGTATAACTTTTCTGTAGCATTGCAAATTTATATTTGAAAAATATTTTTTGAAATATTATATCTGTAAGCAATGCCTTCTGCTAGGACACGTGTCTTTATTGATACGAGCGAGAAGCGAGTATGGTTCGCGCAGCGAACCAATGAAGATTGTGCAAAGCAATTCTCCAGGCGTTGGCGAGTGTCAACAAGCAGGGGGCGGGCCCCCTTGTCACTCTATAATTAACCAAGTACTAATTTAAAAAAAGTTTCCTCTGATGTGTGTGTCATTAATAATTAATAATTAAATGATAATTTTTTACATTATAATATGTAATAGATCAGCGTAATGGATTGTTTGTTTTTGTATTGTGATGCAACAAAAATTTATTACGTTTTAAGTATTGAAACTTAGTAATGTGTTGTGGTTCTGTTCTGTAATATAATTTTTGTAATATTATACTGAAGTTTATTTTTTAACAAAGATGGATATTGCACGAGGTATATCAATTTTTGAATGCAAGTTAACAGTGAAGACAGAAATATAACGTTTTAATTTGAATTCCCTACTTTAATATCATTTGTATGTTTCAAAGTAATTGCGTGTACCAAAACGGAAAATTTGGCTTTTTTTTTTACAATTATTTTACACAATTCGATAAGATAAGAAGTACATGTTCTAGAACCTAAATAAGTTGTATCACAACTATCTAGTTTTCAAAAGACAAAACATGCAACTTAAAATCTGCACTCCAACTTGATAATAGCCTTAAAATCAAGTTTATTTTGTTAGTATTTGACTTTAAGTTAAATTCATGTGTTACGCGAGTGACCAATAAGGTGACTAAGACCTTTTAGAAACCGTTTCCTAACCATTTCATAAGCCTTAAATACTTTTATGAACAATGGGTTAGCTATTTTAACAAATTGGAAAATTTCAAATTCTTTGGTCTCCACTGCTTTTATGAAAATTTACAACTTAAAAATTATATAAATGAGGAATAATGAAAAACGGTCTCTCGTTAACAGAATAGTGCCATTGAAAATTTACAAAAGAAAGCTCAAATATACTTAAAGTTAAAACAATTTATGTTTTTCAAAAAATTCAAATTTTTTATGACAGGTAAGTAGCTTAATTTCCGACACACTAGAGAAACACAATGAGCTATTGGCCACTATATCAATCTCTAAGAGAATATAAATACTTTATAAAGCAGCTATTTTTAAGTAGGGTCTCGTTAATTTATTGCAATTTAAGATTTTTAAATTTTGGAATTGGCAAGAAGAAGTTTTACAACATTTCCACTTACAGCATTTGCATCAAAAGGATTTTTAGTTAAAATTAATGAACCACTGAAAGATGAGGATTTTACTTTCGGTAGTCCAACACTCTCGTTCGATATACATAGGAATTACCTTGAAGTGAGAAGTTACCAAGTGACATCACTTCCGGAAATGGACACGTTCACACATACATGAAACACGTTCTACCATCTACCTTTAACTTTACAGAAAGTCTCTAAAACTTTATATGTTTTCCGTTTTGACCTTTTCTGGTTGATAGACGTAAATTGCGATTGGCGCTCAGCGCTTTGTGGCAGAAAAGGTTAATCTAAGAATTTGATAGACATTACTACAAGTTTTTCTCTCTGTAGTAGCTGTGATTTCATTTAATTAACTTTATGGAATCATAATAACTGACTAATTTTCTCATACAACACTGAGAAATTAGCTTTCAAAGATCTGGTGATCCTAAGGAATATATTCCGCAGCATTATTTATCTTCAACTGTATCTTTAACAAGGGAATCTTTTTTAATTTTTTGAACTAATTAAGTATTTTATCGAAAATTTTAATTACATTCCTAAGTCGATCGAAAGATCCAGTTTTGCATCTCATTTCAAAATGATTCAGTGCCATTTGTTATACACGGATCTTTATTAGCTTCAGGACGCAGGACTCCCAGCTTCTAGTTTTCAACTAACGAAGCTTATTGACTGCCCCCCCCCAAGCCATTTAATATACAGAATTCTAAAGGTATCGAATTCAGCGTAACATAATTCCCGCTTTGTTATGTTTAACTACTGGCATCCCCATTCTTCAATTTAAGTGGCTGGATTGCATTTAAAATAGCTTGGAGTCTTAAGGTATCCTCTGTTACAGATTTTAGATAGCATTGTGTTACAACTTACTACTTAGGTTGCTATTTCCAAAATTTTCATTTAAATCAACTTATTTGACAGTCTTCGAAGTATTTATATGTACTACATATATAAATTCTACTTTTTATTCTAAAATTGATTTAATCAAATATGAAAAATTCAGCACGTTTTAAACTTAGAACCTAAACAAATTATACCACAACTGTCGAGATAGTGGAAATTCGAATTCGAATAAAATCATTCTGAAAAAGAGCTTCTTAAAATTTTATGTCGAATATAGAAATCACACCAGTCTAAATTGCGATTAAAGGTCTCAGACCAAATTGTGAGAGACAATTTGATCTAAGAAATATTTACATGGAACAACGAACGACATGATGTTTTTTCAAATGAAAACGAATAAAGGCAATTATGGCTCAGTAACAAAAAAAAATGTAGTAAAATTGTTATTTAAACTATTTGTAATATCTCTTTAACTGTTCAGATTCTTGTTTATTTTGATAGAACTATTAGAGAGAGAGAAACAATTACTGAAAATAACAAATGAAAAATGATTATAATTCAGTACAGCACCTAATTCACATTAGCTAATTTTCATAAAAATATCAAGAAACGTATTTGGTTTTCAAATGAACTTAAATTACATACCTTAAACTTTCAAAATGACTATAAGCACACCCCACGCAATAAACACGATGTAAATAGGAAGCGTCACAGGATTACGAATTTCTTCTTAAAATCTTCACGAAACTTCCAAATATAGTGTAGAAATCTCAACCTATTGGTTTAACGAAAATAAAATAAAATTAGTAAAATATAAAATCAATCTTTTAATAAATTAGAAACAATTTTGTGACAGATATAATAAGGATTAAAATAAAGCATCAAAATGAAAGCTTATAAGCATAATACTATGTTTGCATGGGATTCTTACGAGTGAAGGTGTGGATAGTATTCATAACACTAGCATTCTAGAGTTATAAAGTTATTGTCTTACATTATTTTACATTCATAAAAAAGAAAATATGAAAAATTATATATTAGAATGAAAACAAATACAGATGGAAAAAATATTTTTAAATATTTGACAAACATGGAAGGATATTTTGTATAGTATTTATAATCCTATTATGCTTTTTATTGAAAAAATCTTAATTAAGAATCCAATAACAAGTTTCAGCTTTGTTGAGGGAGAAAAAAAAATTTGTTTTTATTCTTTATGCAAAAAAGTACTGCTAGTTTACTTTTCGTTGCAGCTCGTATTTAGATGTTATTAAATACGTTTTTCCTTCAATCTTTGAAAGTTAATTTCATTTCAATACACTGGGTCCTTAGAATTTTCTTCAGTTATGAGTAATGCTGTACGTATTGACTTCTAATGTCACTCATACGAACCAAGATCGCAAATAAGATGAGCAGAATAGAACAGATTGCATACTGAATTCCAAAAGGATAATATTGGCTGAATAAAAATCATACATAAGATTCCATGTTATTATTTTTCGTTGTAAATTTTTAATCTTTACATTTGTACACATGAAAATCTCAAACACAATTATTTATTTATACTTATATTTTTTTTTCTACCAAATAAAATTTGGATAAACAAGTTTTAGATTGAAAACTTCTCATTGCCAGAGTATATCCACTTCTCACCGTCTATTTCAATTTATATCAATACCTTTTATAGAGATATACCTTTGTAAAACAGTCAAGGACTTCGCATGTAACAGAATCCGGGCGAATCCGAAACAATCTAAACCCAGTTGAAACTGACTAACGTAGATTCGGGACTATTGAAGTGAAACACTCAGGCAGTGTTAAATGTTTTGACTCTCCGAGCGTCCAACGATTTTTGAGAAGTGTAACATTTATTTTAACCCCACAAAGCACTTATCCTTTTGACTACGGCTATAGATATAACTGGTACAATTCTTTCTTGGCACGAAGCTTTAAAAACTTTCAACTTGTCAAAGGTACAACTGCTGTTCCTGCCGTATTCCAAATTATTTCTTGGTGTTATTCTTATAACTTTCAAAATGCAACTGCTGTATTAATCCGTAGTCTAAATTCTTTCTTGGCAGGATCACGGTACAACTACTGTACTGGCCGTAGACTAAAGGTTAATCACTAAATAACCATATGTATTGATTAAAGGAATCCTGGGATATATTCACTTAGAGAAGATTAAAATTGTTTATTAAGCATGCAGGTAAGACTGCTGGTCACCGAATGACATGCGTGTGAACCCCTAATAGGGTTAAAATGAAACAAGGATTACTTATGGCATCGGTCAAGCCGAATATGTTTCTGTTAGATTCAGATTGATCCGAATTATTTTTATATAAAGCGACTCTTAGATTGCACACGTGTATAGATTTTTAATACTAGCATTGTTGGATAATCGCAATAAGAGGTAGACCAATAAGAGGTAGAGAGGTTGATAATCATCTCCAGGGTTTCTTAAGGGCTAGGCCACCCGGTTTATACACTCATTGCCATCAAAATCTGCGCACCAAGAAAAAGTCGTCAAAATTAAACGAAATTTTACACATGTAAGTACTACTTTGATATAAGTAAGTGATTAGAAAATCAAAGAAAAAATATCATTTATTGCAGAAAAAAGTACAAATTAACGGAAGCTTTAGTACTCTGTTGGACCCCCTCTATGCACGATGCGATATGAGCGGGCATTGAGGCATAGACGTTCCGTATGATGTCCTGAGACATCTCGTTCCACAGTTGCTGTAAACGCGTCTCTAGTTCGACCAAACTCGTAGGATGTCCAACTTGCAGTCCCAAATGATACCAGATATGCTCGATTGGCGACAAATCTGGGGATCCAGCAGGCCAGGGAAGGGTGGTAATGTAGCGGAGGCAGTCTTGTGACATCCTTGCTGTGTGTGGTCGAGCATTGTTGAAAAATGTCTCCTGGGAGCCTTGCCACGAGTGGCATCACATATGGCTGAAGGATGTCATGGACGTACTGCTGGGCTCTCATTGTGCCATGGATCAAAAAAGGGGTGACCGTGTATCGTAAGCAATTTCACCCCATACCATCACACCAGCTGTGGGAGCGGTGTGTCGCTGTAAAGCGAAGGCAGGATTGAAACGTTCACCAAGGGGACTCCACACACGAATACGATTGTCATCACTGCTCAAATTGAATCTAGATTCGTCGCTGAAGACGACCTGCTTCCATTCCGTTGCAGTCCAATCCCGTCGTGCGCGACACCACTCCAAACGGAGACGTCGGTGGGTGGGTGTCATTGGCAGCCCACGTAATGGACGCCGCGATACCAGATGTCCTTCAGCCAGGCGCCTTACGATGTTTCGAGAAGACACAGGGGCCCATAGTGAAGGTGCTGCCTGTGTCTGGATAGCGGCCAATGAGGCAGTTGGCTCTACGCGTGAGTTTCGTATGATGTGACTGTCTTCTCCACGACTGGTCTGTCGAGGGCGTCCTGAGCCTGGTCGCCGTGTAAAAGACGTCTCTTCTGTCCACTGGTCCCAACACCTCCTCACAGTAAAATCAGAACGGCCTACTTGACGAGCTACTTGCCAAGCTGACCAACCAGCTTCCATCATCCCGATGATTCTTCCCCTCTCGAACTCTGACAGCTGCTCATATTGTTTTCGATGGCGGCGTGACGGCATGTCTACCTCAGCGTTTCCTTTGCAAAAGATTAAGTACACTCAAACAAGCTCTGCTTACCTGTTTGATACTCCAAGGAGAACGACGTTCAACACCCTCTAGTGGAATTACGCAATGCGCAATCATGCTGCATTTATAATCATTTGCATATCCGGCCGACATGTACCTTCATACCAAGTTTCGTTACAATCACACAATTATTTCTTGGTGCGCAAATGTTTATGGCAATGAGTGTATATAAAGTGTAAGGCTACTGGAGGATTAGGTAAGAGTATCTTCGACAAGCCGCAAACGGTCCTCAAAGCCTTTTTACTAACAAGGATATCAAATTAAAGTGGACGTAAAATATAAATACAACACAAAAGATTCAGAAGATCTAAAGGCTAGTCAAATCACAAAAACCTTATACCTCCTGTAGACCAAATAAGAATAAACGAATGTGTGAACAATGGAATAAATAATATAAACTTAACTAAACGGATGTACATTTTGTAGAATAACTTATTTAAAAATTAGTGAACACTGAGCCGCGGTAGCTCAGTCAGTAGAACGCCGGGATCGCATCAGAAGGGTTGTGGGTTCTGTCCTCGGCGAAGCCTGCAATTCTGATGATTGCGAGATCGGCGCTTCGACCAGGCTAAAGACCGTCGTGTTGACTAATGGTGACTGGGGCACGTTAAATAGGTTATGGTCCCCCATGTTCCCATACCAAATGAATACCTCTGGGGGTACCTGATAAGGGGGCTATCGGCCTCTGATTGGGATCTAAATTACGATATGTGTGAGTGAATGGATGGATGAAAGGGGCCTTCCTGTAAAACGGATGTGACATGTATGTCGAGCAAAGTCGGACTTCCTCCCAATGGGGCTCAATAACATGGAAGGCGCACTCCCTCGCCTCTTGCCGTCTTCGACGGGCCTGGCACTCCTCTGGTCTGCCAGTGTATATAGGCATGAGAAACAACAACAGTGAATACTAAATTTATAAAGTTAACATAATAATACGCAAACATTAATACGATAATGAAAAATACATGCATATAAGATATATTCATAAATAGGCATATATGTGCAGTTACATCTTTATACACTCTGTCATTGGAGGTATGATATATCTTTATTGCCATTCTTTGTGTGACTAGCTTTATCGCAAACATTCGATTTTCAAATATCTAACACTGTTATGCAAATACAATGTCAAGAGTTTCTGTTTACAATAGAACTGAAAAATCTACGTGCTTTCTATTGAAGAATTTAGAATTGATTCCTTAGGGCTAACCATAAAATGGCGAAAAACAGAATACGAGTCTTCCGAGTGATTTTCTACTCAGAAGTCTAGAGTGAAACACTACATAAAGCAATCCATCAATATAGATTGTCCTCATATTTATAATCGCAGTAAAACGTAATTACGATTCCCTTGAGTATCACTTAACAGGAGGAATTTGAATTGGAACTTTTGCTTCTTATTAAAATAATTTCACTGCTTATAAAAATATAAACACAAACAAAAAAATACGCATTTATGTATTCCATGCAATACTCGATTGAGAGATATTTCACTACAGCTGCAGTCTACGTTTATAACGGTGCTAACGGCCTTGGCGTTTTTTTGTGGCGAACTTTTAAAATCGATAAGGAAATAAAAATTTCAAAAATCTTTTTCTTTTTACAACGGAACGTAATTAGCTTCAGAAACACATTTATGAACCGTTTAAAAATATATTTCTTTAAACGTTCAATAAAAGTGATAAGCTTTTATTCACATAAAGTAAGGAAGTAAACAAGCAAGAAATTATACAACCCGAGAAGACAGCACTACCATGACATAAATTAAAATGTAAGAAAATTTCATAAAGCGAAAAACCATTAAAATAATCAATGACATCAAAGAAAATAATAAAAAAGAACCAAAAACGAAATCAAATGATAGTTTAAAATAAAAATAAACAACGAAAGATCAACGAAAAAATTTTAAATTAACCACTGAAATCAATTTCGAAAGATAGAAGAGAGAGAGAGAACTTTCTAGAATATTTAAAATCAAAATTTAAACTTTTCGTTTGCCGAGGTTTCTAAAAAACCGCAATAACCGTAAAACAGATGGTTTGCCTTAACCTGTCCTAACTCACGATTAGAAGTGCGCCAAAAAGCCGACAAGACCGTTGTCACCACAATAAACTTAGACTACATCTATATCGACGTTTCTTAAAATTCAGTGAAGCCATACAAACGGTGTGAAGATATCAAAGTATTGATTTAACAAATCGAAACACTTGATATCTTCAGCTTAAAAAAGTCGGCAACATAATTTAATGAAAAGAGGATATCTATCTTATCGAGTCATTAGCAAAATTGGTTATATCATGATCTACGAGATGAGTCCAAAGGCGAAGCTAGACTTTTGGGTATCTGGGACGAACTAGGTCTCTCTGAGGAAAGCAAAATTTACGTATTTCAAATTCATATAATTTGGACAAAATATAGTAATTCATACCATATTAATGTTCTTGATGAATTGACGTACTAGATATTATTTTTAATTACAATCCAAAATCGACTACTCAATAAAACTATCAAAAAACCTAGTTTTAATAATAGTTTCAGTAAATTGTCTTCAGGTAGACTATATTCAGGAAGAAATTCTGTCTTCAGGAAGCAATAAGGAAGAACACACATCTATCCTGTGTTGTACTCTATACGTTTGAGCCGACCAACCGGTATAGTGGTTAAGGTGTTAGCCTCTAGATCGGAAGGTTCCTGGTTCGAATCCGGGTCCGGGCATGGATGTTTGTAAACGTATGGTGTAGAGGCGGCTGGTGCACCTTAAATCTGTCGTGGCCGAAAGTCCTCACGTTGGGTTGGCGTGGAAGTTTGGAGAGTGGGGTGCCAGCTCAGGTGTTGCTTCGTCATCTGACCGTGGTTCAAAATTACGAGGTGTTGTCCTCGGATCTTTCCCTTAAGAGACTGATCCCGGACCGTCGTCAATAGCCCGTTGTGTTGCTCGAGTACGACGTTAACTAAAATTGCCATTACCATTACCTATACGTTTGAAAGAAGATAATTTGATGTTTTGTCTCATCTTTTCTGAACAGTAATAAGTGGGAAAACAATGAAAGGAACTGATTTTAAAGCATTCTATTCTCTTTATTGGAAGTACATTAAAACAAATTCAGTTCACAAGAGTAGCATTGGAAAATACTTCTGTGACACGGACAAATTGAATTTAGTTCTTCTGATGGTTTATCTTCGGATCAAAACATGCCCTGTAGTGATCAGCCTCTGGTGTAAAAACCTGCTGCAAATTGTCACCAGTTCAGGGTAGTGTTTTTCCCACTGGGATGTCCATTCCCTTGGATTAATAAGGTAGTTTTATCTCGACAGGATATCTTTGTTAAAAGTAGTTTGAGTTATCGTTTGCACATTAATTACTGTTATATTTTCGCATAATTTCGTTTGATAAGAATGGCAACAGTGTGAGAGAGATCACATAGCTTCTGCTCTTGGCAAGGAGTCAAAATGTTCTCAAAAAAGATTCATTCAAAAACATTCCAAAAAAGGGTATCTGATAAGACAGCCGTGAAAATATTTATATGGTATCATTTATGGAATCGGATTAAATGAAGTGTAATTTTGTAAAGAACGACTGAATAATTTGACTCAAGGAGAGTCTCACAACAAACTCTTCGTTAACAAAACGTCAGATATTGATGGACAAGATAAGTCTTCAAGCCCTTGGAGGGTTGAAAACACGCCCCTTTCGACACGCGCTCAGTACCTCCGCCCATGTTACCTTCCGTTATCTTCGACAATGTGTTCATCTCGTCCTATTACGTGAAGCAGAAAGTGCTTAAAACTGCAACATACGTAACAGAACAAAGTCTTTGCAGAACAATTTTTCCTTAATTTTATCAAATTGTAAATAGATAAAGTTTTACTATCAATATTTATTTCGTCTAGACTTTTTTTGTCTTGTGTCTGGCGCAGCTTGGCCATGTGTGGCCTTTGCACCATAAAAACCCAACCAACCAACCTACCAACCTTAATTTTATCAAAATTTTGGCCGGTTTTTTTAATTATAAGTTACGATGTTCTGCAGTGTAAAGAGCGCTCCTTGACACACCTTTTTTTTCTTTTCTAGCTACGGTCGAATCTTTCCCTCAAGGGACTGATTCCGGACCGTCGTCAATAGCCCGTTGTGTTGCTCTAGTACGACGTTAACTAAAATTACCAATTACCAATTACCTTTTCTAGCTACGGAACAACCTCTCTACACCGCCCAAATTACCACAAACACTTCATAAATAACACATCTTCTATGTCAATGATAAAATATTTAACTTCAAAAGTTATCGACAGAATGGCAAATTCTGAAAGTATGCCTTGGTTTTAAATAATATAAGTTAATTAATTTTGATGTTTTATTATAAATATGTAGTACATATTTAGCCGATAATTGTGTTTTTACGTCTGTTTTTGATTTTACTGCAGTTTTCAAAATTCGGACAAAATGCCTCCAGAACAATTGAAATTGCTTGGAGCTGTGTTGAAGAAAACTGAATATAATTCTTGACCTGGGTACATGAAGAAAAATTCAAATATTCGCAATGATACAGATCCCCCAATAAGACAAGTGCCACTTGCGTCATTGGTTCAAGGTTGAGGTGTAACTGCATTCTATATATATATATATATATATATATATATATATATATATATATATATATATATATATGCTCTAATTACATAACACTACAGAGAACACCGAGAGTGTAGAGGTATAAAAATATTTACAGTGTGAAACGGCTAAAAATACCTATTAAATGATTGCTGAGGAACTGTTTTAAAAAAAAGAGCAAAAATGTCATTGATGGAGTGTAGGAAACTTCTGCCAAACTAAACACCGTGCTTTGAAACCTCTTATGAATCAGCCTGCGGCGTATTAAGAAACATTCCGAAACGAAAACGTCAAAAATGTAAAGCAAGAAGACATCGGTGAAAAACAGAAAGAATGTAAAATATAAATTAACAATACATTGTGCCTTTTATTACCTTGCGCTGTATAACACAATCAAATTGACTTTTCTGAGATATTTTGCAATTGTTAAGATGGAACAACTCCAACTAAAGTTCTTGAAATAAAGCTTGTTTCACTCGTGCTTGTTCTGCGTTCTCATATATTCGTAGAAATAAGTACAATCGATCTTGTGTTCACGAATGTCTGTTTTTCTAATTTCTCCCCCGAGTCTTTCTTTTGAATGAAAATTCATTTTGAGTTTACTGTTGGAACTGGTCACTTGTGGACACGCTTTTTGCTGGATCCCTGAAATGAAAGAATTCTATAAAATCGGGGCTCAATACGCATTTCTTTTCCTGTTCTCAAAATGGCAGGAACAACAGTTCTCGAAACCTATATTCTTCACATACGAGTAATAATAAAAATTCAGAAATGTTTACTTTGCAAATTATTTGGATAACATAAAATTGAAACTTGCTGAATTGAGTAAAATTTGACTGCGCTGCTGAATGGAATGTGTACAAATCAACGCTAGAGGGCTGAGTGATTATATCAATCGATACTGAACTCGGTACATCAGAAAGCTCTTGTGGTATACTTTGGACAGTGTAAGTAGAAGCGGACAAAGAGAAAGATGAAATTGAAAACGAACTAAAGCATTCACAAAAAAAAATGTTATGTACGTATTTTGAGTACTTTCAACGAGGTTGTTCCATTAGACTGCAGTGTCTGAACAAAAATACGAAAGGTTAACAATCCCGGATACTTAACTTTTGGGTGAGTGCACCTGTTGGCATTGATCAGAAAACGTATTATGTTGCTTTGCTTCAATCGGGGTGCTGTCGACATAAATGTTTTCTCATGTTAAAGGGGAAATATGCATCTCCATCTTTATGACAGAGATATTCAGTTTGAAGTTAATGTACTGGTAGATCTAATTGGAAAGATACACGCCTGGAAAACAAGAAACCTAACATTCACACGAAAGATCTAATAGGCTAGATTTACTGCGTATTGTACTATTTAAGTTCAATGGTTGTGCATGCATGGATCAACAAAATTTCATTTTTATCATTGCACAGTATTTTTTTTATAGTTAGATCATTGAAATAGTATCATCATATTTTCTATCAACGAGATTGTTGGCAGGTTCTGGGACTCAGAGACATATAGCCTATAGATCGGAAGGTTCCTGGTTCGAATCCGGGTCCGGGCATGGATGTTTGTAAGCGTATGGTGTAGAGGCGGCTGGTGCACCTTAAATCTGTCGTGGCCGAAAGTCCTCACGTTGGGTTGGCGTGGAAGTTTGGAGAGTGGGGTGCCAGCTCAGGTGTTGCTTCGTCATCTGACCGTGGTTCAAAATTACGAGGTGTTGTCCTCGGATCTTTCCCTTAAGGGACTGATCCCGGACCGTCGTCAATAGCCCGTTGTGTTGATCTAGTACGACGTTAACTAAAATTACCATTACCATTACCATTACCATTACCTACCTATTTCTAGCAATAACGGCAGGTAGGTATTTAATTAACGTCGCACTGGAGCAACACAATGGTCTATTGACGACAGTCCGGGATCAATCCTCCAAGCGAAAGATCAGAGGACAACACCACGTAATTTTAAACCACGGTCAGATGACGAGGCAACAACTGAGCTGGCACCCCACTCTCCGAACTTCCACACCACGCCAACATGACGTAGCTATAACAAACGTATTTTATAAGTGAATGGAATGAATGATTGCTGAAGCTACAGACGCGACGGTTTAATCCTATCTTTACATCCTTTACTAGATCGTAGCATGATGTAAAATGTTTAAGTTATACATTTTCACAAGAAATATTGGATCGATGTGGTTTATGGGTTTGCCATCTTTGCTAGTGTGGTTCAAAATTACGAGGTGTTGTCCTCAGATCTTTCCCTTAAGGGACTGATCCCGGACCCTCGTCAATAGCCCGTTGTGTTGCACTAGTACGACGTTAACTAAAATTACCATTACCATTACCATCTTTGCTAGCAACTTTCGAGTTGTAGGCAGTACAGGTTTGATTTCCTGTACCTTACTCGGAGTATATTTCTCTTTTCTGTGTCAGTAAAACTACCCTTGTGCTCGTAGGTCTTCTTTCAGGACGTAGTTTGCATTGTGTTTGGCACACCTTTGTCATAAATCACAACCAACTTGATATATCGATAGTGGTTTAGTTAGGTAGATAGTTTATCAACATCGCTCTGGTTTGGTTTGTTGTAGTTTAATGGCGCAAGGGCCATATATGACCATTTTGCGCCAGACACAGGACATGCAATATCAAGTAATAGGCACACACACAATGAAGGTTTTACTAACATAAAATTGAGAAATACACCCATAGAGGAATGCACGTAACAGCAATCGAACCTGCGCCGCCAACACCTCGAAGGTACGTAGGTAGGTAATTTAATAATCGTTCCGCTGGAACGACACAACGGACTATTGGTGATGGTCCGGGGGAAAGATACCCCCACGGAAAGATCCGAGGTTCACACCGCCGACGAACCGATCTGGTGATTAAGATGTTGCCCTCTAGATTGGAAGATTCCTGGTTCAAATCCGGGTCCGGGCATGGATGTTTGTAAGCGTATGGTGTAGAGGCGGTTGGTGCTCCTAAAATCTATCGTGGCCGAAAGTCCTCACGTTGGGTTGGTGTGGAAGTTTGGAGAGTGGGGTGCCTGCTCAGGTGTTGCTTCGTCATCTGCCCGTGGTTCAAAATTACGAGGTGGTGTCCTCGGATCTTTCACTTAAGGGACTGATCACGGACCGTCGTCAATAGCCCGTTGTGTTGCCCTAGTACGACGTAAACTAAAATTACCTACCTCGAATCCGGGTCCGGTCATGGATGTTTGTAAGCGTATGGTGTAGAGGCGGCTTGTGCACCTTAAATCAGTCGTGGCCGAAATTCCTCAGGCTAGGTTTGTGTGGAAGTTTGGAGACTGGGTTGCTAGCTCAGGTGTTGCTTCGTCATCTGACCGTGGTTCAAAATTACGATGCGTCGCCCTAGGAAATTTCCCTTAAGGGACTGATCTCGGACCGTTGTCAATATCACGTTGTGTTGCTCTAGTACGACGTTGACAAAATTACCATTACCCGGACCGTCGCCAATAGCCCGTTGTGTTTCTCTAGTACGACGTCTATGAAAAATTACCAATTAACGAGGACAACACCACATAATTTTAAAACACTGTCAGATGACGAGATAACACCTGAGCTTACAACTCAAAAATTGCTAGTGCTGTGGGTATTCCCACGAAAACCCCAAACTTCTCACTGGAGCAACACAATGGAATATAAAAGTTCAGGAAAATAAAGTCGTCTTTTTAGACGCGTTTATTTTCCGGTTCCAATTTGTTTTAATCGTGGGACAAGAAACGACACTAGAGACCAAACCAAGCCATTCTGTTTCAAAAATAAGTACCTAAGACTTTCTTAGAAGTTCAACTGCCTTCCCAAGACCAAAAGATAGAACAAAGTGACTGACAATCCAATGACCCAGAAGTCATCCCAAATTGTTTTAAAGCTTTTCCCAAAAACATTCTTTCAGGCCATCCGACTAAACCACTTTTGAATGAAAATCTCCAAACACGCGCGCCGACACATCACCCAATAATTCCATTAGGGAAAAGAACCTCTGCTTTCTCTCTCGACATGCCTTCTCCGAATTAATATAATTGAAGGCCCTTTTCAAGGGAAACAACGGCCTGACAAAGTTAATAAGGGAGGATACGTTTTTAATTTGACTTGTCAAGCGGTCGGGGTGAAACCGAGATCGGGATTTGGGAGACGGCGTTGTAAGGATACGCTGGATTCCTGCCGAGGGATCGGGAAGTTTAGTTGTATTTTGATATAATGTAAAAGGAGCGAGAGTAAATTTACGATCTTTTCTGCAGGAAAGTGTATCAAATGAAGCACTAAGCCAAACCGAAAGATGAATTCGAATTGAACCTTATACAATCCCGGTAGTCAAAAAGTGGAGATGGTAGGGAGGTAGATAAATAATGTCACACAGGAGCAACACAACGGGCTATTGGTGACGGTCCGGGAGGTTTAGATGTCTTTTGTTATAACGTAAAAGAAGCGAGAATTTATTTACGAGCTTTTCTGCAGGAAAGTGTATCAAATGAAGCACTAAGCCAAACCGAAAGATGAATTCGAATTGAACCTTATAGAATCCCGGTAGTCAAAAAGTGGAGATGGTAGGGAGGTAGATAAATAATGTCACACAGGAGCAACACAACGGGCTATTGGCGACGGTCCGGGAGGTTTAGATGTCTTTTGTTATAACGTAAAAGAAGCGATAATTTATTTACGAGCTTTTCTGCAGGAAAGTGTATCAAATGAAGCACTAAGCCAAACCGAAAGATGAATTCGAATTGAACCTTATACAATCCCGGTAGTCAAAAAGTGGAGATGGTAGGGAGGTAGATAAATAATGTCACACAGGAGCAACACAACGGGCTATTGGCGACGGTCCGGGAGGTTTAGATGTATTTTGTTATACCGTAAAAGAAGAGAGAATTTATTTACGAGCTTTTCTGCAGGAAAGTGTATCAAATGAAGCACTAAGCCTAACCGAAAGATGAATTCGAATTGAACCTATAGAATCCCGGTAGTCAAAAAGTGGAGATGGTAGGGAGGTAGATAAATAATGTCACACAGGAGCAACACAACGGGCTATTGGCGACGGTCCGGGAGGTTTAGATGTCTTTTGTTATAACGTAAAAGAAGCGAGAATTTATTTACGAGCTTTTCTGCAGGAAAGTGTATCAAATGAAGCACTAAGCCAAACCGAAAGATGAATTCGAATTGAACCTTATAGAATCCCGGTAGTCAAAAAGTGGAGATGGTAGGGAGGTAGATAAATAATGTCACACAGGAGCAACACAACGGGCTTTTGGCGACGTTCCGGGATCAATCCCTAAGAGAAAGATCCAATGATACAGGCTTCGTTATTTTGAACAACGGTCAGATGACAATAACAACACATGAGCTAGCACACTGTTCTCCAAACACCCACACCACTCCAAAGTGAGATTGAGGCCACAACAAACTTAACGTGCACCATCTCTCGTGTATACGATGGTTCTTACTTTAAACCGAGATTCGATTTAACAGCCCTCCGGTTGATATTCTGTTACTCATACAAATGGGCTTCCGTAGACCACATATAATCGAATCCTATGTAGCTGTTAAGAAAGTGGTGATGAATTCGTCCATCAAAATTCTACATGAATTTCAATGGACATAATTATTCATTTATATTTCCTGGATTTGTAAGAGTGATAAATATTCTATATACACTCATTGCCATAAAAATTTGCGCACCTAGAAATAATTGTGGGATCGTAATGTAACTTAGCATGAAGGTACATGTCGGGCGGATATGCAAATTTAGAAATGTAGCATGATTGCTCATTGCGTAATGCCACTAGAGGGCGTTGAACTTCGTTCTTCTTGGAGTATAAAACAGGTAAGCATAGCTTGTTTGAGTGTAAATCTTTTTTGCAAACGAAACGCTGAGGTAGACATGCCGTTACGCCGCCATTGAAGACAATATGAGCAGCTGTCGGAGTTCGAGAAGGGATGCATCATCGGGAGGATGGAAGCTGGGTGGTCAGCTCGGCGAGTAGCTCGTCAAGTAGGCCGTCGTTCTGATTTTACTGTGAGGAGGTGTTTGGACCAGGGGACAGAAGATACGTCATTTACACGGCAACCAGGCTCAGGACGCCCTCGACAGAGTCGTCGTCGAGAAGACCGTCATATCATACGAAACGCACGCGTAGATCCAACTGCCTCATTGGCCGCTATCAAGACAAAGGCAGCAACTTCACTACGGGCCCATATGCCTTTACGAACGCAAGGCGCCTGGCTGACGGACATCTGGCATCGCGGCGCCCATTACGTGTGCTGCCAATAACACCCACCCACCGACGCCTCCGTTTGGTGTGGTGTCGCGCACGACGGGATTGGACTGCAACGGAATGGAACCAGGTCGTCTTCAGCAACGAATCTAGATTCAATTTGAGCAGTGATGACAATCGTGTTCCTCAATCCTGCCTTCGCTTTACAGCGACACACCGCTCCCACAGCTAGTGTGATGGTATGGGGTGCCATTGCTTACGATACACGGTCACCCCTAATATTGATCCATGTCACAATGAGAGCCCAGCGGTACATCCTTCAGCCATATGTGATGTCACTCATGGCAGGGCTCCCAGGAGCCATTTTTCAACAAGACAATACATGTGTAAAATTTCGTTTCATTTTGACGACTCTTTCTTGGTGCGCAAATTTTTTTGGCATTGAGTGTATATTGCATAAGTATTCAATTTTTGTATTTTATTATATTCTATAAATATATTTTACTTATTCTATATTTATATTTTACTACATTCTAAGATACAAAAAAAGTTGCACCTGGAAGGAGTAGATCGGTATAAATGAAATTTGGAGGAGTGGTACATCTGCATTCGAGATGGAAATGATCAATTTTCAGAATCGTTTGAACATGCGCCACGCGCAGGGCAGCTATCAAACACGGTGCATACCGGGGCATAAAAGAACATCCAGTAGCGCAGCAATTTCATGCTGTTGTGATAGTTACATCGTTTCTCATTAAGTTACGCCTCGGAAAAGAGTTCGCTAGCAATTTAATCCACTGGGAGAATTTGACAGAAGCCGAGTAATTGGCCTGGGATGGTCTAATCGACGGATTGCGCAACATATTGGTTGTAGTGATGTTACGATTGCACGCTGTTAGCAGCGGTGGATACAGCAAGGCACATGCCAGCGTCAACCAGGTTCAGGAAGGCAAAGAGAAACCGGATTGAGATAGGTATTCAACTATATTCTATATATGTATTCTGATATATATATATATATATATATATATATATATATATTCTATCAGTATTAGATTCTTTTACTGATTTTAAATAGACATAAAGTAAAGTATTATGCTTTCCCCTAACATGTTGCGCATTGATCCTTACTTTTACATTCACGAGTTTTACGAAGATCACTAAAGCAGTGATTTAACAGCAAGTAACAAAGTTTTCTAAAATTAAAAAAGCAATGTAGAAAAAAAAATTTTATTACAATGACTCACTCTTTATAAAATATTTTAAACAAACTATTCCGTACCTTACAGATGCAAATAGAAGGATCAGTGTCTTCACGGTCTCTAATGGATAACTTGGAATTTACTTCAAAGGGTGACATGGATTTCGCTTCGAACTTTCGATCTCATTATGGAAACTACATGGGATAGGAGAAAGAGTTTCTTCTTGCGTGTTGAATCTCTTGCCGAAAAAGTTCAATTTATCCCAATATAAAAGATACCTGACCTGTTAAGATACCCAATTTACTTGGAGTCATGCCGTCAAGAACGTTGATAAAATTCAATCTATATTCAAAATTGAAATAAGAGCATTTCGACTGCGCGATGTAACGTGAACTTGCAGAACATCAGAAACTAACTTGTTAGCATAACTAATAAAATTAAAAGCGACTCCAATAAGAAACATCATAAACTAGAATGGGAAAAGATCGAGTTGGCTTGTTTTATATCCCAAGATGTACTATATAACTGTCTTCTTTACCCTCCTGGTGTTAATCTCGACGAGGTATTTCGTCACTAGCAAAATTGACTGATATCTTTGTTTAGTAGAAGAAAACTGACAAGACTTGATCTCGTCCTCAGCAAAATTTGTCAGATCCCGATGGACGATAAATGAGGCTATCAGAGCAAGAGTGGCCTAACCCACCAACAAACTCAATGGGAAAAAACGAGATTTTCTTGCTCCCATTTTTTATATATATCTACATCATATGATTTAAGATTCTGAAAATTTATTTATGAGTGATCCATAATGAATTATTGTGCACTTTTAAAAGAATTAAATCTGCACATTTCAGAAAAATTTAAAAGGTCGTAGTAAACATTTTTTTGATTTTTGTGGGTTAGTTTATAGCCAGTTCATTAACATTTGGCGTTTATGTAATTTGCTTTGACCAATCATCTATTATATTTAGATTAGCAATTCGTTTTTTTATTGGCGAAGTGCTGAAATATTATTCGATAAACAAGCCAACTGATGTCCTGTTTAGTATCATTACATAAAAACACATTCCGATACAGAACACAACCGCAGTCACATTGTATCACCTTAACAGAACATTATTCTCATAAGCATAAACCTCTCGTGAATTTAAAATCGTCACCTTACAGTGGTTCAAAATTAAGGGATGTTGTCTTCCAATCTTTACCTTCGGGATTGACCTCGAAACTGCGACAATGGTGCATTGTTGTGTTGCTCCAGTGGAATATAAATTCTACTATATAATTACCAGTGAATTTCAAAAGCATCACAAGCATAATCGGGATGCTCATTTTCCCAGAAGGGAAGAATTGGTTTTGAAAATGTCGAAAATTCGATTTCGGGCTTTTCGAAATTTAACCCCTGCTTCGATCAGTTTCATGTTTATGTATAAATCGATGTTTAATGGTAAGATTTGTAAATTAAAATATAGATATTTATATTAATAAGTGAATCTTAGGAAAATGCGCGTTGAGTGTATATATTCAGCCAATGTTTTGATAACCTGTCACACAAACCAAAGGATTGTCAAATACCTTTTAAATTTTCAATTACTTTTTTTTATCACCATCTGGAACAGTTTTAATTGAATAGTCAAAGTTGCATGTTTTGAATGAATTGGCTCGAATGGTGTTAGTTATAAAGTGTTAAACAATATAATTTTTTTAAGTTTTTGCCAAAAGAATTTTCAATGTAAACAAACTAGACTGAATAAGATTTTACTTCCTCTCTCTCTAAACCCAAATACTCTCACACATCTGGGTTACCTTATAATACTGTCTATCTCCGTTTTGGCGACATTTTTCCTTTTAACCTTTTGACTACGGTTATATGTACTATAACAAGCGCGATTTTTTATTGGTGTGATTCTTATAACTGTCAAGGTACAATTGTTGCAACTGTCGTAGCCTAAATTCTTTCCAGGCGCGATTATTATAACTTTCAAGGTACAACTGATGTCCTGGCTGTTGTCTAAAATCTTTCTTGGCGCGATCATGGTACAAATGGCTGTACCGGCTGTAGTCTAAGGGTTAATATAATTGGCGTTGATCAAACAACTATGCTATCGTCGACTTACAAGTGAAACACACTAATTCAGGAACTTAGTTCTGAGAAAACCGAAAGAAAAAATTGTTCTCTATAAGTTTGCTTCTCAACAAAAGATCTAACCTTCACGGAAAAATACATTTACTTGTGAGACTTTATTGGTCTAAAAGTCAACACATGCTGGTTAAGAATATCTATAAAACTCGTAGGAAAACATATTTTGGAATTTTAATTGGCGAAGTGCTGATATTGCATTCGAATAAAATGCCAATTAATGTGACTTACGGAATATGTGAATAGGAAATACTCTCCGCCTCAAAAACACTACCGCCCCCTACATTTAACTTAACAAAAATTCCTCTCATACAGCATGACAAATTTTTGATGCATTAGTCACACCTGTGGCTACGTTGAAAAATCGTTTACTCTTTCTTGATATAGAAAAAAAAAGAAGGTAAAAATAATAAGTTCTATGGAAGGTGTGCAAATCGATTGTTCTGAGAGTGCCTATCGATAATTTTTTCTTCCCCCACTCGGATTACACCTTCCTCCAGTATCATCAGCATCGATTTTTCCCTAAATATCCCATGGGATTTCTTTCTCAAAACAAACACTGCCTCAAACACGGACCGAGACATCCTTCCGCATCGGTCACAGATGCCACGAAGACAATAACCATTCGCTCGGAGAGAACGGCACTAAAAAAGACCGATTAAACGAGCCTTCAATGTTTGCCTCGCCAATGGCCATTCCGGATTCTCCAACAAGCACTATTTTCAATGGATGCCACCGCCGCCCCACCGAGAGGAGAAATCTGCTTTCCGGTAGAATTTATATATTTGTCTTTTCCATCAAGTTCTCTCGTTCCCTTCCGATTCTCAATCCGTTTCCATCCCTCCTCCCTTTTGTCACCCTAGGAAAGGGTTGGTGCGGGGGGACGCAGGGAGGGAATATCTGTCGGGATTTTCTTTCATTTTTCCCTCGGTGGAAGGGAAGATGGAACGAAGGGACGGGGATAAAAGGGCTGGATGGATAAACGAGCTGTATGCATTCCGGGATGGAGCGCACTGCATATTTATGAACGGTTCGGGCATAGCCGCTCGTGCCGGCATTGCCCATTGTGCAATAACTTATTTCTTGTAGGAATAAATGTTTGAATTCAACAGAATGGGGCCATAACTATGGCGAGATGACCTGTTTGGAGTGCGCGAATCGCCTTGAGTGCCTCTTTGTTTGCTTGTTACTGAAGCAAATATATTTGAAACGGCCAATTGGATGCGTAGGTTTCTGAACGGATACAACTTTTTGCATATTTGGCCACTGTAAAGATTCATCGAGTCCAAGAATCATCGAGTCCAAGAATGTCTTTTTGTGATTTATTTTCGGACATCAAACAAACAGTACAAACGGTACAACACAACACAACAAACGATAATATTACGCTGAGATACATAAATTCAAGAAAAAGGAGGGAGCTCATCAAGAAAGCTCACACCCGAAGCCGTGCCATTCAGGAAGTCTTTGAAATTGTTTTGAATCACATTACTTTACGAACGATCACGTGGTCTCGCCGAGAGTGTCAGCAAGAAGCTCCACTCTCAACAACACCCACGTGGTACATTCCTATTCTCAACAGCCACTAATTATTGATCGAATAATCAGTAAACACAAGCAGAACATTTCATGGCTCTCACATCAACATCCGGGTCTTAATACTAAATTTCTTGACTGGTTCTAGCTCCAGGATTAATGATGGTCCCCAGATGAAGCAAAAATATGCTTACAAGTACAGTATCGCTGGAAATATCACAATTTTTAGGAGACATGAAAACATTTCGATATATAAAGATGAGTGGTTGTCAGTGAAGGCCGCGAAATAATTGTGAAAAAAATAATGGCACAAATAATGCATTAAACTAACGTTCCTTTATTTAAAAGAACACAATATTTTTTATTTGTTCATGCTGTCAAACAGCTTACTCCAGGTACGTGACAGCAAAATAAGATGTACGCAACATGCGACCAGAGAAATAAAAAATCAATAGGTATGTTACATAAACTGCATCACATAAGCACAAAGCGAAAGATTGTGATCAAAACATAATCACTGAGAAGAGAATTTTTAAAAATATGTTTAATATATTATGTTTAAAAAATTAAAATGTTATAAACTAAATAGATTAAGTTTTCTAATAGGCGTTATAAAATATTAAGAGAATGAATTTTTCGAAGAAAATTATAATTATTAACCCTTCTAATACATAAATTTTATTCATTTTCTCTTTCATGTCTGTCACGTATGGGTTACCAGAAATAAATGGCAACGTTTGAGTTTATTACGTAACCCTAACTTCTCTTCAGAAATATTATTACCTATCGAAGTAAGAGTTCGTAGTTGATCACGTAACCAATTTAGGTGTTAAATATTTTCTCTTAACTGCATTTCAGAGATTAATATTGAACACGTACGTCTCCTAAAACTCTGAAGTTTTCTTGTGCTTATCGCTTGAGAGAAATATTATGAACCTAACATGATTGAGTTACTTCATATACTTTCGAGACTGTTCATAGACTCAGTTATAATGACACGACTAAATTTGTGTAAGTTAAAATTATTTACTACTTGGTCTCTCTCCTGTTAACGATATCCGAGGGAGCATTCGATTTGTCAGAAAAATTGAAAATGGCTAGGAGTTATACATGGAAGACCAGTAGATGCATGTTTGTCTCTCAGGTGTAAGGTTTATTAAAAATTTTATTAAAAAGGACTTGTTAGTTTTATTTAAAAGGACATTTATAATTTATTTCTTGGCTATTTATTTACTCGCGTGCACTTAAATATGAGTATAAACCTTTTGATATTGTGCTTTGAGACTCCTTCAGACTTTCCTTTTCTTTCAAGTTATCGATAATGGTTTTTGGTCTTGTGATACACATGTTTGTAACTGACGTCCTGTTCTTTATTTCCTTGCCATTTAGTGTAAGGTGTTTTTTTAATCTTTCGATTTATTTTTAATGCCCAACTACTGACCCCTTTGGCAGAGGCAAAATGAAGGAGCACCTAGATGATAAGCCTCCTTTACTCCTAACAGAGACAGTCACCAACATCCAACAACTTACAAACCGAGATTCGAATCCGGTACCTAATGGGTTGAAGACAAACACTGTAACCAGTATACCAGTTCGGAGGCACGATGTGTAATATTCTTCTTCCACTTCTGCTCTTACGTCCTCTTTCTTCTTGATTCGACTTTCTTTACGTGACTCTATTCAACCATACTGTCGTGTACAGGGGATTGGTGTACGATAAATAGGTCGTGGCCTAATATACCCTCACGTAAGCATACTGTGGAAGTTTGAAGAGTGGGGTCCCAGCTCCGATATTGTTTCAGTCACTTGACCGTGGTTCAAAATTATGAGGTGTTGTCCTGGGATCTTTCCCATCGTAATTTATCCTGAACTGTTGACCAAAGCCCGTTATGTTGCACCAGAGCTATAATCATCAACTACCTACCATCCCCTGCCCTCCGGAAAAGGATGTTCAGAATTTGAATTGATCACTTCTTTCTGTGTGGATTCTTATCTTCTCTTTTGTGTGGGGTGATGTTTCCCCTGTAGAGGAATATCATTCCAGACAAGAGGAATACTCGGTAGCACTAGAGCAACACAAAGGGTTTTGTCGAAGGTTCGAGATTATCCCGAAGGGACAGTGTCAACTAATTTCAAACCACGTTTAGATGACAAGATAACCACCTTGGCTGGTAAGCCATTCTCCGAACAATCCATGGCCGACCAACCGGCATAGTGGTTAAGATGTTAGCCTCTAGATCGGAAGGTTCCTGGTTCGAATCCGGGTCCGGGCATGGATGTTTGTAAGCGTATGGTGTAGAGGCGGCTGGTGCACCTTAAATCTGTCGAGGCCGAAAGTCCTCACGTTGGGTTGGTGTGGAAGTTTGGAGAGTGGGGTGCCAGCTCAGGTGTTGCTTCGTCATCTGACCGTGGTTCAAAATTACGAGGTGTTGTCCTCTGATCTTTCCCTTAAGGGACTGATCCCGGACCGTCGTTAATAGCCCGTTGTGTTGCTCTAGTACGACGTTAACAAAAAATTACCATAACCGAACATTCCATACCACGCGAGAATTGTCGGACGTCAGTAAAGTAGGTAGTTGATCAGCGTCTCACTGGAGCCATCCCTACGGGCTATTGGTGACAGTCTGGGACCATCCCCGACGGAATAACCCCCGGACAACACTTGGTAATTTTGAACCGCGGTCGGATTACGAGGTCAACACCTGACCTTGACGTCAGATAGAAAATCTACAACTAAAACAAGCCTCGGTATCCCAGTTTGAAGAACAACGGATAAACAACCAGATGGTTGCGAGTTTTAAATTAGATCCAGCCAAAAACCGCCTTCTACACGTGGGCTGGTGCACTATGAATCTGTCGCGGCCTCATATGACCTCGAATTGGCGTGGTGTGAAAAATTGGAGTGTGGGGTGCTAGCTCAGGTGTTGTTCCCGTTCTCATCATCCCACCGTGGTTCGAAATTACGAGGCATTGTCCTTGAATATTTCCCTTCCCTATTGATCACTTACCGTCGTCAATAGCACATCATGTTGCTCCAGTGTTTCAGCTGCTACCGACTTACAACTAAAACCGCTGCCTCAACGCGATCAATTCCTCATTCAATTTTAATTTCCACGCTTGTAAAAGGTAGTCCAACCCCATCGCACCAACAAAAATCACTCACCGCCACCCCGCCTCTTAAAAACACATTAAAAAACCCCATCACGAAGCCAGATAAGTTTTCATTTCCCGAGGAAAACACGTTTCCACCACTGCGCCTCCCCGAGCTCCGGGGACAGGACTGCGGAAGAGCGTGGAACTCAAGCGGAAGATCCCTGATTGACAATTTATGTCAAGCACCGGGGGAAGAGCGAGATCTCTTGATTTTCGGACACGTCGGTCGATCTCCCTCCTCCCGATCGGAAATAATCGAAGAGGAGCCGATTTTTATGAGAAATCCGGAGATTAGGCGGCCCCGGGGGCAGTCTGGGGGAAGTTCTTCCCAAAACTCCATTTTCTGGAAAAGAACACTGGACCCTGGGGGAAGCGCGGATGGAGTTCTGGGAGACTGTGTGGGATGCGTGGGGAATGCATGGGCCGTCTAGTCTTGTTTCTTTTCGAGTTCCGATCTTTTTTCGGAGTTTGGTAGGAAAGGAACTAATGTTGGCGAAGTTAATCTTCATATGGTCAGTTGAACATTTCGGGACGAAACGATGCATACTGTTGTGGTATGTGTTTACGTTTGACGTAGGAGACAGGGATGGCGAACCGTTTAAGATCGGCGTGTGAAAAAAACGGAAAAATCTAACTTAACTCTGGTGCCGTGTCATGTCTAGAAAGATCCAAGATGTTGTGATATTTGCCGCCTTAATCTTTCTTTCTTTTCTTTCCATTATAAAAATAAATGCGGTCTTTTTCAGTTTTATTCGTTTTGTGATTTTTAGATAGCGAGTCACGTGGTAGTGAGTCTTGTGGTTCAACAGGCTAATGAATTTGGAGTACGCGTAAACGATAAACACAGTTATATCTTTTAATTAATTAATTCATAAAATTTGAGAGTACGCGCTAGAAAGTTTGTAATGTTTTCAGAAGAACCGGCAAATTTGGTCGCCATTTCCATAGCAACAGTCGAATATGAAAATCTTAAAAAATACTATTACAATCCTATGAATTTCAACAATATGTTATTTATTTAACAATTTCCTTTTTAATGAGGAAATGAGATGTTTATTCTTGACATTTTAAAAAACATTTTGTTTTTATTTACCGTATATTTCCGTTTATAAGCCAAGAATTTTCGGAACGTTTTCTAAAGCTAAAGTACGGGAGTCGGCTTATATACGAATCCACTAACCTCGCAAAAAAAAAATTTAATTTCCATTACTCGAGCGCATGCTATAGATATCGCAATGGTAAGGGATACTTGGAATGGTAAGGATAGGAAACTTTCAATTAAAGTCGTACTAGAGGTCCGGAATCAATCCAGCAGCGATCCAAATGGGGATGGATTGTGAAGCAATCCCCTCCCTTCATTGTTGAAGAGTAGAGTTCGCGAAGCGTTGCAATCATCGGGGGTTGACGAGCAATAGCGAGCAGGGGGCAGAGCCACCTAGTAAAAAATAGTATTTTTTATATATTTATGTACTAAAAAAGGAAAAACAAATAATTATTTACATTAGTGACCTTTTTGTTGATGAACTGCATTTGGCTGTATCTTCAATTGTAGGTTGGTATTTCGTGCACTTCAAGCCCATGCAAGAACTTCTCACTTCATTTGTCAATCGGTTACTTTTATTGGTTTTAATATTATTTAGAACCGATAATTAGGTCTCAATGAAGTACGTAGAGGGAAAAATTGTGAGTAAAGCCATCGCTAGATATTTTGGGTTCTGTAATAGACTCCAAGCACTCCAAATTTCTTGTTCGTAGTGGCTCTCTTCATTTTCTAGGCGATTTCTTTCCAGATTCTCAAATTTGTAACCATCTCCAAATCATCAAGCTACATCCATTGGAAACCATTCAATTCCAAAGCACTGTAGACTACTTCTTCCAGATACTTAATTATTTTAATTGTCTATTCCAAGCTTATATTTTGCAGCAAGTAACGAGTTTACTATATGGTCGTATTTTATGTGCATGGACTCCATATAATTTTGTTCTGTAATGTTGGCCTTCTCAAAATACTCTTTTACTCGAGGAAAATATAATGCTTACAAAAGTTATAGTCTCTGACAAAAGTAAGCACAAGAACTCGCCCGATCATGCTACGTGCGAAATAAGGTTTTCCAACGTGGTTCCATCCGGTTTTTCAACGTGCGACGCCGCTGCGGCACCGAAGCCCGACTATGCACACATAACCATGAAATGACGCAAGTACTCATTTCGCGCCATTTGCGATGGATATTCTATCGAAGAAAACGTGTTTATTTCGCTTACTTGGTGTTAAAACAATTATATTTTGAATCAAAATAGACGTCACTGGATTCAACCATTTATTAATTATTATTTTATTCCATTTATTTATGAAAATAAAGGACTTCAGACCAGAGACGTGTGTACGGTGAGCTAGGCGCCGTGGGGAATTGCGGTACAAATTGCACGCACGTTGGACGTGCGACACCGAAGGCATGTGTGCACTGCTCCATTGGATCTAATGTATCTGAGATCCCACTTGCGGCGCCGCTGCCGCAACGTAAGTTTCGAACTCGACAACCTCTGCTTGTTAATCCGCTTATTTTCCAACCCTGGCCAAGTTTCAGTGGGTAAAGGTAAATATATTAAACTGAATGAAATATATTAAACTTAAATATGATGAACTTATGATTGATCTATGAAGCATTTTCTACGTAAACAAATAAACTAGACGGATGTCGGAGATTTAATGTAATTGGCATTTAAGGTTATTGACATTGACTAATTAACTTTCAGATATCATTTTCGAATTCATTGCTTGGAATTTGTAACTGGCAACGTGCTAAAACCTCATTTGAAAAACAAACCAAGTGACTCTTCAAGTCAGGAATACATACAAAAAGCACCGTTCCTCCACAAAAAAAGCTACCAACAACAACATTTAGTTGACAGAATACCTCTCAAGCCATGAACACCACATATCTAAGTGTAGATTTACGTATGGAAGTAAGATTAGATTTGCGAACAAATTCAATTATCAAAACTACTCACAAAGAATCAGAAATGGTGTTAATTTTACTCAGAATGTTTAGAAACAGTTTATTAATATTAAGAACATATTTTTCAGACAAACTTCTTTGACTTATGTACAATGCAAATAGATCTTAATAGACTTACAAAATTGTCACTCTTCAGTTCTACATTGATATGACATTCAATTAGATATGTTGAGTGAAATTATTTTACTAAATTTCTTTTGAACTATACTTTCAGAGTAAACCATCGAATTTGCAATACGATAAAATATTGGGTTAAAATTATATTACTTTCCGACAACTGCTTTATGAAATGGATTATGATCGTTTCATTCTCTACTCGCAGTTTTTGGTGTCTACTTGTTTCTCAGCTTTTTCCATATCTTTAGCATTATAAATCTAATTTTTATCTAGCACTTTTTGTATTTAATAATTTGATCACCTATTTTACCTGACAAGAAATATGTGAACATTAAAAATAATTTCTAACTTTATTACTTCATAGATTTTATTTGGGAAAATGTGCTTTTGAGTTCAATCTTTTGAAAGACACTATAGAAAAAAGTGAACAAAAGCTATCACCTTATATTAATGTATTCTGCTCCTAAAAAGAAAAACTTGGTATTTTTAGTTTTTAAAGGACGCTGATTCCCCTTTTATAACTCACCATCCATTTAAAATACTCTTTGACATCAGAGTATTATACGAGAGAACATTTATATGATAAGTACCCTTAGCTCTCTCTGGGGTTCACAACTATATATCTCTTCTACAAACTCCAGTCTTCTCTGCATAACTTCTAAGTTTGACCTTCTAGAATAGAATATTTAATATGATTCCAATATGTAGTTATTTATTCATTATGTGTGTTGTGATGGGGGGGGGAGGGGATAATGCAACACTAGGAAATCTCATTACCCTCAGAAGGTTAAAATGTCTTGAATATAGGACCTAGCTCGAATTTCAAGGATCCAGTCCACAAAATGTTCTATCGTCTCTGAAAAGACTAAAAATGTGAAATATTCTCCAAATTAAGAGTCTTAAGTGGTCTAGAGTAATGTAATAAAATACCCATTAACGACAAAATATTTATACACAATGAAACTAAGTCTTAAGGATTAGGTAAGAAACTTATTTTAAGTATTCCTGAAGGATTTAAAAGTTTGATTCTATGCCAAAATATGAAGTCTTACGAGCGAAATATTTTGATGAGAGATCATAGTTGCAACGAGAATAACTTGACAGTAAAGCATGCTAAATTCGAGCTCTCTGAATTTAAACATAGCAATTGGTTGTTTTTATTAGATACCATAGTAACACAAAACATATTCTGTTATTATTTGGATGAATTGCAAGTGTATTTTTGTGACAAAAAGCATTATCAAAGACAAACCACTGTTAGAAACAATATACGTGTTAAACAGTCAATTTACTTAGGATCCTCTCTACTACTAAAAACACAACACACCTTTAATAGCAAGAGTGTCTGTAAACATGCCGAAAATCGACTTTGCTTCTTCGTGCTTCCCAATAGCTTTTCAAGAACAAAAGTCTCATCGTTCTGCAGTTCGTAAGAGACGACCGCGCATTATTAGTGGAATAAATACAACTTTACAACAATTGATCGATAACAATCGATGTTGCTTGATCCATTTCTACCACTCAGTGCTGGGCTCAGTGTTACGAAGTTAGCCGAAACACAATCTACCTTTCGAGTTGAAAACTTGCTGGTGGAAGCTTGTTATTGCCAACGTAGTGCTAGTTAAAAGGGTTGGCAATTTAGGATTTTTCTCTCGAAGATTTGACCGTTGGATACCGCTTTAGTAATAACTTGTTTTGCTGATCTTTTGATTTAACAAATTAATAATTTTTTTGGCTGCATAACGGCTACATTTAATACTTACTGAAAAAATAATAATAATTCAACTTTTAAACTGTTCAATTTTTGTACGTGTATTGTTATGCCTAAGTACATATTTCGATTGATGACATACATAAATAACATTTTACACCCATACTATATACATATCATTTGTTCCATAAATTAAAATATATAGTTCAATAACAAATATTAACCCTGATATTTTATATATTACATAGAAAGACACTGGACAAACATTTATTTTATCTGTCAACTTAAGATTGTTATTCTGCGAGATATGCCTAAGTACATATTTCGATTGATGACATACATAAATAACATTTTACACCCATACTATATACATATAATTTGTTCCATAAATTAAAATGTATAGTTCAATAACAAATATTAACCCTGATATTTTATATATTACATAGAAAGACACTGGACAAACATTTATTTTATCTGTCAACTTAAGATTGTTATTCTGCGAGATATTTTCTTTTGTGAAAATCAGTTTGAAATCAAGTAAACGGTTCCTTTTAGGGAAGGTATATTGAAACTCATGAAATTTTTTTCTGATGCTGATTTTTAATAAAATAGCAATAACAACTTTTCAAATGTGCAAAATATTTTAAGTTCTTAGACATAGTTGGTGATTAGATGGCGATGATATAAAACAGATTTTTTAAAATCACCAAATTTCGGTTGAGTTCTAATTTATAAATTTCAAGAATAAAATTTTATATAATTTATTCTGTGCAATTTAACAATCCTGATCACAAAACATAATTAAATATACAGGTGTGGGTGAAGTCATATTATGAAAGGTATAATATGTACTTTTTTTCTTCTTCGTTTCTTATATACTTTCTATTCAAAGTTCGATTAAAATATATCAATTGCTTAGTTGCTACTTCCAGTATCTAATACAAAATAAATACAAAGATAGAACTTTACTCATAAACATTCCCCCATTTTTGTCTTATACGTAATCGCTAATGCTTCATATCGAAGTATATAAGGACAAATATAGTTTTGAATATTTTTACAAATTAATAATGTAAAATAAATAAATTTTGAAATTTAGTAAATATTAAGCTTTATAATATCGTCTTAAGTTATTCCGTTTCAAAAGACTTTCTGTCCTCACACAGTACAGCAGTCTCTGACTTCGAATCATGTTGGGGTCATAAATGCTCGCAGTGGTGCGGAATACACTTATACTCTCCTGGCGGTTATATCGACGAGGCATCTCGTCATTTCCAAAATTGACCACACCTTAATGGATTAGATGCATGGCATATTTCGTCATTAGATGGAAACTTACCAGATCTTAATGGAAGAGATATCTCGTAAGAGATATCTGGAAGGATGCTTACCAGGTCATGATCACATCATTATAAACAAATTGGTAATATCTTGATGACAAGATACACTACAAGGACAAAAGTATTTTGACACTACAGAAATTCGGAGGAGAATCCATCTTAGTATAAGAGTGTTTTTCCTGTTTAGGACCCCGGGAGCAGAAAGTGATTAAAACTGCAACGTACGTCACAGAACAAACAAAGTCTTTTCCAAAAAAATTGTCCTTTAATTTTATCAAAATCTTGGCTGTTTTTTTCAATTATAAGTTACGATGTTCTGCAGTACAAAGCGCGCTCCTTGCTATACCTTTTTTTCTTCTTCAGCTACGGAACAACTTCTCTACACCGCCTACATTACCACAAACACTTTACAAAGAACGCATTCTCTATATCAATGACAAACTATTTTTAACTTCAAAAGTTATCGACTGGGGATGAACGAAATATTTCTCTGAAACTTCAATTGGAAGTAAATACACAGATCCCTGTCTAATTAATTTTGTTGTAAAAAATACTGACAGCAGCAAACTTGACCTAAGCTAAAAGGTCTTAATTTAAACAGGAAATTCCCTATAACTGTTACACAAGGTTAAATCCCCTTTGAATGGGACAAATAATTTCAAACGTCAAAAAAGGACTTCGTTACCTTCTGGTAGAAAAGGCATTTGTTCTTTGGATGTAACGATTCCCAACTATTCATTTACCATTTTACCAATCGACTCTGACAACAGGTAGTTCACTTGTATTTTAAAGAAAATAAGATCTGTTAATTGGTTTGCTCTTAGGTAATTGTTTACTACACAAGAAATAATTAAACCAGTATCTATACGATTTAAAGTTACTTATTTTTGAATTTCCAAGTAAATAGAAAGATGGACCCTCTTTCTATTTACTTGGTTTATCTTTCTTATGGGAATAGAAAGATAGACCATTTTCTATTCCAATAAATACTTGGAATAGAAAGATTGTGTAATAGAGAACAGATTTTCAACCTTTTATCATCTCACGGCACGCATAAACTAATTGCAAAATTTCTGTGGCAAACAAACATTTTCAGATCCGACAAGAAAAATAATTATGATTTTGATTGATTTACAAAGAAATAGCAATTATTTAACTTATTTACTCAGAAATGGCTTTCTAAACAAATTTTTGGAATAATTTATTTTTGTGGTACGTTGTATAAAAATAGTACTCAAAATTATTTTACGGGTATTACACTTGAAATTTTTTGTGAACACACGTCAAAAGTTGAAAACTAAATCATTGAAATGCGATAAATCACATAATTTTTACCACTCCACTATGCGTAATGCACATCAGCGCCATTCTTGTGGTATAAAAATCAATACAATATCGAAATGTTTGATAAATTAAAATGTGGTCTTTACTATTGAATATCAGAAATTTTTATTTGAATGTTAAATATCAAGAATAAGAGTTCGTCTAAGTTAATGTAACCCTTTTCGAATTTTTGGTTTTCAGACAATGCTTAGATTTATTTAAGAAGATTGAAATTGACGAAGAAGGCAAGACACACTTATGATTCTCCTCTGAATCTATTACCAATCTCGTCTTCTGATTAACGTCATTTAGATGTTCACTTACTGACGTTTAGTCACTATGCCTGCCAAGTTATAGAGGTAAATAGTGGCCATGGGTGTGTTAAGATATCTTTCGTGAGTGATACTCACGATCATAAGCGACAAGAAAAATATAAAAAATTCGCCAATTTGAGTGCAATATTCCTACGGGAATTTTGAAAGACAGCAAGAATCAATTTTCTTTACCCTACTGGAAACTACAATGTAAACGATAATGACACGATATGCAAGTTAAGAAGATATATTACTCAATACATCATCGTCTACTAAACGAGCATATTTTATTCTTGTTCTCTCGCCATTTCTTCCCTATTTGTTTAAATATTAAAAACGCTTTTGGAATAAATTTTATTATTCATCGTTGAAGTAGAACATAAGAAAGCTTTAGAAAAAATTCGAAAAGCATTATTTTGAATGTTTAACTGTTAGAAAGAAATTAAGAGAACAAAATCAAATGATAAATCAAAACCATCATTGAAAGACAAAAGTGTGGCCATTTTAATTGGTAGGTTATTTTGATTTTTTATAGCGCAAGGACCATATCTGATCCAGCTGCTTCAAACACAAGACAGATAAGATCAGAAAAATGGAAATACACACACGATAAAAGTTTTATTGAGACGAGAGAGAAATACACCGAAGGAGGAATGCTAATTGTGTCGCCTACAACTCGTAGGTTGTAAGCACAGAGTGCATACCAACTGGGTCAAGGCAATCCCAGTTCAATAGGATATTCACTGAAACATACTGAACTCATATAGGACATTCACTGAACTCATATAGGACAGTCTTCTAAAGAATATAATGAATAACTTATTAAATCCACCCACAGACATTTTTAAGATGTAACAACTATAGGCATTCTTAAAACCACAAAAAAAGATTATATTTTGATAATTTCATGCACTTTTAGTTTCAAAATTAGCATTTTTACTATGCACTGTTTACTCATTACAAGTTATCTATAAGTATTTTCATTTCCAATGCATTTATCAAAGATTATATTAGAAAAAACTAAGAATAAAAAAAACTTCCCCTTCTCTACAGATAAAATGTACAAGAACATTAAATTAATGACTAGAATGTCTTGACAATTGCGTAATATTCATGGCAAAAAACCTGTTTCGCCACCACATTCCCATTATGTCATAATAACTTCTAAAGATAAAATATATTATCAGTCATCTGTAATTTTAAATTTTACTAAAATAAGCAATACCAAATCCTATTGATTACTAAATTATCAATTGCAAAACTGCTTAATTCCAGTTGTGCGTATTCATGATCAAAAATACAAAGACTAACCTCAAATTAAAATAACAAAAACTATTAATAAACACAAATTGCCGGGAGCTAAAATTTTAGAATTATTGCTTGACCTTCAAGTTGTCTACTAGGAAGCAATAAGTTAAAATGGTCCCAATAGTTGCAAGTATGAAGCTTCTCTTAATCGGAACAATTTTCCAACATGTCAGCGACAAATCCTTTTCGGACAGGGAAAGAAAACGTTGTTGCGATGGCGTCAATTTTATGTGTTCACCCAATGAATTTTGTGCATGGTTCCAAATGTCTGCAGCAGACTCAGATACCAAAGACCCGGACACAGTCATGCCAAGAAAAGCAACATAGCTAGCAGAGAACGTAAATACTATGGAAAGAGTGTGGATCAAATTAACGTATTCTTCCGGATGTAGGATAGAAGTGACGCAGTAAAATAAGGTGCAAGCATTGTACAATGAAGACGTGAACATCAATAAAGACATCTCTGCGTCCATTCTTTCCACCATCTTCCTGATATATGAGTACTGAGTGAGGATTCTGTGGTAATCAGTAGACGAAGCCAAGATCAAGCTTTTAGTGAACTTCTCTATCATGCAGTATAATTGGCGACACGCAATAGCATAGTATATTGCAAATGTATTGATAGGTAGCATAAGAAAAAGTACTAAGCTCAGTACATAAAAAAGAGTGTATGTCATTCGCCAAAATGGAGTACTGATATGATAGTTAAACATCATGATATCTAAACCAAAGTTGTAGAGTGAAATGATACTTGCCACAGTTATGGGGATGTGGAGTAATGTACTAAGCATTATCCAGATATGTATCCAAATCTTTTTTCTGTCCTTCGAGTACAGATCCAATTGCTTGGTAAATCTTACTATACTCTTAGCAGTTTCCTTCAGAGCACTTATTCTCAAAGCTAAAACGGATCTGTGTATGAAGGCTATGGTAATCAATGCAATGTTAGCCATGCATATCGATGTTTGGGGCCTATTCATATAATATGATGCAATAGTGCACGCATGATGTACCAGTAAAATAATGTTAAAAAATATCATGAAACCTTTAGCGTGATCAGTAGAAAATCCAAACCCAGACAGTGCAGTATTTTCAAATATACCACTCATTCTAAACATGGAGAATACATGTGCATACTTATAGCCGTGTTCTTTCTTCTTGTAAGTAAAGGAAATGTCCAAGAATGAATCAGGTACTTTTTCCTTCACATCAATCTTGACTTTAGAGTTATTAGTGAGCATCGTGTTCATCGATTTCTAGCTGATAAATTCTAGTGTCAAAAAGTAGCAAAATTATGTAAAACAGCAAAAACTTTACTATAAAATTCGGTTACAAGTGTTCTAAACGCTTTCCATGACTATAATCAGACAGACTACAGACTGCGATAAAATTTACGACCTTCTCTTTTATATTCCTCATCACAAAGCAGGTGTGTTAAAATCACTTACCATCCTAATCGACGTAAATTTCAAATATTGACCAACTACAATGTTTTTTTATCCTTTGAGATAAACCAGTAATCTTTTAATTTCAGTAAGAGTTACGTGTTAAAAAAACTATCTATTTAAAGAGATCAATAACTGAAAATGATTAGTGCTAATGCATAGAAATGATAGTGAAAGAAATATTTTCCAGTTTTCATTTGCAAGTATAATTTCTGTGGAAGAAAGTTGTGATAAATGGATAGGAGCATAGCAAACCATTGATTTTACAACTCAGAAAGAACTCGTTCATTTTACAGATATACAAATACTTCTTTAGTGATCCGCTGTAAATGAGAAATAGTCAATAATATAGAAAGAAGTTCACAAACTCTATATCATGTAACCTTCTAAGAACTAAGTAATAAATATTACAGAATTTTATAACTCTTCAATACCATTAAATATCCCACAGACAACTACTTACATTTAAATTTAATTCAAACTTTTAACAACAGTTATTCTACTTATTTTAGAAATTTTCTATTGAAGAAATGTTTACAAATTATTTTTAGAAAATTAAAGTATTATTTTTCTACATGAGGGATAACCCTATTTAGATTAAAACTTTAGTTATATGAGAATTGGTTTTTACAGTTCTGGATGATTGTCAGCATTGTGGTGTTTTCTCATTGGTGGCTGCCAGTGTTATTCTGGTAAACTTCCCAATACGGAAGTCTGTAATTGTTGCTTTAAGAAATATCTGCTAAGTAACTAAACATTAATGAATATTTTATTTTAACTTCTACTCGGAGCGAATTGCATACTAATAAGCAGCTTTTATCATGCAAACTAAATAATTAGGTATTGTTATTAGTAAAACTATTCCCAAATAATAATTTAAATGTAATGAATATACACTAGTTTCAAGGAATAAAACTTTTGACTTCGGCTATATATATATATATATATATATATATATATATATATATATATATATATATATATATATATATATATGCTTTTTGCTACATGGGGATAACGCAATTTAGATTAGAAATAGTTCATGCAGTTTTCGATGATTGTGGGATTTAATATATTCACTTAGCGTGAGGTACTACTACAGAGCTTATGCTAGATATTCATTATAAATTAATGTTTACATTACGGATTCAGTGATCTATTTAATATTAGCACACAAACAAATTATAAAAATCCCAATTTCCATTTATTCAATCCATATAATGGGGCTCGAAAATATAATGAATTACCTAAAACTAAAATAGCAAACCTATTGATCAAGGTGCAACTGTTGTACAGGCCGTAGTCTAAAGATTAAGGATAAAACAAAAACATTACCATTGCTTGTCAAAAAATAAACTGAGTAGCATAAATTTAAGGTATGTTATAAAATTAGCAGTGCTATATAGAAAAAAATATTCAAATTTGGAGTGCTATCGTGTTGTGCAATATCAGACACTAATACTGAAAAGCTCTTCGCAAATCATATCGTGATTTCTTGATCACCACGTTGTATGAAAAAAAATTAGAGAGCCATTTTGTAGGAATGAATTTTAAACACCATTTACTACAAAATTTGCGACGGTGAGCTATTGAACGACTAGAGGCAAGCCAATTATGCACCCTATCCAACCCTAAACGTAAACATTATTCTTCAGCAAACTACTATGCAATCGACAATAACCCAATACGAAAATTAAGATCTGATACTCGATATATTATGTTCTACCAGAATATATATTTTACACTTATTCTATAGTTTTTCTTACGCCATAAATATTCAAAATGCCATTAAAAGAAATTTGAATTAAGCATTCAAAATACTTTTAAAAAACATTTTGACTGTTTTACTTTAGTCTAAAAGCAAAACAGCGCTTTCGCCAAACAAATAACTATGCAATGGAAACTATTTGAGATATGTGTACAATCTTTATATATCAGGAAAGCTCAGGGTCGTTTCAATACGTTATTCACTGGAAAGACTAAACTCATTTCAATAGGTATTCATTGAAAATTTTAGGCTCGTTTCTATTGGATATTCATTTAAACGTCTAGTCATTTTGCTGAATTTTTACTAAAATGCGTAGGCTAATTTCAATAGGAATTTCACTGAAATATGGCGAATAATTTATTTAAAACATTCAAACAGATTTACGCTGTGGAATTTTCATATTATTGCAAACAAAGAATTATGCATTATCATTTTTAAGACACACAGTTTATACATTGCAAGTAATCTGTTGGTATTTCCGTTATAAATGCATACATATAAATATGTTTCCATGAAGTAAATACCTGGAGATCAAACAAATTATAACTTTTCTCAATTAAAATGTAAAAGAACCGCAACAAAAGAATAAAAAGACTATATTGATAAGTGCGTAATACAGTATCCATAGCATAAAACTTGTTTCTCCACAAAATTCCCATAGCGTAATATTAAGTTATTAAGATCAATTTTTACATCTGTAACTTTATTTTTTCCCAAAATGCGCATTACTAAATCCTAGTGATTACTTACTTATCAGTTGCAAAACTATCCAATTCCAGTTAGGCATATTGATCAAAAAACAAAGACTCGCCTCAAACTAAAATATCAAAATTATTAATAAACACAAATTGCCTGATCAAAAAACTCACTACTACTACATGACCTTCAAACTATCTATGAGGAAGCAATAAGTTAAAATGGTCCCCATAGTTGCAAGTATGAAGCTTCTCTTAATCGGAACGATTTTCCAACAGGTCAACGACAAATCTTTTTCGGACAGGGAAAGAAAACGTTCTTGCGACGGCGTCAATTTCATGTGTTCACCCAATGAATTTTGTGCATGGTTCCAAATGTCTGCAGCAGACTCAGACACCAAAGACCCGGACACAGTCATGCCAACAAAAGCAACATTGCTGGCAGACAACAGAAATACTATGGAAAGAATCTGGATCAAAGATTGGTATTCTTTCGGATGTAGGACATAACTGACATTAAAAAACAAGGTGCAAGCGTTGTACAATGAAGACGTGAACATCAATAAAGACATCTCTGCGTCCATTCTTTCCACCATCTTCCTAATAGATGAGTATTGGGTGAAGATTCTGTGGTAATCAGTATGGGAAGCCAAGATCAAACGTTTAGTGAACTTCTTTATCATGCAATGCACTTGGCGACACACAACAGCATAATACACAGCAAATGTATTGATCGGTAGCATAAGAAAAAATACTAAGCTCAATGCAAAAAGGAGAGTATATGTCATTCGCCAAAATGGAGAATTGATATGATAGTTGAACATCATGCTATCTAAACCAAAGTTGTAGACCGTAATGATACTTGCCACAGCTATGGGTAGGTGGAGTAATGTACCCAGCATAATCCAACAATATATCCACACCTTTTTCCCGTCCTTCGAGTACAGATCTAATTGTTTGGTAAGTCTTACTACAGATTTATAAATTTCCTTGAGTGATCTGATTCTCGAAGATAAAATGCATCTGTGTATGAGGGCTATGCTAGTCAATGCAAGGTTAGCCAAACACATCGATGTTTGGGGCCTAGTCATGTAAAATGATGCATTGATGCACGCATGAAAAACCAGTAGAAGAATGTTCAAAATTATCATCAAACGTGTTGCGTAAGCAGAAAATCCATATCCAGACAGTACGGTATTATCAAATATGCCAGTCATACGAAACAAGGCGAATACATGTACATATTTATAGCCTTCTTCTTCTTGCTCCTGGTATGTAACGGAAATGTCTGAGAATGAATCATGTACTTTTTCCTTCACACCACACTTGGTTTTAGAATAATTTGTTAACATCGTGTCCATCGATTTCTAGCTGATAAGTTCTGATGAGTCAAAAAGCTTCAAAATTAAGTAAAACAGCGAAAACTTTATTGTAGAATTTGGTTACGAGTGCCCTATGCTCTTCCTACAACTAGAATCTTGGTGATTGACTGCGATAAAAATTTTACGACCCTCTCCTCTTTTATATTCCGTCATCATAAAGAACATATGTGAAAATGACTTACCACCACCTTAATAGACATACATTTCAAATATTGATCGAAAGTAACGATTTTTTTATCTTTTGTAACCCCATCAATATTTTAATTTCGATAAGTCAATATTATCCATCTTTCTATTATATGTTGTGAATGATGTATGTAAGACTTGGTAAAAAGGTGTTTGTATTTCGAATGTGTTTGAAAAACTATCTATTTAAAGAAATCAATAACTGAAAACGCTTAGTGCTAATGCATAGAATTGATAGGAGAAGATTTTTTTTTTGTAGTTTTCATGCAAGTATTATTTTTGTTAAAGGTAGCTGTGGTAAATGGATTGGAGCATAGTATAACATTGATTTCAGAACTTAGTAAGAACTCATTCATTGTTCAGATACAAAACTACCTTTTATGTGATTCATGGTAAATGAAGTAAGAAATGATATAGAACGAATTTCACAAGCTCTTTTTGAGGTAAAATTCTAAATCGGAGTAATAAATGTTACACAGGAATTAACTCTTCGATAATATTAAAAATCCCTCAAATAATAACTCGGTATATTGAAATTTAGTTCCTGTCTCTAGAAGATGGAATAAAACAAAATTAATATTACCTGTCAAAAAATAAACAAAGTTTCTTAAAATTAAGGTACATTATAAAGTTTGTAATGCTATATTAGAGAATAAAATTTTTGAATTTGGGGTGGTATCATCTTATGCAATATCAGACACTATTATTGAAAAGCGCATTTCAAAGGGTATCGTGATTTCTTGCTCAGTGTTTAGGTGAAAAATTCAGAGAACACTTTTGTTGCATGAATTTTAAATATCATTTACTACAACAGTTGCGATGGTAATCCATTGACAGACAGGAGGAAGGCGAAATAGGCATCCTATTTGATCCTAGTATGTAAACCATATCCTACTGGAAAATACTGTACAAACGACAATAACCCGATGTGAAAATTAAGCTATGATAATCGATATATTTTTTTACTCTTATTCTCTTACAGTTTTTCTTGTGGTATAAACATTCCCAATACCATTAAAAGCAATTTTATTTTCCTTAAAGGGTATGTAAAGCATTCAAAATGCTTTTAAAAACAGCTTAACTTCTTTTACTTTAGTCTTATAACAAAATAGCACTTTCGTCAAACAATTAACTATGTAAAGGAAACTATCTTGAGACATGTGTACAATCTTTAGATACCTGGAAAGTTCAATGGTCGTGTTAATATGATATTCATAGGAAAAACTAGGCTAGTTTCAATAGGTATTCATTGACAATTTTAGGCTCGTTTCTATTGAATATTCATTTAAACGTCTAGTCATTTTGCAGAATTTTTTCTAAAATGCCTAGGCTAATTTCACTAAGAAGTTCAACAAAAGAAGGCTAGTATTTTTTTTCCTTTAACTGCTGTCATGGGTCTCACAGACCCCGAGTCATTTTTAACAGGTCGTTTCCACCCTTTAAAGTGAATATTGGTCCCATTCCTATTCAGTACCTTCCTACTACGTCCAACAAAAGCCAGAATTCAAGACTGGTTTAGCTGCCCCAACTGTTTCGTGTTTTACATTATTTGCATTTCCCTCTTGGTCTCTTAGACCCCTTCACAGCATTTACGTTACCGTTCTTGTTAAATGAAATCGTCTAAGTTGGAGTAGGGAATTTCGGCAGAGAGCCTAAAATGGCAACAACGTTTACTAAAAAACGACCTGTGTATCATACACAAAAAGAAATTCAGGGTATTGTTGATAATTGGCCGGAAATCGAGTACTGGGACACTGAAATTTCGGATAATATTATTGAAAGCGAACACGAAACGGATTTGGAAATTTAGGCAGATGAAGATGAAGACATTTCAAGTGCGTCTTCACAAGAATAATATTTCTACGGAAAAAATAACTTCAAATGGGATGCCCGGTGAGGAGGAACATAATCGTGACGTTAGAACACCAAACCACAACATAGTTTTACAGTTTCCAGAGTTGAAACGTCCTGAAATATTAGGTCCTAAAGCTGAGCCTGAAGAGACATGGAATCTACTTAACTTATATAGTAATACAGAGGCTGTTCACACATTTTTTAGACAATGTATATTGCATTCACAAAACTAAATTACATAAAATTCTTGTGTTTTAAATGTTCTATTTGATAGCCCTTATTTTGAACTATCTTTCTACGCCGTAATTTCCAGGATAATAATGCCTTTTGAAGTGTCAGAAGAGGTATTCTATCCCATTCCTCCTGAACAGCTTTCCAGAGTCCTGTAAGGGTTGCGGGACGAGATTTGGATAATGCAGATTTCAAAAGTCCGAAAGCACAAAAATCCATAGGTGATACATCGGGAGATTTAGTAGGGATATCAGTGAAGGGTATGGCCTTGATACATGTTTTTTGTTCCGTTTCTTTTAGGAAATTTGCTGTGGATTTTGATGTGTGACTGCTAGTTTTGTCTTGATGGAGTTCCACAGATTGATGGCCCTGTGGGTAAAGCGATGGTATTTCATTCAGAAAAATTGGCGATAAAATATGTTCCTGATAGTATTTGGAGTTATCCGGAGTCCGGAAAGAGCATAAATATAGCCTTCGAACCACTGCTTCGCTAAAAACCCCATTTTGAATAAAAACAAACCTCTCAAAAAAGCAGACGATAATTTTGACTTTTAAAAACGTAGTACAACTGCAATTATTTCTTTTGCAGCAAACGATTTTTTATTACCGCTAACCAAAATCTTCTAAAAAATGTGCGAACAGCCTCTGTATAAAATGTATTTCATGTTAAGAATTGAATTATTTAAATTTTAAATGTATAAATAATAGTTATCTAAAGAATCTTTCATTAATTTATTATATTAATCAACTTTATACGCACTTTAGTGAGCGAGGTCTGAAAGACCCCTCCACACTAGTTATGAGACGGTTTGTGACACAGCAGTTAAGGGTTAAATACGTTCACAGACATATTTACGATGTGGCATTTTTATACTATAAAAAACCAAGTTGCATTTTTATTATTTCATATATTTTTAAATTATGCAATAGCATTTTTAATACACACGTTTTATACATTTTAAGTAATTTGTTGGTATTTTTATTTTTAATCCATCCATAGTATGAATGTGTTACTATTAAGTAAAGACCTGGGGATCAAACAAATTTTAACTTTTCTACAAATAAAATGTAAAAGAGCAGCAATATCATGAAAATTGATAATATGAATATATTAAAGGTTGATAAATATCTTTATTTTAAAAGTTGCTTCTTCCGAAAATTACCTAGTGAAACTAAATTTTGTATAAATACGAAATTTCACCAGTTACCTGTAATTTTATTCTTCACAAAATACACAATATAAATTGTTTCTACAAAAACCATTGTTTCCTAAATTTATTTAATGCTTTGTTTTACCTAACCTTAAAAAATACATAAAAATAACAGGATACAAGTCCTTGCAATTAAATTGGTCAATACCAATGAGTAAACCATTTGGTCAATTGACTGGAGCTCTGAACTGTTTGAAAATAATTCTTAAAGAGGACTATATAAAGTATTTTTATACACTTTGATTATAAAAATGCTATTTATAATTATAACAAAATGCATAGAGGAATATTTTAGAAGCGGCTCAATCCCATGATAGTACTTTACGCAAGTCCAACTTGATTGGCTAGTTTCACGGGCTTGGCTTCACTTGGATATCTCGCCAATCTGATTGTTGCAGTAACCATTTGATTTTGAATATGCGCGTTGTTTCGTAGAAATACAATACATACACTAGCGCCTCAGCGTAAGTGTCCGACAAGTTGACTCTGATTTGCTCCTCCTATATATGTTGTATGGTTGTTGTTAGTAGCATTTCTTGCCAACTTATATTAAGGGTACTTATACTTTAAAGAGCTTCTCCTCTTGAAGCAACGATGGCCTAATGGCTAAAGTCACCCACCTTCAGATTAGCGTCGGCATCGGAGGATGATTTCCCGAGTTCGAACCCAGTTGGCGGAAAAATTTTTAGATCCTCCAAATTATTTAAAAAAAATTCCAATTTAATTCCTTTTCATTCTAATTTACTTTTCCTAATTTTTTATTCTCTTTTCATATTTTTCCAAGCTTCCGTTGATTTTACAAAAATAATCTAAGAACCACTCCTGAACTCACTACCAGCTGATATTTTCCCGCCCCTCTGCCGTCCCCTTTGCTTTAGGATGATGGTGTCGTATCCACCGCTGGCTTAGGACCATTCTGATATAACAAAAAGCATACATAAAACACTAACTTATATAATTATTAACTTATATAATAAAAGGATACAATTTTCGGCTCCCACCTCTACCCACCCATAGCCATGGATCTGAAAAGAAAAGAAGAAAGCAGAAAGGAAGAGATAAATCGCCAACAACTATAAACCTTGATGACATACGTATCTAGGTCATGTGATCCGATTAGCCAATCAAGTTGGACTTGCGTAAAGTAAGATCATGGGATTGAGGCGCCTGTAATATTTTGACATACTCTTCAGTAAGTTTGCCTTAGAGTTTTATAGTGGTAGATAATAATGTGTGTGTGTGTGTGTGTGTGAGTTTCTATGTAGATTTTACTCCACAAAGATTTATTTATTAGAATATTTTTATTTCATTGCATGTTTGTAAATGGTTTACATAGTTTTAACAATTATTCCGTTAGTAACAATTGTATATTTGCTTTGCAGAAGCTATTATGTGTATTATAATGAATTATTTTAATACAAGTTATTATTTTAGATCAATTCACTTCTATGTTTAATACTCAAAACCCGTTGCAAAACTGCGTAATTTACATTTATTCCAACTATGTGAGACGATGGTCGAAAATATATAGATTAAACTCAGTCAAACTAAAGTAGCAAAAACACAAATTGCCTGGTTTAAAGATTCAACAACTCTGTTTGGATCTAAAATTTTCTAACAAGAAGCTATAAGTTAAAATTGTCCCCATAGTTCCAAGTATGAAGCTTCTTTTAATCGGGACAATTTTCCAACATGTCAGCGACAAGTTCTTTTCAGAGAGGGACAGAAAACGCTGTTGCGACTGTGTCAATTTCCTCTGTTTGCCCAGTATATTCTGTGCACAGTTCCAAACGTCTGCAGCAGACTCAGACATCAAAGATCCGGACAAAGTCATGCCAAAGAAAGCAACATAGCTGGCAGAAAACAGAAATACTATAGATATAATCTCGACAATACTCTGGTACTCTTCTGGATGTAAGACATAAGTGACACAGAAAAACAAGGCGCAGGCGTTGTAGAATGAAGACGTGAACATCAAGAAAGACATCTCTCTGTCCATTCTTTCCACCATCTTCCTGATGGACAAGTATTGAGGGAGGATTATTTGGTAATCAGAGGGCGATGCCAAGGTCAAGCTTTCAGCAAACTTCATTATCATGCAATGCATTTGGCGACACACCACGGCATAGTACGCTGCGAATGTATTGATTGGTAGCATCAGAAAATATACAATGCTTATTGCATAAAGTAGGGAAAAGGCCATTCTCCCAATTGGACTGTTGATCTCATAGTCAAAAGTCATGGATTCTACATTATAGTCGTAGAGCGTAATGATACTTGCCACTGCAATGGGGAGATGGAGTAATGTACTAAGCATAATCCAAATATGTATCCATATCTTTTTTCTGTCCTTTGAAACCAGGTTCAATTGTTTTGTAAGTCGTACTACAGACTTCGAAATTTCCTTGAGAGAACTGATTCGCAAAGATAAAACGCATCTGTGCACAAATGCTATGGTAGTTATTGCAATATTAGCCATGCAAATCGATGTTTGAGACATATGCATGTAAAATGATGCATTGATGTATACATGATGGATCAAGAGGAGAATGTTGAAAACAATCTTCGCACTTTTCGCGAAAGAAGTAGAAAATCCAAATCCAGACAGTACGGTATTCTCAAATATGCCAGTCATCCGAAACAAAGCGAATACGTATGTGTATTTATAACCGACTTCTTTCTTCTTGTTTCTAACGTAAATGTCAGATAATGAATCAGGTATTTTTTCCTTTAAAACACACTTAGATGTAGAATTATTAGCGGACATACTGAACACAGGTATTTCTAACTGATGTAAGTCCAGATCAGTCTGTTAGCATCTAGCAATAAAACAGCGAATTCGAGTACAAATGTTGTAAGCACTTCATGACTAGAATGTAGATGAAATGACTCTGACAAGACTTTGACGTTCTCTGCATTTATACAGTGTTATAACAGAGTAGAGATGAAAATGACTGGTGACACATTAATAGACATCTTGATAGCAAATATTGACCGACGGTGATGACGTATTATTTACTGATATCCCAGCAAATTTTTAATTTCAGTAAGTCAATATTATCCATTATTCTATGATATGATGTGAATGATGTATGTTTATTCGGTAAAAAGTTGTTTGTTTGTATTTGGAGAATGTGTTAGAAACACTATCCATTTAAAGAGATCAATAACTGAAAATGATTAGTGCTAATGCATGGAATTGATAGGAAAATAAATTGATTTATGTTTTCATCAAAGCATAATTTCTGTGAAAGATAAGCGTAATCAATAATTGACTGAAGCAGAGCATTTATTTCAGAACTCTATAAGAAATAATTGTTGTTCAGATACACAAGTGTCTCAAGGGGACCGGTGCAGTGTAATGTTAAAATGGTCACATTTTAAGGGGAACATTTTCTCAGAATCTTTTGTGTGTATTGATTTGAATTTTTTTATACAGTTTATGAAAACACTTTTAAACACTTTAACTGTAGGATTTTTAAAACACTTTAAAATTCAAACTTTGGGGTATTTTTTTTCTTCAATTCCTATTTTCTTTTCGAAAAATGATCAATTTTCATCCTTTTTAACAATTAAAATGATATTTTTCGAAAAAGATAAAAAAAAATGTTTGTGTTAAAATATGTTATTGGGTATGTTACACTTGTAAACAATTTTTTTCACATTTATTTGAATAGACTTTGAAAAATATTTCTTTTGTGGAAAAATACACATTTTGAGATAATGTTTAAAACATAAAATTGACCTTACTTCAGGTACGTACAGTATTTTTCAAAAAATTATTTAAAATACTTCTACTCAACGTATTTCCATAAATAATATATCATTTTAAAAATAATTGTATGAACATTTATTTAAATTTATAAAAAAAATAATCGAAGTTTTTGTGCAGTAGTCCCTTTAAATGATAAGTGGTAAATAATGTAACAGTAATATAGGAATATGTCCAAGACAATCACTTTTATGTAAACAGAGTAATCGATGTTAAAGAACTCCTTCTCTATTTGATATCCCCACCATTAAAATTCCCTCATACAATAACTCCTTCTGTTTAAATTTAGGTCCCATTTTTAACATCTTTTTACTAGTTTATTATACTTATTTCACAACTTTTTACTAAATTTCTTTTGACAAGGGGCAATGTTAGCCCGGTTAGAAAAGTATTGGATTAGCAACTGGAGGTTTGTGAGTTCGAATCCAGCCAAAGACTATCGTGTACAAAGGGGGATGGTGCCAATTAAATTCATCGTAGCCTCAAATGTCCTCACGTAAGCGTGGTATGGAAGTTTGGAAATTATGGTGCCACTTCTGGTATTGCCTCGTCATCTGACCGTGACTCAAAATTACTTGGTGTTGTCCTCTGATCATTCATTTGGGAGATCATTCCCGACCGTCGTCAATAGCCCGTTGTGTTACTCCGGTACGACGTTAGTTAAAATATATAACCTACCTACCTTTTGACAAGTTTTTCTCAGACTAGGTTTTTGTAACTTCATGGCATTTTGCTACGTGGGGATATGGCAATTTAGATGAGAAATAGTTAATGCAATTCTCGATTATTTTGGAATTCAATCTTTATATTCACTTAACGTGAGGTACTATTACAGAGCTTATGCTAGATATTCATTACAAATTATTATTTACATTACAAATTCAATGATATATTTAATGTTATATTAGCACGCAAACAATTAACAAAAATCCCAATTTACATTTATTCAATCTATGTAATGGGGCTCAAAAATGTAATGACTTACCTAAAACTAAAATAGCAAATCTATTGATAAATACTAGTTGTAGTGACTAAAGATTCATAATTTCTGTGAGGACTTCAGATTGTCGAGAAGAAAGCTATAAGTTAAAATTGTCCCCATAGTAGCAAGTATGAAATTTCTCTTAATCGGCACAATTTTCCAACATGTCAAATTCAATGATATATTTAATATTATATTAGCACACAAACGAATAACAAAAATCCCAATTTCCATTTATTCAATCTATGTAATGGGGCTCGAAAATGTAATGACTTACCTAAAACTAAAATAGCAAATCTATTGATAAATACTAGTTGTAGTGACTAAAGATTCATAATTTTTGTGAGGACTTCAGATTGTCAAGAAGAAAGCTATAAGTTAAAATTGTCCCCATAGTAGCAAGTATGAAATTTCTCTTAATCGGCACAATTTTCCAACATGTCAACGACAAATCCTTCTCGGAGAGGGACAGAAAACGTTGTTGTAACGGCGTCAATTTCCTCTGCTCACACAGTAAGTTTTGTGCATAGTTCCATACGTCTGAGGCAGACTCAGACACCAAAGACCCGGACACCGTCATTCCAAGGAAAGCAACATAGCTGGCAGAAAACAGAAACACTATCGAAAGTGTCTGGACCCAATTGTAGTATTCCTCCGGATGTAGGATAGAAGAAACGCAGAAAAACAAGGTGCACGCGTTGTAGAATGAAGACGTGAACACTAACAAAGACATCTCTGCGTCCATTCTGTCCACTAGCTTTCGGATAGATAAGTATTGACTGAGGATTATTTGGTAATCAGAGGGCGATGCCAAGGTCAAGCTTTCGGTGAACTTCTTTATCATGCAGTCCACTTGGCGACACACAACAGCATAGTACGCAGCGAATATACTCATTGGCAGCATGAGAAAATATATCAGGTTTACTACATAAAGGAGAACGTATATCAGTCTCCAAACTGGAGTATTGATCTGATAGTTAAACGTTATGAAATCTATACCATAGTCGTAGAGCGTACTGATACTTGCTACAGCAATGGGGATGTGAAGTAATGTACTAAGCATAATCCAAATATGTATCCATGTCTCTTTTCTGTCCTTCGAGTCCATATGCAATTGTTTGGTATGTCTTACTAGGGTCTTGGAAATTTCTATGAGAGAACTCATTCGCAAAGATAAAACGCATCTGTGTATGAATGCTATTGCAGTGATTGCAATATTAGCACTGCAGATCGATGTTTGGGATCTATGTATATAAAACGATGTATTGATGCACACATGATGTACCAGTAGAAGAATATTCAAAGTTATCATGAAACCTTTGGCGGGATAAGTAGATAATCCAAATCCAGATAATGCCGTATTCTCAAATATACCAGTCATCCTGAACAAAGTGAATACGTATGAGTATTTATAGCTGTCTCCTTGCTCCTTATATGAAACAGAAATGTCCGAAAAAGAATCAGATTCTGTTTTCCTTTCCTTTGCTTTAGAATTATTAAGCAACATCATGGCCAGCAATTTCTAGCTTTCAAGTCTGGTAAAGCTGTAAAGAGGTAGCTTCAGTAAAACAGGGAAGTAGTATAATGTATAACTCGCCTCCAAATGCTTTATATTCTTTCCATGACTACAATCCTGATGAACTGACTGCGATAAAAGTTTAAGACGTTCTCAGCTTTTATAGTACGTAATCGCAAAGTATGGATTAAAATGGCCTACCACCTTAGGATATCTATCGCAAATATTGACCGACCGTAATGATCTCACATCCCCTTAGAAAATTTAGTAAGTCAATATTATCAATCTTTCTATGACATGGTGTTAATGATGTTTATAATACGTTATTAAAAAGATGTCTTCATGTGTTCAGTAAATCTTAGAAAAATGACCTACATAAAAAAAAAATTCTCAAAACGCTCAGTAAATTGAGAGCGAAATAATATTTTTTATTTCCCTGCACTTGTATATAGTACCTATGTCAAATACAGTAGAACTACAATTATCCGAATCAATTGGGACCGGACCCCATTCGGATAATAAAAAATTCGGATAATTGGATTGTTCCGAAAAAAGGGTCTAGTATGTATTTTAATTAATTATTGTATGTATGCTGAAAATGGGAGAAAAAAACTATTTTTAAACAAAAAGAGCTTTTAATTAATTAAATGAAAAGGCAATACTTTTGCATGTTAAGCGTACTTACAAGTGCTTTACATAAGTACAGTATGTACGTACCGTACTGTAAATGAAAGTCATTGCTTGCCAAACATCTCGGTCAAAGTTAGCTATTTGACTGTCTTCATCCGTTTTCGGACAACCAAGTCGCGCATCCTCTTGATAATGAGAAGTTGCATGTTGTCACACTCGGGCTTTCGCTCCATCCACTTCAACGCAGTTTCTAAGCCGGCAAATGCTTCACTAGCAGATGGTCCCGTGTCTGCTTCAACTTCGACAGTAACGTCATCTTCTTCAACGACACTTTCTTCTCTCAAACTTTCAATAAGTTCATCATCATTTAGAATTTGAAACCCAGAATCATTATTTTGCGAATCGCAATACGTTTCCGTCTTAAATTTTTTAATGAAATTCTGAAAGCGATTCGGATAATCAACGATTCGGATAGTCGGAGTTCGGATAATTGTTGTTGACTTCAACGCAGTTTCTAAGCCGGCAAATGCTTCACTAGCAGATGATCCCGTGTCTGCTTCAACTTCGACAGTAAGATCATCTTCTTCAACGATCTTTTCTTCTCTCAAACTTTCAATAAATTCATCATCATTTAGAATTTGAAACCCAGAATCATTATTTTGCGAATCGCAATACGTTTCCGTCTTAATTTTTTTTTCTGTAATTTTGAAAGCGATTCGGATAATCAGCGATTCGGATAGTCGGAGTTCGGATAATTGGAGTTCTACTGTAGTAATCATGGTTTTTTTTTTGTACAATGCTTGTACACTAAACATGAAAATCTTTGTTTAGTGAAATTACACAAGAATAATTCGAATGAATTGGATATTCGTCAGTTTTGACGCTATATTCTTCCAGAAACAAACATTCAAACAGACATCATTTGTTTTTCAATGAATTACACTTAAAGGATATTTAAATTTAAATGGCAATTAATTAATTAATGGTAAATCTTACATTTTTGTTTGCATAGATGGCACTCCTTTCTAATTTATGAAAAATGTTAAAATTACGAAATTATTGTTATGAATGCAGTGAATGTTTCGAAACTGTGATTAACATTTTTCCATCTTTAAAATCCCAGTTCAGCTATTCTGTTTGTTTTACGATGACATATATTTGCATATAAAGTCTTTTTGTTGGACAATTTCTTAGAAATCTACTATTATAAAAGGAAGTGTTTGTTTGTTTTCTGCCCGCAAAGTCCTGACGAATCTATGACACTTATAGTAATGGGATTTGTCACACAGGTAGTTCGAATTGTTTGCAATTTTTGGGTCATGACAAATTTTAAAAATTTCATCTAGAACATTTTAAAATACATTTAATAGTTTTTCACCGTTTTTTCTTCTTTCGGAAATGAAGAAACATCAAAATTTAGACTTTTCTCCCTCACGTCACAATTGACGCCAGCCTTTGGAACCATGCCAAGTTTTTTTCACCTTACGTCTTGAATGGGAGCGAACAGATTTGAATGACCTTCGTTTCATTCGAGATTCATTCATTTTGATTTCCTGAGAAACGGATTCGAGTGAAACAAAAGAAATTATTAAAGTAAACACTGGCGTTTTTCAGTGCTTTTTTCTAAAGATAGAATAAAAATTTTAACGGATTTGAAATCTGCGGAAAATTTTGTACCAGATAGATACTTAAAACGTTTGATTTTCTTTTAATAAATGATTTATCGATTAAATATCTATATATATAATTCTCTTATTTGGCACGCAAAAAAGACGTTATTTACTATCGCGTTTTGGCAACATTGTACGATTGTTTGTTTACCACGTAGCGCCTCGCGCCTCAATTGAATTTATAGCGTTATCGGATGAAATTTTATTGAGAAAAAAAAATGAAATTTAGTCGAGCTGTTGCAGTTAATAATAGAAATCAAAGAAAGCGGAGGATCTTTTCAGGAACATTTAATTACCATTACAGTTCAACAAGACGCTTGCACTACAACTTTCGACAACAAGCTCAATGAAAAATTGTTGGTGGCTCGACTGCTGGCGAAATATACACACAAACAACATGCTGGGTATTCAGTTTTCAAAGCAGCGCTCACATTTCGAGTCAAAATTTGCTCAAAGTTTTCATTTGAATTATGATTCCAGAGGTATTGTATATATCTTTTCTGTAATATAGCAAATTTAGTTTTGAAAAATATTTTTTTTGGAATATGATATTTTGTAAACAATCCCTTCTACTAGAACACATGTCTTCATGGATGCGAGCGAAGCGAGCATAGGTTCGCGTAGCGAACCAATGAGGATTGCTTTGCAATCCTCCGGGGGTTGGCGAACGTTAGCGAGCAGGGAGCGAGCCCCCTAGTATATATATATTCTCCTGTGTTTCCGTGTCTATTAAAGTTTTAATTGGTTGTGTGCTGTGATGAGCGAAACGAGATACGAAATATCAAAAATTATTACATGTGAAATCGCCGTACACAGCTCACAAAAAGTAAGTTTTCCGATAATATTGTTTTACCAGTATTACTCTAAAACCAACACCATGCAAAAGCAAAGCAAGTTATCAGACAGTGGTGGGAAAAGGTTTTTACACAGTCAGTGTTCACGTACTGTAGGGTTTTTAAAAACATCTAAATGAAGTTTGACGGAAATAAATAAATTTTGTTATGCATCCGTCGTATGACGGGACATTTATCCTAGTACATAATAACTCAATAGTCACATTTTTCTAATGCACACGTGAATTCTTTCAACATTTCAAAGGATTCTTGTTAAAAGGGTATAATTATGCGTATGAACCCTTCAGAGGGTTAGTATAAAGCGTGCCAGGTATCTGAGAAAACAAAATTTAGTGTTCATATATGGCCTAAACTGTAACTAAATATTTATTTCATTTTCCACCCCTGAAGGAAAGCTTTTAATCTAACGAAGAAATGAGTCATCTACTTCCAATGAAATAGTCGGAGCATGTGAACGAAGTACTGGTTGTAAGATCTCATAAGTGTAGATCACGAGGTGGTTTGGAAATCGAAGGGAAAACTAATGTTTTTAGCAGGATATCCAATTTGTCCTACCAGTAGGATAAGTGCTTTCTTCTAACATCCCACCCTCTCATGTTACCTTCGTCCAGATATCTTCAAACCAAGCGATCAGAAAAATAACATGGAGCTGCGCATATGCTCAGTCTATTTCATCAGAAATAAAAACCATGCCCTCACTCAGCGCTTCGTTACCAACCAGTCATACTCGGGTATTGCAACTGTCTTAAATTCCACCAGGTCATTCGTGTTCAATGTCAGAAGCGAGCTCCTGGATTCTGACAGGAATGTTTGCCCAGTGGCCAAACGGAAACAAGCGAATCCTCAACGGTTGGACGTAGCCTGGAAAGTCAAGTTTGTTCAGGGAATATAGGTCATCAGCAACGGAATTCCCGGCAGATCGATGATGGACATTGCCAGTCATCTCTATGAGTCGAAATCAACAATCAAATGTTTGATACACGACGACATCAGACACAAATCCTATGTTATGAGAAGAGGGCTGTTTCTGTCCGATAGAAACTGGGAGAACGGTGGGATCTTCATGTTACTGCTAATATTGGATTTATATCTCGCCTGATTTTACACTCTTGATGTTTGTCTCGACGAGGTATCTCGTCATTATCAAAATTTACCAGATCTGGAAGGCAGGGATACCTCTTCATTCATAAAATTGAAGAGATGTTGATGGAAAAGACATCTCGTCATTCATGAAATTGAAGAAATCTTGTTGGAAGACCCATTTCGTCATTCATAAAATTGACCAGATTTTGATGGAAGAGATATCTTGTCATTCATAAAAGCGAAGATATCTTGATAGAAGAGATATCTCGTCATTCATGAAATTGAAGAGATCTTGATGGAAGAAACATTTCGTCATTCATAAAATTGACCAGATTTTGATGGAAGGGATATCTTGTCATCCATAAAATTGAAGAGTTCTTGATGGAAGAGACATCTCGTCATTCATGAAATTGAAAAAATCTTGGTGGAAGAAACATTTCGTCATTCATAAAATTGACCAGATTTTGATGGAAGAGATGTATTGTCTGTACTATTATAAAATGAAATGTTTGTTTGTCTGTCTGTTTGTTTCGTGGCCGCAAAATCCTGACCATCTATGGCACTTACAGCAATGAGATTTGGCACAAAGGTAGTCCGAATGTTTTGCAATTTTTGGGTCGCGGCGAATTTTAAAATTTAATCTAGAAGATTTTTAAATGAATTTAATAGTTTTATTCTCTACTTGGTTCTTTAAGCGCGTTTCTTCCGCGAAAGAAGAAACACCATAATCTTGAATTTTTCTACCCACGTGACCATGCAATCAGTCTTTGGATACATGCCAAGTTATTTTCATCGCGGGGAACCAACACCTACTATAGAGAAAATTATAATTTTTCGTTTCCGCTTTGATTTTTACGTTTCCTGTCCCATTTCCGCGAATGAGAGCAAGAAATAAAAAACATATTGACTGGGATTGTTAAGTTTTTTTTCGTAAAATCGGAATCGATTAAAAATAGATTCCGATTTATAAAAATAGATACCGGAAAGATAGATTAAAAATTTCAACGGATTTGAAATCTGCGGAAAATTTTATTTCAGATTGATACCTAAAAATATGATTTTCTTTAAATAAATAATTTTTAAATTGAATATATTTTCTACGGATTTGATATTTGCGGAAAATTTTACACCAGATATATACCTTATGTTGTTGTTGTCGTGCGGGCCATATATGGCCCAATTGGGGGTGCCATTGCCCTGGAGGGTTGGACTTCTTCATACATGACACACCCGTCTTACAGGAAGGTCCCTTTCACACATCCATTCACTCACACATATCGTAATTTAGATCCCAATCAGAGGCCGATAATCCCCTAATCAGGTACCTCCAGAGGTATTGATTTGGTATGGGAACATGGGGGACTTTGTGACCACGGCGTATTTAACGTGCCCCAGCCACCATTAGCGAACACGACGGTCTTTAGCCAGGTCTAAGCGCCGATCTCGCAAACATCAGAATTGTAAGCTCCGCTGAGGACAGAACCCACAACCCTTCTGATGCGAGCCCGACCGAAGGTCACGGCCCAACGCTTTACTGACTGAGCTACCGCGGCTCATATATACTTTATATCAATGTCCCATTTCCGCGAATGAGAGCAAGAAATAAAAAACATATTGACTGGGATATGCTGGGCTAGGCACGCAGTGGCTAGTCGTAAAATAAAGGGATCTTGATGGAAGAGATATCTCGTTATTCATGAAATTGAAGACATCTTGATTAAAGAGACATCTCGCCATTTATAAAATTGACCAGATATTGATGGAAGAGATATCTTGTCATTTATAAAATTGAAGAAATCTTGAGGGTAGATATATTTCGTCCTTCATAAAATTAGTCATGTCTTGATAACCACGATATGTCGTCTAAACCACTTGAAGGATTAACCCCCTGGACCATCATGTGTTAAGTGCCTTTGGGAGGTAGTTAGGCAGATAATTAATTAAAGTCGCATTGAAACAACACAACGGGCTATTATGAAGTGTCTTTTACTCAATAACTAACAGTATTTATGAAATCTGATATCGTCCAAATGACTGTCTTCTGCTGTGCTGCAAGTGTGGGCTCTTTATACCCGATCTACCGTTACGTTTGAGCCCACTTCCGGAGTGATTTGTTCAATTTCTTCGCTAAAATATTGCTTAAGCAGTTGCTGCAGGCTTGTTCCCAAGTACCCCTCAGGAAAAAAGTCCATTGAGTCGAATAAGGGGTACAGTCAGTATTACCAGATTTAGACATTATTCGAATAGAAAAAGCATCCTTAAGAATTTGAATGATTGTTGCACGCGCTGGTTAACATGTTGGACTAAACGACAATCCAATCACAACTGACGACACAAGCTTTAGAGAAAAAGTAGCGTCAAAATAAAATAGCCAGAAGAAATTGAACAAATCACGTGATCGAAAGAGCCCGCATTTGCAAAACAACCAGATGCAGTTATTTGGTTGGCATCAAATATTAAATTTAAAAAATCAGTAATTGAGTAGCCAATTAGTAAAAAATTTAATTAAGAATGTTTTTTTATTTAAGGTGGTCACACATACAGCATTCAAAGGGAAAAGCTTTGATAAACTGTATCACCTAAAGTTTGTTTATCTCAAAGGGCATACAGTGCTTATATTCACTTTCTTTTAAACAGTACAGACAAATTAAGTTAATATTTTAAAATTAAGTAATATATACTTCCAATTTTTACGTAAATTCAATCTACAAGTGAACAACCTCCTGAGTAAATACATGCGTATTTTCTACCAAACCAAAATATGTAATCCATGTTTCAAAAAATATATATTAATAAATTGTAATATTTCATTAATTGATTTTTTTAGGAAAATTTTTCTCTCTCTCATACAAATATTTGAAGATCTTTATATTAGACAAAAATAATTTAGCTCTTATATTTATGCAACATTTCGATTTTATTTTGTAGCTCTAATGATAATTCAACTTACTGCCAAGTTTTATGTGTCTAAGTTAAATAATTTACGAGTTATAGTTTGTACACAGTATTAAAAATTCTCATTCTGATAAAGGTGCAATTCAATTTATGCTGAAAAGGTCGAAACTGAAATGGGGTGTCAGAAAAATCTTAATTGTAAACGAACTGAAGCTAATTTGTATGCGTTTTCTACCACATTCACAACATTTCAGACCTTCTAAATCTATCAAAATTGAAAAACCGTGTTTTTGTAGTTTTAAAAGTATTGTCACCTCTTAAAAGTCATTCTAAAAGAAAATGGCGCCCTTTCAAATAAAATATCCTGTGGTTTCAAAAGCAACATCGAGTACGTTATAGGGGCTTAAGGCGGTTTTACTGAATAACTTTTTACTGTGTAAAATTGAACACGACTGCTATATTCTGTGAATATATATTAGTTTTTCTCCTGAATATTTTTGTTTTCCTCAGTGTCAAATTTTATCTTCACATAGCTGAAACACCATGTTAAATGTTTTCTTTGGGTGTACTATGCACACGCGTTATGCACCTGTGTGTAGATATTGAAGAATTTAAGGAATTCATGATATATACACCTTGAATATCTTGAAATGATATGTTAACCCTTCATACGTGCGAAGTCAAATACCCTTTCAGCGTTTCTCAGAAATCGATAAACAAACACTGGAGATATATGGTGGATATTGACCTTCTAATGAAATAGACAGAGCATGTGAGCGGAGACGCTGTCATAAGATCTCAGAAGAGTAAATCACGTGGGCTTACGAATTGACTTGGGATTTTAGATTAGTGTTTTTAATCGTACTGGATAATCACTTCAACCTAGCAATTTCTCCAACATTTGTATCCATGCGTTTTCCCACAATCACGTGACAGATCTTCAAACTTAGTGACCGGGAGAAAAATCATGAATCTGTGTTCACATACTGAGTCTATTTATTTTAAAGGTAAACGGTGGGGCTCCATCTAATATGTAATTTCAGGATCTATTTGCTCTACACGGTTCCACCTGGATTAGATTTTTTCGGAACCCAACCAGAAATGGTACCAAGCAGAAAATACCAAAGCTGTTTTCCTCATTAACTCACTGGCCGTAATATTAGATACGATTAGTGTTGTCCCTAGTGATAACTGAAGAGTCAATAATACTAAATAACCTTGTGAAAGCAGGTTTGTATATTTTGCACCTATGGATCCCAAGCCTTTGTGTAATCCCTGGAAATGAACGCGTCGATCAACTAGTTAAAGGGGCGGAAGCACGCCCCAGTATGACAAAGCTGTAATTTACCAACAAACTAAAGGGGAGTTATTTAAGGCAATTAATTTGAATGCAAAGAGTGAACATCATCCAAAAGCTGCTTAGTCACTGTTGCTGAATTAAACACCAATAGAGATACCAAGAAGACACTTTTCATTACATTTTATATCATGAATAGACCAACTTTTTGCAACAAATGCAACTTTTTTTCACACGTTCTAGGCTGCATGTAAAGTACTAAAACCAAAATTATTCCTCCATGGGGCGTATCGTGAGTTAGTTATAACCGCAACATAAATTCAATTTTCTGCATAAATGCAACTTTTTAAATAAATGCAACCACCTGCAACTTTTTAAAATTAAGCTTTAAATTAATTAATATGAAATTTCTATTTCATTTTTTGCCCTCTGAATCAACTCTTCAATCACGTGTGTCTGATCTTGCGAACGCGCGGATCAAACAAGAAGTTCATGGAAAGAAGGTGTTCGTCCTAACAGACGAAAGTAAATAAATGGCAAGTACTTTAACACATTGGTTGCCACTCTTGATAAACCAGAGGAAACTTGCGTAATCGACTGCAGAGTTTACGAGGTGAGTGTCGAACATCAATATGTTCTTCACCTTGTAGAGGACGTTTTAAAATTTCTGAATTTTGAGCGAAAGGATTTTGCGTTTCTGTTATCCGATACAGCATATTATATGACTGCGGCTGGAAACACATTCTAGATGCTTTATTCGCGATTGTTCCAACTTACTTGCGTGGCACACTAGCTTCACAACTGCAGAAAAAGTCCGCGGATTTTACTCAAAAAGTTTGCTGAAAATCAAAAGCAGCTACGAATGTTTGATTCGTCTCGTAGAAAAATCGGAATCGAAAGCATACCACATTGAGTCAGCTTATGAAGATATCAGATCGATGGATTTTAAAGAAGATCCTTTCAACCTTAAAGCGTATCTTATAAACGATCAGAATAATGACCTGACGGTTATTGCTACACTTTCCCGAGGTGATTTTCCCCCAAGTCAGTATGTACTACTGCAACAATGTCAGGCAACATCAGTCTGTGTTGAGCACAGTTTTTCAATGTTAAAAAAATTACTGGCCAAAGATCTGAAATTCAACGACATCAACGTTCTTCTGTATTTAATTATGTAATAAACTATCGTTGTACATGACTGAAATTGTCAATAAATTTGAATTTTTTCATTTTTTACAAGTAATTTGTTTTAGATTTTAGTGTATCAAAAATAAATGCAACTTAATTTTCATAAATGCAACTTTAGTGAATGATAAATGCAACTTTTCTCCTTTTTAATGCAACAAAAAAGTTGACGTAATCATGAATGGATATTACGACTGTTTGAAGGGCTATTAGACAAATAAAATCGGAAAGACTGTATGCCCCTCCAATGCTTATGAAGGTCGATCATTCAAAAAAGTGAGAAGATATCTGTTATTGATGAGACAACCTTTCTTTTGAAACAGGCTGAAAACTCAAATTGAAATGGAAAACTTTCCGTCTTTTGCAATGAGATAAAAAAAAAGGAAGAACACAGTTGACTGTAAGTCTAGTTTTTAATTTTAACATTCTTATCTAACAAAACTGTGTGTTCGGTTTTAAAATTTCTTCTAAAATCAAGTCGTATGTTTTTCAATTTGAACTCTTTTGACGTAATGCGAGGATTTGTAAGTTATTATGAGTTTCAATGTTCTTTTGGTCCGTTTTCTTTTCATCAGTCAGGTACATCACTTTAATTTCGTGATCGCGATATCGAAATTTCAATGAGAAAAGGTAATCAGTCTCTGTGATGAGTTTACTTTGTTTTGTACTGATGCATTAGTGTTTGAGAAACAAAAAACACGAAAACGAGTATCTTAGATTAAAGTTGACGGACTATAGTTTCTTTTTATTCTTGAAATATGCATCAAGTACCTTGCACAAATGTATATATAATAAGGATGCTGATTTCCTGGTCGAAAGATTCCTGGTTCGAATCCAGGGTAAGGCATGGATGTTTGTTTGTCCGGAGTAAATGTGTAGCCCCTAAAAATGAATTGTATCTAGACAGTATATATGTGCACCAGGGTAATACCAAGTAGTTCACAATTCTGCCCTTGTTGAATGATAATGATTAATGCTCAATTGGCCTGAATAAAAATTTCAAAGGAAAACACTTAACGAAATGTGCCTAAAATAATTATTAAAGTAAAAAATAATATCTGACACGCCAAATTAGCGACAATAACATCAAATTGAACTTTATGAAAACAATTTAAAAGGAAAATGTAACCATGCTCACTGCTACTGGTATACGATTGGCGGGGAGGGGGGTTGTGTGTGTCTCAATTTGGCGATATTTTACACTAAAAGGCTTCAAACATATCGCACCCCGGCAAGAAAAGTGACACAACTCAAAATTGCAGAATTTGAGAAACATCAACTTAAAGGATACTATAAAGCTTATATTGAAATAGTATAAGCTTCTAACACCATGTTTTAACTTCCATATTTTAGGTAAGTATTTATGGTGGTAACTTCTATTATCTTCTATAGAATAATAATATAACACGCTGGGGCACATGATACATATTTTTCAACGACATAACATCAAAATGTTTAGTTTTTGAATTGCGTCACATTTTTTGCCGGGGTGCGAGAGGTAAAAAGGAGCAATTAGACTTTTCCTCGACCGTTTTCAAACTAATTTTAGGCTCCTGGGAAATTTTTATTTAAAGAAGGGGTTTTCATGACAATCTCAAACAGACACTAATTCCGATGAGCTTTTTCGTAATCCCAAAAATTTGAAATGGTAGTCACACGAAAATTTTCTCCCTGATGAAAATCTAGAAATAATTTTTTCTAGATTATTCAGAAAGGTTAGAAAATCCGTAAAACTCAGGAAATTTTCAAATGTATATTTTTCTTTCATATAATCGTACACCTTTATTATTGTGAAGACAATGAAATGGTTAATTACTTTTCGAACCTGGCCAGATTTATGTTAATTTCTCAGGACCTTTTCAAACATCATGCCTCGGTACCATGGTACACTGGTGCCCCTTCTATGGCGAAAGGTAGGTCATAGCAAGCTCTTCTTTACAATGTGCTTGCCATAGATAAAGCCCATCTCTTAGTACTATTACTACTGACTTCTCGAAACGACTAAGTCATTACAGTAAAACAGACACCTACCTAATCAATTATGAACTTACCTACCACTACAAAAATTAATTTACAATACAGTTAGCAGTGTAACCAAAATCCACCATGGAATACCTTTTGGTAGACAAAGTTTAACTACCTTTCACATGCTATGCTAAGAAAAAACCCTAGAATTAATCACTGATCAGAGCCTCCTACAGTTTTACACTAATCCTACCTCCACTCATTAATCTCTCCTTTTAATTCATTCCCTCGGAACTATATAATGGCCTCTATTTACCTAGCTTCTTTTGCAAAGGTCGCGGAGTAATCTAAATATAATTCAAGAGACGCGGAGGAATATCATCGAGGTAAAATAAACAAAACACCTTTCGATCGTAAAATGAAAAAGACCAAAATAAAAATAATATTCGAATCCCACCCACCCTTGTGGACGGGCGCTGTTTACTTAAGCGCGAAAAGGAAAGGCGTTCTATATTTAGCACATTATTGAAAATGCAGAGAGTGCCCTTACAGGGAAAGAGAACGGACACAAAACGTCAATAAAATAAAAAAAAACTTTTGCGTGAAATGGAGAGTTTTTTAGAAAGGAAAAAATTCTGGAAAGTAGAGAGGGAAATCTCGGTAATCCTACTATTCCTTTCTATTGAAAAATGTAATTGATAGCTTACGTTCTTGTCTGCTAGACTAAGAATAATTGTGTTATAAAAGGTAAAACTTGATATTTAAGGTACCACATCTGAAACTGAATCAAAAATTTATTTTCTACAGTGTACTTTAGTGGTAAAGAGTCATGTGAGGCTTGGAATCCGAGTCTATAGAGTCTGTAATTGGAAGTCCTTTTACATAAAATATCAAGTTGAAAGATTGTTTGATATATTTTATAAAAAGTTACGGTTACGATAGGATTTTAAATTTGCGAGGCAATGGAGTAGCACAACGGGACATTTGCCGACGTTCCGGGATCAATAACACCAAGATCAGAGGATAATCACTCGCAAATTTTAACCATGTGGTGAGATTATGCTTATAAGAGTTGATTTTTTATTCTTTAGCCCCATACACATGAAGCTGAATCAAAAATTATACTTTTTATAATGAACCTCAGTGGAAAAAAATTGTGTTGCTGGTAAATAATCATATGGGGCATGGAATCGAAGTATATTATAGAAAAACGCTTTCAAATAATTTATTTAATTGCAACTTCAAAAACATCGATTATACTGCATCGTAACAAACCCAATTTTCTATTCGTATTTGAGACTTAGATGTACTAATGATTCTGAGTTTGAAGCTCCCTGAGCATTCTTTCATCCATGTGAACTAATTAAACCAGTGTCTAAGATTACCGATAGAATGCGAAAAAACACTCTATGATTTGTTCCTTGATGCTTTAATTATTTTCAGTAATTATTTATTAAATGATATTTTAAGTTTCATTAAATTTACAGAAGACATGGTTTTTTTTAATTATCAAAACGGTTGTTTTAATAATCAAAAAAGTAGACTAAAATCTTATGGGTATTTCCGTTGTTGCATATTCTATTACTGTTTTTATATATGTCTTCAGTTGCTCCAATGTTAAATAGTTCTTTGCTTGAACTTCTCTGCCTGAGATTCTTTTATAATTTTAAAGAGGATTAACTCGATACTGCATGACGGGCGGCCTAGTGAAAACACAGAATTATGTTTCTGTTGAAACACGTTCGATGAGTAAACATGATCCTGGTCTTGCTATATAACCCTTTTGGTGTCAGCATGTTCATCAAAGGATGTAAAACACGTTTCTGTTTCACGTTGTTGCCTTCTAATTTATGCTTTTCAGTTTTTAATGGAAGGGGTACTGATTAATGTAGCCAAATCATCCTAGATCATCACCAAAATTCACAATATTACGCTGTATACTTTATAATATCCAAAAAAAAATCCAAAGAATTTTTTTACCACATAAAAACCAAACTGTCAAAAATGGAAAAAGATGACTAGATTCTGCTGTGTCGGGTCTATCATTAAAGTGTTGATTGGTTATGTGACGTCATGAGTAGGCGGAGTTTCTAATTGTTTTGATTGGTTATGTGATGTCACGAGCGATACTAGATACGAAATATCAAAAATCATTGCATTCGAAATCGCCATAGAAATAACAATGAGTATAAAACTATTGCCGTACGCAGCCAATATTATTTTATCAATGTTGATCAAAAATTAAGATTTCCAATAATATTGTTTTATCAATATTTCTCTAAAAGCAACACCATGCGAAAGCAAGTTGACAGATAGTGATGGGGAAAGGTTTATATATAGCCAGTTATCAACAAACGTTGACTGAGAGTAGTAACAAAAGATTTATACATAGCCAGTGATCACACAGCGTCAGATTTAAAATATATATAGATTAAGTTTCACCTAAATAAATAAATTTGTTATGCATGCGTCATATGACGGGTCATTTATCCTATTTTTTAAATAAAACTTTAATTGTGAACGTCAAATTGAACTTCCTGAAAGCAATTTGTTACATAAAAAGTAATCCTGCTCTTTAGTAGTTAAATACTTGGTCGCAATTTGAAATAATAGATTTTTTACTCATGATGTTGCCATATATATCCCAACTGGGCAACTTTTCGTAAATGTTTGGGGGTATGTTTTTTATATTTAGTGACACACGCACACATAAAGAAGTTTATAACGACAATCTAGAAATACTGATTCCAATGTTTTTCTTTCAAGATTGCCTCAGCTTGGCATCAAAGATATGAATTGGCATCATTTGAAAATTTACTCCCTAAAGAAAAATCCAGATATTTTTTCAGTCCAAAAACTTTTTTATAATACTAATAACTACAGTATTTTTTCAGTCAGACCTGGAAACCAAGCATTTTTTCTGAAAGCATTCCGGTAAAACCGGAAAAGTTGGCAATGACATGGCCTTCGCTTTGAAATCTTTTAAGGACTATCTCTGGGGAGATAGGTCCTTTAAGATTTCTTATCGTCAGGTAAAAATACCTTCTATATCCACTTATACCACTTTTTGAAATTCAACAAGACCATTTCTAAGTAGTGTGTTGGGGGTGCACTTACACATAAGCGGAAAATAAGGACGACCAAAGGACAGGCGCAGTGTGCCTCCACCTTCACATAACACGACCAGTAAAGTTTCCGATATTATTAATTTTATATTTTTTCGCTTTTTGTGGGTTCATATGTGTAAGTTCCTTTCCGATTGTGATTAAATGATTAGGAATTGGTATATCTTGTGTTTCACATTATAATACCTAAAAACTAATACTCATCAAAAATGGGTAAATCTCACGGAACACGTATATTTCCTGGAGTGATTTTTCAATTAAACAGCCATGAGAAAGACATACTAAAAGAAGTTACATCAGAGAAAATAGCAGTTTCCTACATCCCGATGTTAAAATATATGTATTGATTCGTGAATAGAGTCTGAAAACAGTTGAATAGAGTGATCATTTAATGTTACGGCATTTAGGAAACCCGGAGAATGAATATTAACCTATCGAAATTATTTTCTTAATATTTGGTTGGGAGGCCATTATTTTAGAACATCAAATGTTTTCATAAGTGAAGATGGCTTGTTGGAGTTACCACGTAGGCAGATTATCCTAAGGAACCATCCTGAATACTAAATTACTGTTATCTGACTGTTAAAAGAGTCTATAAATATTATATTTTAATCTGTTAAATTCTGTCATAAATTCTCGTAGTTTTCTCACTTGATCTACTGAAGTGTACTTCATCCTCTCTAGACGACTTCTGAGCTTTCGTCATTTTGATGAAGCAGATGAAATCAAAGCTTTGACTTTATATTAGTTGCTCATGGTATCAGTTCTTTTAAATCACTCAATTAAAAATTTCTACACTATTTGAATGATGTCTGTACTTTGATATCCCTATTCTAGTTTTTTAAATATTGTTATCAATGTTACTCACATTTAATATTATTCCAATGCTTATTTATTGAAGCTTTGTCATACCACTGAGGAATACATTCTGCAATCTGCAGCCATCCATGCATGACTTCAAATCAGTCATCATCTTTTTTACACTATTAGAATATTTACTAGAAATGGATGAAATCAAGAAATGGATGTTGTTAATTGAGGCGTGAACCGCAAAAGGACCTATATCCACCCCTAGTAATTTTCCAGCATTTGCGAAAAACTATTGCAAATACATTATAGGTGGAAAAAACTAAAAAAAACTCGTGTGTGTGTGTGTTATTCTTACCAACTCATAATATAACCCTCTTTCATGCATCAACAATTTACCTGTATATTCGTAGAGCTGCACAGCTGTTAAAACACCATTCAATTCATTTTCAACCGAGAATGGATATAGGCTCTTTTGAAGTGACACTCCTCAATTAACCAGTTTGTGTGTTATGGTTGGATGGTTGGTTGTTTCGGCATTTTATGTCACAAGGCCCATATTTGGCTAAGCTGGGCCAAACGCTAAACGTCAAAAATGTGGTGAAAAGTGGAAAAAATGATTGGAGAATAAAGAAGTGGGATGAAAGCAGAAAATCTATTATAACTAGTGGTAGCACCTATTAACTAAATAACGGACACTGCTTCTATTCCTATCACGGCGTCACTCTTTCTTATCCTACAGGCTTTTATCCACACAATGTCTCACAATCGACTAATAAAAGCAAACAGGACAGTCTAAGGTCGCAATTATCCACACATACCTAACTACTCCTGTGAACTTAATAAAGATCTCACGCGTTTAGTGATCTATTAACTAGTGGTAGCATATTTTGAATTCGGGCACTGTGAAATTTCGCATTGGTATACCGGGAAATCGAGTTGCCGATTTCCTAATGACAGTAAATACCACTTGAAAGGTCCGTGAAGTAGATACACACCAAAAGGAGATGTGCCTCAGAGGTCGAAAGAAAAGGTAGAGAAAGTTCCCTTGGACATCCTGGGATCACGACTACTAGGTTTACCAGAGGCAGTAAATCCTACGGAAAAAATTAGATCACGGATTCGTGAAGGTCATATAATCCTATAGAAGACGTGTGCTCCTGGATTAAAATATTTCTAAAATTGGAGTTCACGCGGACCCACCCACCAGCATAATGAACAACTTTTTCGTCTGTGTAGAATAATATTAAATATATAATTAACATAGCCACCACTACAAAAAATGAACTTCCAATACAGTAGCATAAAGCAAGGAAACCTGTCTCCACCATAATTTATTGCTAGCATAATTTATTTTAGACCTGAACATCTACCATAATCACTTGATCCAAGTGAAAATAAAGGGTTTCGAATATGTACTGAATTTACACAGCCTGTCCTTAAAAACAACACAAATGATTTGGTTTTGAGATCTATGGCTTATGAGACTATTAATACTCTATATCCTGAAAATGATTGGCTCCGGTTTTATACCGACGGCTATCTTGTGATAAATGCATTAATTCGGGAGCAGGTGTCTTCTGTGACTCCTTTGCTTTCTATTCCCCAGTTGGGAGATATAGAACTGTTTTTGATGGTGAGATTGATGCCATTTGTATTGCCCTCTCTCAGCTCCAGTGTCATTTGCGTCATTTTTCCAGAGTGGTCATTTTGTCCGACTCGAGAGCCGCCTTGCAAGCAATTAATTATACTGGAGCCCCATATTCTGCAGCCATTGCGAATTGCCGGACTCTCCTAAGTTTTCCGTCTCGCAATCATAAGACTATTTGCCTGCAGCGGATACCAGCCCATTGCGGCGTAGAGGATAATAACTACGCTGATCTGCTGGCCAAAAAAGGGGCCGAGATTACTCAAACTGTAAATGATTAAATCATTTTTATAATGTAAAGACAGTCATCAAATCAATTTTTAAGAAGAATTTAGAAAAAGAGTTTCCAAAAAAAAAAAAAAATTCCCAGAAATCCTGGTGGTAAAATATCCCAAATCTTTCTGACTGGCCTAGGATGAAAGCAGTTGCAGAATTCCGCCTTGCCACTGGTCAATACTGCTTTGCAAGGCATTTACATCGCATAGGCATCCTTGACAATCCACGCTGCAAGCTTTACAACCTTCAAGAACTCATGGACTACACTCATGGACTGCGACACTGTCCTGCGCTCTCTACTACAACTTTGTGGGGACATTACTAGGAAGCGAGGATCTGAATGGGTCCATAGACTTTCCTATGTTGCCTTTTGTTGCATTGCTTTTGTTCTGTTGTTCGGCTTTAGTTTTGTCTTTTGTACCCGACTTTGTAAATGTAAAAAACATGTGTGCCCCTGGATTAAAAGTATTTCTAAAATTGGAGTTCACACGGACCCACCCAGCAGCATAATGGGCAAATTTTTTATGTGTGTAAAATAATAATAAATGCATAGTTAACATAGCCACCACTACAAAAATTAACTTCCAATACAGTAGTATAAAGCAAGGAAACCTATCTCCACCATGAAGTACCTTTTGGTAGACAAAGTTGACTGTGTTTCACACATTTGATGAATAAGTCATTGGCAGAAGTTACCATGAATACGCACACTTTCAAAAACAATCTGCTTTTATTCCTGTCACGGCTTCACTCTTTGTTTGTCATACAGGCTTCTCTCTACACGATGTCTCACAATTGATTGCTAAAGTCAAATATTAAAGTCGCAATCATCCACACTTACCGAAACACATCCATGACCCTAATAAAGATCTCACGCGTTTGGCGACCTATTAACAAGTGGTAGCATCTATTGAATTCAGGCACTGCTAAATTCTGGAACACTGTGGTGGACATATTCGCCACTACAAAAATTAAATTCCAATACAGTAGGTAACGCAAGGAAACCTATCTCCACCATAAAGTACCTTTAGGTAGACAAAGTTGCTTGTCTTTCATACGTTTTGATGAATTATTCATTGGCAGAAGTGATCATGAACACGTACTTTCAAAAACAAGTTGCTTATATTTCTATCACGGCTTCACTCTTTGTTGTCATACAGGCTTGTCTCCACACGATGTCTCACAATTGACTGCTGAAGGCAAATAGGAAAATCTAAAGTTGTAATCATCCAGACATACCAAAACACACCCGTGACCTCACTAAAGATCTCACAGTCCCATGCGTTTTACGATCTATTTACTAGCGGTAGTATATATTGAATTCAGGCACTACTAAATTCTGAAAGAGGAACACTGAGGTGAACATATTCACCACTTCAAAAATTAACTTACAATACGGTAGAATATAAAGCAATGTAATTTATCTTCGCCATGAAATACTTTTGGTTTTGTAAGACAAAGTTACTCTGTCTTTCTAAAAATAGGTATTGAAATAGAATTATAAAATAAAACTGGTTAGTATCAGTGTAAGGCTTTTAGTTAATGAATCCAGTTTGAATAAAACGTCGTTATCGAAAGGGAAAAGTAATTTACACAAGGTGACGTGACAAGAATAAATACTATTCCTCTGATTCAGACGTTAAGTTTATGTAATCTCTGTTTCGTCAACATTATTTACGCATCGACTTTCTAACGAAACAGGCAGAGCATGAGAACAGAGTAGCTGTTGTACGATCTTTGAAGGTTAAATCATGAGGACTTAAAAATCATTATAGCCGATTGCTATCGAAGTGTATACTAGTATTTACGATCACAGTGATTCATTTTAACCAATCAATAACTTGGGATTTATGCTTTTTCCCACAATCATAATGATAGATCTTCAAAAAAAAGACCGGAAGAAATAGCATGAAACAGCATAAAGATGTTCCGTCTTTTTCATTAGAAGGTCGATATATTTAAGATATAACATCAGTTAAATAAGCTTATTCTGTCTCCAATTGATCTTGTTTAAAGAAACAAGCAGAAAAATATGCATCGTAATTGAATATCTCAAATTCACATTTGTATATACGTGCTTCAGAAAAATTAATATTCCTCTTATTTGATTATACTTAAATTTAATTCCATTTTCGTCTATAAAATTAACACATGCATCCATCTGGAAAGACGACTTTTGCTACAACCCCTTTTATTTCATTATATTACAATTACATGACGGGTTTACTTTTCTAGTATTTTCATGAAAAACGCAAATTGGATACATGCTTGACTATTAAGTTAAGCAGTGCTTATTAGTTTGTTCCGTTTAATCAAATTACAAAACAGATTATTAAGTTAGATGTGAAGGAAAATTGTTTTTTTTTTCATCAAAATGATTCATATTTTCATAATTTGATTTCCTCTTTTCCTTTGAGTTTATATTTTTCGAGATCTTACTGTATAAATTAAGTAGTGTTATTTTGAAATACATGGGTTTTTATTATTTTTGAGCTGTTTAAAATTCGTCAGAATTTCTTTCATCATAAGAAATGTTATAAATGATGTTAACAAAATTGTTTTTCCAAAAGGCATTAGATTCCCTAAGAAAATTAGATCAAGATCAACTGAAGAAAGCTTGGATTCCTTATGCTGTGCCTAAAACAAAATTAATAAACACTAATAAATATAAAACTCTACTGATATTTTATATTTTTATACCTGATGGATATTTTATAATTCCCGTGTAGTTAATACTAGGGGGCCCGCCCCCTGCTCGCTAACGCTCGCCAATCCCCTGAGGATTGCTTTGAAATCCTCATTGGTTAGCTCCGCGAACCTAAGCTCGCTTCGCTCGCATCAATGAAGACATGTGTCCTAGCAGAAGGGATTGTTTACAAAATGATATTCCAACAAAATATTTTTCAAATCTAAATTTGCTGTATTACAGAAAAGGTATACACAGTACCTCTGGAATCAGAATTCAAATGAAAACTTTGAGCAAATTTTAACTCGAAATGTGAGAGTTGCTTTGGAAATTGAATACCCAGCATTTTGTTTGTGTGTACATTTCCCCAGTACTCGAGCCACCCATGCACTTTTTCATTGAGTTTGTTGTCAAAAGTTCTAGTGCAAGCGTCTTGTTGAACTATAATTGTTGGCCCTGAAAAGGACCCTTTTTTAAATGGCCCTGAAAAGATCCTCCGCTTTCTTTGATTTCTGTGATAAACTGCAACAGCTCGACTATAATTCATTTTCTTTTCAATAAAATTTCATCTGATGACGCTATAAATTCAATTGAAGCGAGAGGCCTCGTGGTAAACAAACAATCGTACAATGTTGCCAAAACGCGATAACAAATAACGTCTTTTTTGCGTGCCACGTAAGAGAATTATATATATATACTAGGGGGCCAGCCCCCTGCTCGCTAGCGCTCGCCAACCCCCGGAGGATTGCTTTGCAATCCTCACTGGTTCGCTGCGCGAACCTATGCTCGCTTCGCTCGCATCAATGAAGACATGTGTCCTAGCAGAAGAGATTGTTTACAAAATATGATATTCAAAAAAAAAAAAACATTTTTTTTTTCTAATCTAAATTTGCTGTTTGCAGAAAAGATATATACAGTGCCTCTGAAATCAGAATTCAAATGAAAACTGTGCAAATTCTGACTCGAAATGTGATCGCTGCTTTGGAAATTGAATACCCATCATGTTGTTTGTGTGTACATTTCCCCAGCACTCGAGCCATTCACTTTTTCATTGAGTTTGTTGTCTAAAGTTGAAGTTCAAGCGTATTGTTGAACTACAATTGTTGGCCCTGAAAAAATACCCCGTTTTCTTTGATTTCTATTACAAACTACAACAGCTCGACTAAAATTAATTTTTTTCAATAAAATTTCATCCGATTACGCTATGAATTCAATTGAGGCGCGAGACTTCGTGATGGTAAACAAACAATCGCACAGTGTTGCCAAAACGCAATAACAAATAACGTCTTTTTTGCGTGCCACGTAAGAGAATTATATATATAGATAGATTAATGTGTCTTCTTTTGCAATAGATCACTATTTAACTTCGTTTTAAATTTGAAATGCCAATATTTGTATTTTTAAATTTAATTTATTTTAATTAATTTATTTAATTATTTTGAAAACGTTCATCGATAGTATAGATGATAAAATGATTTAGTAAGCAATTGAGATAAAACTCTAGTGATTTGTGGTTATCTGTTCTGTCGTCTTCCGTTATTAAGTCAATTTCAGTTTCATGAAAGACTTCTTTTGATAAGTAACAAGAGTTCATTCCCAATCGACTTGAATGGGGAGAAACCAATATGGGAACAAGTTCTGGGCCAAAAGTAGAACAAACTGGCATTAGACTGTGAAAAGGTGTAGAGACGGTTGATTTCATAGTTCACTATATAAAGCAGTCACGATAATCAATTGTATCAATATTATAACTAGATAATATTATGAGAACACAACTATTCTTTAGCATAATCTATACACACTAAATAGACTAAAGTATTTGGACACAGCAGAAATTCGGAGGGAGGATCCATCTTAGTGATGAGTTGTTTTCCTGGTTAGGACTCGGCCCATTGCTTTATGTACCTGTACCATGAATGCTGACGTGTACCTCGACATTCTGGATAATTTGGCCTCGCCTACACTATGGCAATACTACGCAGATGATGGTTGTTTCTTTGAACAGGATCTAACTCCATATCATACTGCAAAACGTGTGCTGGATTAGTTTCCTGAAAATGAGAGGAATTTGATTGACTGGCCTATTCGGAGCTCCGATCTCAATCCGATCGGAAAACTGGAGCAACGAGTAGGACACCACCACGCACGCCCATCTTCTCAACAATCTCTGCTCGCAGCCTTGCAAGAGGCATATGGCGAGCCATTCCTACCCAGACTTACAGAGAATTTGTGGAAAGTATGCCTCGAAGTGTTGTAGTTGTAATACCAGTATAAAGAGGGACCACCCGTTACTAAATAGAATAATAAAGCACTTTTTATGTAGAACATGCAGTGTCCAAATACTTTTGTCCATATAGAGTATAATCGCCATTTATTCTTCGATCGAATTCTCAAGGAAATTTGACTAATTACTAATTAATTCAACGCTATTGCATTCCTCTTACTTATGCTTGTCCTGCATAGGACAGTGTGACACAAAATAAAAAATATATTCCAATTCTCAAAGCCTGTCACACAAACCCTGATTTTGCTGATTGTGTATCTCTCTACGCTTATCGTCTCGCACATACTATTCTCTCTTCTGACTTAAACCTCTAAGCAGCTCAGGCGCCTCATGGATAGATCCTATTCGGAGCTCCGATCTCAATCCGATCGGAAAACTGGAGCAACGAGTAGGACACCACCACGCACGCCCATCTTCTCAACAATCTCTTCTCACAGCCTTGCAAGAGGCATATGGCGAGCCATTCCTACCCAGACTTACATAGAATTTGTGGAAAGTATGCCTCGAAGTGTTGTAGCTGTAATACCAGCAAAAAGAGAGCCCACCCGTTACTAAATAGAATAATAAAGCACTTTTTATGTAGAACATGCAGTGTCCAAATACTTTTGTATATATAGAGTATAATCGCCATTCATTCTTCGATCGAATTCTCAAGGAAATTTGACTAATTACTAATTAATTCAACGCTATTGCATTCCTCTTACTTATGCTTGTCCTGCATAGGACAGTGTGACGTAAAATAAAAAATCTATTCCAATCCTCAAAGCCTGTCACACAAACCCTGAATTTGTTGATTATTTATCTCTCTTCGCTTATCGTTTCACACATACTATTCTCTATTCTGACTTAAACCTCTAAGCAGCTCAGGCGCCTCATGGATAGATCCGATATATGTTCGACGTTCGTGTCGATATATTATGTCTCAATAAATCAGCATTTTTAAGTCTTAGCCATAAGACCATGATTACGTCTTTTTGATACTATATACTACACCCCCTTTGCAAGAAAGTACTCACGTTGAAAGAAAAAAGTCGTGTTTTTAATCTTAGTTTATTTTTAAGTCTTATCCATAAGGCCCGTAATGCGTTGTTTTAATACAACGGATCGCACCCCTCTGAAAGAGTGTCATAACTCAAAAATGTCCATTTTGAGTCTTAAAAAACGATTTTTTATAAGTCTTAACTGAAAGGGCTGTGTTGTTTCAATACAACAGATCGCACTCCTCTGAAAGAGTGTCATAAATCAAAAAAAGTCCATTTTGAGTCTTAAAAAAACGATTTTTTATAAGTCTTAACCGAAAGGGTTGTGTTGTTTCAATACAACAGATCGCACTCTTCTGAAAGAGTGTCATAACTCAAAAAAAGTCCATTTTGAGTCTTAAGAAACGATTTTTTATGTCTTAACCGAAAGGGCTGTGTTGTTTCAATACAACAGATCGCATCCCTCTGAAAGAGTGTCATGACTCAAAAAAAGTCCATTTTGAGTCTTAAAAAACGATTTTTTATAAGTCTTAACCGAAAGGGCTGTGTTGTTTCAATACAACAGATCGCACTCCTCTGAAAGAGTGTCATAACTCAAAAAAAGTCCATTTTGAGTCTTAAAAAAACGATTTTTTTTTATAAGTCTTAACCGAAAGGGCTGTGTTGTTTCAATACAACAGATCGCACTCCTCTGAAAGAGTGTCGTAACTCAAAAAAAGTCCATTTTGAGTCTTAAAAAACGATTTTTTATAAGTCTTAACCGAAAGGGTTGTGTTGTTTCAATACAACAGATCGCACTCCTCTGAAAGAGTATCACCAAATATGTCTATTTTGAGTCTTAACCATAATTCCCATGACTGCGTCGTTTTAAAACGACATTCACAATCGATCATTTAATACGACATTCGAAGAGAGTCATCAATAAAAAAAAGATAGTTGGAATTTTCGAATGATTATGAATGCTCCATGTTAAGTCCATCTCCTGTGAGAATTTCGTACCTCAAGTCAAGAAAGTGTCAAATTTATGGATATAAAAAGTCTACTTGATGTTTATATGGCTTTCAAATATTTAACTGCTTCTCTGGTAAAAACGTACTTTTTGAGTTGTAGCACTTTTGCAGTAGGTGTGCTATATAAATATGTACAATAATAATTAAAGTAATACTAACAAACCCGCCCACAGAATCTGCGCTACAGTTTCTTAATTGTTCATATTTGATGACTATGTATTTAAAATCTCATATCTTATTTAAAGTCATTTCCTATTGTTATTCATCGATATGCAAATTTCATACCTCTAAATAAAATAAAATTAACAAAATATGTAGGGCTTAATTTCTTACTTATTCTTCCAATAAAGTACATGGCAAATAATCTGCACCCTTCATTCATGTCACAATAATTAACTTTTGAACGTACATTTCAATTAAATCCCCCAGTTTGTTAGGCCTAAAAATGCTCAGTTTAAAATTAATTGATGCATATCAAGAAAAATAAGCATTTTTATTTCCGTTGCGAAGATCTTAAATGAATTCACCAAAGCCAATTTTCTTATTCCCTTTCATGGAAACGAAGTATATAATGAATCTTGCACAATGGACAAATGTTTAGTTGGCAAATGGAACTAAAGCAAACAAGCTAACGAAAGAGAACATTTGAAATAGCTTATTCAATTATGAAAAAAATGCATCTGATATAAGATGAAAATCCGATACGAAAATAATTGTTTACATAAAATGAAATGAATTAATTGCTGATCGAAAGAGAAAACAGTACCAATCTTTGAAAATGTATTGATAGTTGTACTACCTAAAAACACAATACTTTCCATACTAGTCCATTGTAGGATTTACTACCGAAGTAACAAAATCCTTTATCGAATAACAACTTTTAAGTATTAGTTGCTTTGAACTCTTACAAAGTAAGTTTTCTATGTGGATTCCGAACGGGATTTTAGAAAGAATCAATTCAGTTTACTTTTCTTTAGTATTATTAAATGTCAGAAGTCTTAATTGGTTGATCTTGTTAGAGAATTCAAAACGAAACATGAACAGTTATATACTAGCAATCGCGAAGGTTGAAGGTGAATTATTCAAATATTCTTGTTTACTCGTGCTGAATGTTATTCTAGGTGTACATTAAATTAGAATTTAAGGTGGAAAAATATTTATGTTCATGAACTTCATTTTTGAGATGCATTTAAATTTACCCGAGAACTCAATTACCAGCATTTTCAGCATAACTTTAAAGATTTAACTCTTTGAGAGAGAAAAAAAGAAGATACACACAGTTCGATATGAAAAATATAAATTAATGTATCATTTCGAACCTATCAAAATTACTTGTTTGAGTAATCGTATTGCTTCAGTGCGTTTGCGCTCACTTTATGATCCGATGGTTGGGCTTCACAAATGATGCAGTTACTTGAATACGATCTATTAGTAAAAGCGTTTATTAACCCTTCTCGTTTATCATTATAGAATATGTGGTGAGATTCACTTTAAGAAAACACTCGTGTTAATATATTTCTGCTTTAATTGTATTTTTTATTTTATTTTAACCCGAATTCTCTCATCTTGAACCAAATATCGGGTCTCCATGGTATATCTGGTTTATTTGGTTTGCCGATCACTGATCGGCAACTTTTTGCTTTGCACTAGTGCAACAAGTGCAACTTTATTCACACGTTCTACGCTGCATGTAAAGTACTAAGTGAGTTATAACCACAACATAAATGTAAATTTTTGCATATATGATTCTTGCGACTTCTTAAAAGTTAGCTTTAAAAAAAATATAATATAAAATTACTATTTCATAGATAAATTTAAATATAATTATAAATTAAATTACTGACAGGATTCCACATATTGTATATGTTTATAAAAATATATAAAATACACATAAAACAATGCAGACGCGAGGAACACAAAATTTTGTTCACCAGAATTGGCAACAGCGCTATTATGTTTACAATTTAATTTGCGATTCATATTGTGCACTTGCGAAATAAAATTCTGGTTTGTCATTGCTTCAGCGTGTAGATCAGAACCATAGTTTAGTATTTATGCCTGCCAGTGGCCACAAACGTCTCGGTTCACAACCCAGTGTTTCAACATGCTAAGGATTGTAAAGACGGGCAATAAAAGTACGATCCCATGCTTCGGAGTTTTTAAAGGAATTCAATTTAACACCCCGGAATTATCTGTACTGCGTCATATGTGAAGTCGTAGTCTGCCATGAGCGTCGATCTACTATGAACACCTTGTCTACTCAGACGTAATCGTTTCTCACTGCTGATGAGAACAGTAGTCAAACAGAGTTTGATGATAAAAATGTGGCAGCATTCCTCTCTGTGAACATTCAATTATACAAAGAGCGAAATTCATAAATGATGACTCACTTCAGCTACATGGGACGCGTTTTCCCCTCTGAATAAACCCTTGGTACAGCTACAGTCTACGTTTATGAGCGGTGGCAACGGCCTTTGCTAACTTCTAAAGTCGCTAAGGAAAAAATTATTTCAAAACTTTTTTTCTTCCAAAAACATATTTCTTTTTACAACGAAAAATGAAAACCTGAAAACACATTTAAGAACGTTTTGAAAAGTGTATTTTCAAAAAACTTTCTCAAAAAGTAGTAAGTTTAAACTTATTTTAAAACACATTTGTGAATCAGCAGAAAAACTAAGCTGCGAATGTTGGGTTAGAATTCCATGAAACTTATCAATTACACTAAATATAGAGGCCGGTTTGAAAAGAAAAAGATTTTTAAAAGAAAAAAACCGCAAGAAATTATACAACCTGATATGTCAGAACTGTTCCGGAAAAAAATAATAAAAAACGAAAATTCTACAAATGGCAAAAATAAAAATTCCACAACTTTAGAAATACAAATAAATGAACCAATGTACTCGCAGAAAAAAAATTTAAAAGAACCAATACAATCAAAGGATATTTTAAAATCAGAATAACCAAAGGAAGCAAAGAAAAAATTTCAAACGAACCAATGAAATCAAACGACTTAACGAATTTTGGAAGAACTTTCTAAAATATTCAAAATGAATATTGAAAACCGTTTGTAGAGGTTGCCATGAAAACCACACTAACCGTAAAGACAGATGGGTTGCCTAATCTACCGTAACTCGCTACTAGAAGTGCGCCAAATAAATCCCCAAAGTCGTTGCCACCGCTCATAAACGTAGAGTGTAGCTGTACCAAACTCTTCGATTACGTGTGTCTCTTCTTGCGAACACCGAAGTATTGCAGATCAAATAAGAAGTTCATGGAAAGAAGGTGTTCGTCCTAACAGACGAAAGTGAAATAACGGTAAGAAGTACTTTAACACATTGGTTGGCACTCTTGATAATTCGGAGAAAACTTACGTAATCGACTACAGAGTTTCCAAAGGTGTCGATCATCAATATGTTGTTCGCCTTGTACAGGGTGGCAACAAAATCCTAGAAAAAAAAGTTCCCTGATATTTCCATGATTTCCCTGATAGTGTCCCAAAAATTTCCCTGATTTTCCAATTCTCTTAAGAAATGTGATCCGTGATTGGTATCAATATACAGTATCCACACAACACTATTTTAAATATTCAGGGTCAGAGAGTGTAAAAGGATCATTATCCACAAAAATTTTGTATTTTTTCTCTACAGATATTTCAATTGTTATTGTAAGAGTTGGAAACCTTAATGAAACTCTTATAATTGCAATTGAAAAAACTGGAGAAAAAATGCAAAATACTATGATTGTGAACTTTTTACACCTGATCCTACATTGTCACGTCACACTATTCATCGAAAACAAATGCAAATATACATAAAAAATTCTACAAAAATGTAAATGCAAAAAAAAAAAATTAATTTAATACACAAAAAACATCATTTGTTACACAAATTTCAAATTGTATCCAACAAGTTGTATCGCTAGCCTCACGGCGACCAAGACGCTGCAGCCGGGAACAAAATGGCGGCGTCGGTTTTCGCGGCGTTAAAAAATTACGACGCTGAGGTTCTTTATTCGAATTACAATTTCGGCGAATACAATTTATTCTATTCTCAAAAGTACTCGTAATTGCGCATCTCTAAATAAGACAAACGATAATGGTAGCCGTTTAAACTGTCAAAATTTCCCTGATTTTTTGTAAAATTTGGAAATTTTCCCTGAGATTTCTATGATTTTTCCAGAAATAAAAAGTTCCCTGAGAATTCCCTGATTTCCCGGTTTTCCAGGTTCTGTTACCACCCTGTTGTAGACGACGTTTTAAAATCTCTGAATGTTGAGCGAGAGAATTTTGCGCACCTGCTATCCTATGTAGCACGCTATATGACTGCGGCTGGGAACCACACTCAAGGTGCTTTATCGGCGATTGCTCCAAGTTACTTGCGTGGCACACTTGTTTTACAACTGTGCAGAAAAAGTCCGCGGATTTACACAAATGTGTACAATCTCATCGCTCGTGTTAAGGCAACCACAGCAAAAACAAGCCCCGAAAAGCCGCTTTTCAAATCATCGCTCAACCACCTGAACCAGTACTCACACTCTGGGTTTTTCGGCTTCGCGCAGCATTGTACTATGACGACCACTTTCCCACTGTAAAGGACTTAGTGAGCGGTTTCAGTGGGGATGGCATTTTAGTACGTTGCGTAAAAACAGCAGAGCTGCCAAAAGGTTTGTTGAAAATCAAAAGCAGCTACGAATGTATGGATATCAGATCAATGGATTTTAAAGAAGATCCATGCAACCTTAAAGCGTATCTTAAAAAATTATTTGAAAAGAATAACGATTTATTTTAGATTTAACGACCTGACGGTTTATTACTACACTTTCCCGAGACGATTTTCCTCCAAGTCATTACCTGCTACTGCAACAATGTCGGGCAACATTAATCTGTTGAGCGCAGTTTTTCAATGTTAAAGAAATTACTGGATGAGGATAGGTCATTCAACGACGTCAACGTTCTTCGGTATTTAATGATGTATTATAATACTGTTGTACAAGACTAAAATTGTCAATAAATTCTGATTTTTTTTTCATTTTTTAGAAATAAATTATTTTAAATTTTAGTATATCAAAAATAAATGCAACTTTTCTCATTTTTACTGCATCATAAAGTTGCTCACCTGATTACCTATAAAATGACCTATTTTCAAAGCCTCAGATCAAGATTTTCTATATTTTTTGTAATAAAAATTTGATATAATTATACAAATGAGATAAGATTTTAACATTCCTAAATTCACAACTCGGATAATTATGAGCCAATCATTATAATTTGTTACAAGTTAAAATAGGCATACTCGTCCAAATTATTATTCTGGTAGAATTTCTAGAGAAAGTCGTCTAAAGCATGGTTAGTCTTGCAAACGCTAACAGAAGTTCTAATGTTTCGTTTTTATTGAGTAGCAGCCTTAGGGTATTCATTCTTGTTGTTTAACGCCATGAGACATTCCGTTTATTTGCTGCTATTGTGCATTTAATTATTAATGTTTTATTTCTAATATCTGTTGACTTACACAATGATAGTTTTATTGAATGTAAAATTACAGTCTATAAACATTGGCCCATCGAAGCCATGGTGAAACCAACTTAAAACAGAACTATAATTCGTGAAGCGTTTACTCAAACGTTGAGTCATAGGTAAAACACGTCTAAATATGTGAAGATGTTCTGTAAAAGCTTGAGTTACGAGTATAACCAGCTATCTAGAAACGACTGGAAAAAGTATAGATTACAATTCAAAGTTAAATTGTGTATAAAGTTCAAAATCTATTATTGCAATAGTGTAAGTTGAGATTTGAATATTGATAGAAGATTGTAACATTATTCTCTGCCGTGCACCATATCCCCGACGATTAAAAAAAAAAAAACTTTCCGAAATTTAAAATCTTATATTATAAAAATTTACACATTTATAAGCTACAATGAAAACGTTTTACAGACGAGATCCTTCACCGATACAGTTCAGAAGATAAAAGCAACAGCACTCGCCTGCGATTACAGTCGACTACTCCGTCATCTCAAAGAGTTCGCTCTCTAGCCAGCTCTAGTTCACTAGCGCGTCTTTCTAGTAATGGCTCTTCGTTACGTGGACGATTCTATTTAGGACCGTGGGGAGGTCGGTAGATATTAAACTCGTGATAAGTGAATCGATTCTTCAGTTCGATTCTTTCGTAACTTGTTTTGATCCACAAGAAAACGTCAATAGTTTTTGTTTTGTTCAACTCCCGCCTTAGCTCTGTTGGTTATTCTTGTGCTGCTGTCATAACGCAACACTTAAATTGTGTCGAAATCGAATTGCATTTCGAATTCATTCCATCAATCTGCTTCAAAATCATAGAAGACACACAAAAAAAGACTACCAGCCAAGTAAATAAATAATCATAGCTCACTGTAGATTAAATGATCAAAACAAGTTACGAAAGAATCAAACTGAAGAATCGATTCACTTATCACGAGTTTAATATCTACCGACCTCCCTACGGTCCTAAATAGAATCGTCCACGTAACGAAGAGCCATTACTAAAAAGACGCGCTAGTGCTCTAGTTCGGCTTGCCAGCTTCCGGCAGACGTAATGATTGACGTCATGTGCACAGCCAGACCGGGAGAGAGCGCCCCCTGTTGAGATCTCTCGACTATTCTGGATGACGGGACGTTACAATAGTTTTATAGGTAACTACCTAATGCTATGTTTTGTTGTATGCCACTGCACTGCTGTGTAAATGTTTTTTATTTTTTGCTCCCCTTCGCTGAAATGGAATAGGGCAGGAAATGTAATCCGTTTTTATTTTTATTTTGACGAGCAGAAAATGCAATCTGTTTATTTTTGGAAACCGAAAGTACACGGACAACACCGTGATGTAAAATATTAATATAATGTAACATTTTCCGCAGATTTCAAATCTCTTGAAATTTTCAATCTGTCTTTAACGTTTTTGATTTTACGAAAAAAAAACTTTTCAATCACAGTCAAAATGTTTTTTTTCTAATTTTTTACTATCCTTTGCTGAAATGGAACAAGGCAGGAAATGTAATCCGTTTTTATTTTTATTTTAACGCGAAGGGCAGAAAATACAATCTGTTTATTTTTGGAAAGCGAAAGTTAACGCGATGTCACAATCTCTTGCGAAAATATAAAAGAAAAAAAATCAAACGTAAAAGGTATCTTTTTGGGGTAAAATTTTCCGCAGATTTCAAATCCGTTGAAATTTTAACTCTACCTTTAACGATCGCTGAGATACAAAAAAAGCACTGAAGAACGCCAGTGATAACTTTAGTAATATATTTTGCTTCACTGGAATCCGTTTCGCAGGAAATCGAAATGAATGAATCTAGAAACAAACGAAGGTCATTCGAATGTGTTCTCTCCCATTCTACAGACGGGAGATGAAAAAATTTGGCATAGTTCCGAAGGCTGATGTCAAGGTGACTAGATAGAATTTTAAAATTCACCTCGACCCTAAAATTGCAAAAAATTCGGATTACTTGTGTGCCAAATCTCATTACTGTAAGTTATAGAGATTCGTCAGGACTTTGAGTCCAAGAAAACAGACAAACAAACAAACACTTCCTGTTATAATAGTAAATATGCGTCCTTCAATACACGTTCAAAGTTTCATTATTGTAGAGTAATTAGTTTTGAGATATCTTAAGGGCCACAAAACTGTACAAATAAAACTTGAGCATAATTTGTTCAGATAGACATAAACAAAATACACTCATGCCCAAAATTATCTTTACATACCCAAAAATAATTAAATTCTATGAAAATCCTAATCGATGCAATCCATTTTTTCAAGGAATGTGTGAAAGACAAGCCTTATTAGCATTATCCAATTAAAAAGGATCAAACAGTTTCTGATATGTAAATCAAGGCGTTACGTCATCCGAGACTGAATCAAACGCTTTGCGAAAGTGAATTTCTACAATACAGCGTTTGATTTCAATGTGTAAGGACTAAAGATGACTTATTATGGCTCCGAAGTATCATTTGGAAGAATCTGTGAAGTGGCGCAATATCGGCCGTTTAGAAGCAGGGCAGAAAATCATGGAAGCAGCGAGATGCGAGAATATTTCGGGACAGACAGTCTCTGCGCTATGGAAACAATTTCAAAACTATGGAACTGTTGTAAGGATGCCTAGACAAGGTCATAAACGGATAATAACTGCTTCTCAAGATCGATATATATGGCAATATCTGATCGTCGTTACAGGAAGTATACTGCTCGGCAGTTAAGTTCAGAGCTTTCTGGAACTGTTGTTTCACTGTAAACTGTATACAGAAAGTTACATGAAAAGGCCTTTATACCAGAAAGTCAAGGGTATGTGTATCACTGTCTTCACAACACAAGAGGGATAGCTTTAATTGGTGCAAAGAACATCAGAACTGGAGTCAACACCAATGAACCCATGTTGTCTTTACTGATGAGTCAAGGTTTAGTTTAACACCTGATTCCAAGCGTTTATACATTTGGAGGAAGTCAGAAAGGCGAAATCTTCTTTCGAACGTTATGGAATATGATCGTTTTGATAGTGCAGGTGGGGAGAGGAATAATGATTGATGAACGTACGCCCCTACACATTTTCAACAGAGGATCGGTGACCAGCCAGAGATATCGTGATGAGGTCATAGAACGTTATGTAAGACTTTTCAGGTGTATATGTATCTTATTTTTTATTTATAGACGATAATACTCATCCACATCGAGCAAACCTTGTTGACGAATTCCTTGAAAATGAAACCATTGAGCAAATACAGTGGCTAGCAAAATCTGCTGATCTGAACCCGATAGAGAACTTATACACTACATTTTAAAAGCAGTTACATGAGGATATCTTCCTCCTAGAGATATAAACGCCGGAAGACCGCATTGCTTGAAGAACTTAATTGATTGAACTTAATTCCCCAAACTGGTTAACAACATTATTTCCAGCATGAAATGACGTTGTGATGTGTGTATACAAGTCGGGGGCGATCACATGCCATATTAAATTCATAAGCCTTAATTTTTTTTTTCTGAGCAATTCATTTTTTTCTGAACTTTTCCTGTCACATATTATTGCCATTTTTATGGTTTCATGCTACAGTTTTATATCATATGCAGTGTTCTTAATTTTTTTTTATTCGTATTGTATTTATGTGTTGTGATGTTATGTCTCATTCCACACAAATTCATAAAACTACAGTTCACAATTTTTGAGAAATCCGTGAATTCTCTGCATATACAGATAGTTTTGGACACCAGTGTGATTATAATTATGAAAGATTCATATATAGTGATGTCTCCTTTTTAAATATAACACCCATACTACAAGAATTCAGAATTTGTGGAGAATCATCCGAAAAATAGTTTTTTAAAGAACATTGAAACTTCTACTTGTTTTAACTGAAATTGGAGTGTTTGAAGGTCTTTTTTCCATTAAGAATGTCATAGAATTTATTGTTAAAGTTCTTAAAAAGAACTTTTTTTAATGCAATTAGTTTAAATGTAATTCATTTAAATATTTGATTGATTTTGAATGCAATTTTTATGCAACGTAACATCTGATATTTTCATTTTTATAAAACTAAAATCTACACATGCAGGATGTCGTTTCATTATAATTTAAGCTAATCATGAAGTATTATCTTAATTTATTTTTGGAAAAATACAACTTAATAAAACAATTACAGTGATTATAAGTAACAAAGATGTTTTCGAAGGTCTCTGCATAACATGAAGGTTTTGAACGGCTTGTTGTACATTCCTACTAACTTAATTAAGCTATCTATATCTATGAAGCATGGTGCCATGTCTTCCTTCCATCCCAGAAACTTTGAAATGTAATTAAGCTCCCATTTACTTTAAATTAATTAATGCCTGATCTTTACATCGAATTTGGAGCTTCCTATATTACAATACAACTAGAAGACCTGCACGCATCTGCTCTAAATATTCTTAATTGCTTAGATTTATTGACAGCAAATTACAATTAGTCATTTTTCATATCTGAATCCATTCATAATTAATATACACTCTATAACAAAAAAATCGACGCGCCAAGAAGGAATCATCCGATTGCTTTGAAATTTCGTATGCAAAAATGTTTTGACCAAATATTCAAATGATTAAAATTTGGTGACCATTGAATGAATAGTGCGATCTCCAGCGCATCGGAACTGCACATCCAGCAGATGTATTTAAGGAATTGTTCTTTAACTGTTGTTAAAACATTCTGCTGCATTGCGATTTAGGATACCTTTCAACGAGTGAAAAAATGCCTCGCCGCAGGATTCGAGATCATTACGAGCAACTTTCAGAGTTTGAAAGAGGTCGTATCATTGGATTGAAAGAGGCACGTTGGGCAAATCGGAGAATCGCTTGTCATGTGAGTCGAAGCGATGCGGCGATTAGAAGATGCTGGCAAGAGTGGGTGGACAATGGCTGATTTCAGCGTCATAATGGTAGTGGTCGACGTAGGACCACAACAGATCGCGAGGACAGAGTGATTGTCAGATCAGCTGTCACAGCGCCTGATTCATCGCTATCAACCATCAGTCGTGCGACCCACACACGAGTGTCCACCATGACCATTCACAGACGGCTGAGAGAGCGAAATCTACGCTCGTACTGACCGTTACGCCACCTGCCACTCACGCCTGCACACTGTAGAGTCAGATTACAGTGGTGCTTGCCTCGATCAGGCTGGAATGATGCTGACTGGGGACATATAGTCTTTAGCACGAATCCAACTGTGTCCTGACAATCATCGAAGACGCGTCTGGAGACGCCCAGGGCAGCGTGAGGATCCTGCTTTCACTATTGCAGGCCACACGGGCCCTCGACAAGGAGTTATGGTCTGGGGTGCCATTTCCCTTGATAGCCGGACCCCTTTGGTCGTCCTTGGAGGTACACTTACTGCACAGCGGTACGTTGACGACATTCTGAGACCTGTTTTGCTACTGTTCCTTTCGCAGTACCCTGGGCTTATTTTTCAGCAAGACAATGCCAAACCACACACGGAACTGTCTTCAAGCTTGTCAAACACTTCCTTGGCCAGCCAGATCACCAGATCTCTCTCCCATAGAGCATGTCTGGGATATGATGGGACGGCGACTGCAGCCGGTAGGGAATGTTGATGACGTAGTCCGACAATTGGAGCAAATTTGGCTAGAAATACCGCAGGAGAACATTCGGGAGCTTTATCGGTCTATGCCACGCCGTGTGGCAGCTTGTATCCAGGCTAGAGGCGGGTCAACACCTTATTGAGCTCGTTACTGTAACTCTGAAATGAATCATTCAATTGTTCTGAAATTTTAATAATTTTCTATTCTGTACATAATTTTTCTATCCACCAATTTTTGTCTCCATCGGACAACTCCTTCTTGGTGCGTCGATTTTTTTTTATAGAGTGTATATAAGCAACTGCATTGCATGTAATCTTATTGGTGTTAATATTCCTTTTCAGGAAAATGCATTGCAAATTAACTTTAAAATGTAGATAGCACTATTATTCTTATGACGGAATTCACTTGGCTTGTTTTTCGAATACAATTTCAGCACTTCATCAATAAAACTTAAAAATAGTGAATGCCACTATTTGCTATCAATATAGCTGATGAAGACTGGATTGTTATATGACAATTAATTGGTCAACACCAATTATCTTTGGTTAGGTTAGGTTATGCTAGGTAGTTGAAATCATTTCGTTTTGAACCAACACAACCGGTCATGAGGTAGATTTCTAGGACAACGCCTCCTAATTTTATGTTGCGATCATATGACGTAGACAACACCCGAACATGCACCCCACTCTCCAAGTTTCCACGATCAACGTGATCGTGGAACAACAACGTCAGGACATTTGAGACCACAAAAGATCTTTGTGCTCCAGCCTCCACGCAGATACACTATATGGACAAAAGTATTTAGACGCTGCGTATCTTTCAGAAAAAGCTCTTTATTACTTTATTTGGCAACGGATAAGCCCTCATTTAGGTAACTGTAACACGTCGAGACATATTTTTCACAAATTCTCTAATTCTGGGCAGGAATAGCTCGCCATGCCTCTTGCTCTGTGAGAAGAGATTGTTTCGAAGATGGGCGTGCGTGTCGGTGTCGTACTCGTCGCTCCAGTTTGTTTAACAAGTGCTCAATAGGATTGAGAACGGGGCTCAGAACAGGCCAGTCAAGCAAATTAACCTCATTTTCAGGAAACCAGTCCATCACCCGTTTTGTAGTATGACATGGAGCTCGATCCTGTTGAAAGAAACAACCATTATCATCGTAGTGTTGCTATACTGTAGGCAAGGCCGAATTACCCAGAACGTCGAGGTACACATCAGCGTTCATGGTACCAGGCACATAAAGGAATGGGCTGAGTCCTAACTAGGAAAAACATACGCACACTATGAGATGGATCCTCCGAATTTCTGCAGTGTCCAAATACTTTAGTCCATGTAGTGTATATGACGGTCCTTTGGTTGGATCGAGTACCAAACTCGCAACCCTCCGTTTGCTAGTTCACCTCTATTCCAACTGGTCTGCAGCTGCCCCTATGTTAATTGGTTTAAATACCAAACATTGTCAAAAACGACAAAAACTAAGTTTTAGGGAAGCCCAGATAGACATCATGATAGACCATTTGGGTAACGGAAAAAAAATTTCGTATTCTGCATGGTTTGTTTCTTTACACTGAAAACCTCTCTTGTGCACTGACTGCATTCTAATATTGTGCATGTTTACGTTTTCGTAACCATACAACAGGTTACTGTTCAAAGTTAAATTTCGGATCGATGATTTATCAGTCATCTATTAAAAGCAGACAGGTTTGCGGATGAATATCTCTTTGAAGGAACCCTATTGTAAGGAACCCTTCAAATGGACTCCTGGTACATTTACCTCATTGACTGGAAACATGTTTGGCGGGCGTAAGAAACTGACTAGATGACGCTCGAATGTAATTTAAGCTTATAAATCCATGCAAGAGAGGCAGTTATTTGTTGTACCCAGACTTTCGTGTGGATTTGAGTTAAAATTTGAGATTAATCATTTGTCGGAAGGAATAAGACGTTTTAGTTTCTTTTCGAAGTACCTTTATGTTGATTAACTGATGAAATTTGAGCAAATCTGGCAGTTAAAATGTAAAACTCCAAAAATACGACTAAAAAAATGATTGAAATTTAGAAACATGTGCACAAATCGTCAACAGTCATTTCGTTGGAACAAAATGTCCACCATCAACAGGACAGAAGTAAGCCCCGAGGTAAGAGCGAGTTTAGCATGTTATTCTTGAATGTTATTATTTTGTTTTATTAGAGTAAATCTGTTATTTTAAAAGCCATGCGTTATGTCAAAAATAAGAAAATCTACAAAATCTGCCATCGATCAACAATTGGGTATTTTCTCTCAGTTTGATTTCAGCCTAGTGGAATTGTGGTTCAATCTATGAGATTCATTCTGGTTATTCGAGGAATGCCAGTGGAAAGAGCAACGGATTAGCAACCGGAGGGTTGCGAGACCAGGTCTAGTTCCAACCAAAGACCGTGGTGTTCAAGGAGGGCTGGTAATCGTTAAATCTGCCATGGCTTCAAATATCCTCCAGTTGACGTGGTGTGGAAGTTGGGAGAGTTGGATGCCAGCTCAAGTCATCTGAACGTGGTTCAAAATTACGAGGTGCCGTTATTGACTCTTTCCCATCGGAATTGATCCCGGACCAACAAACAGTTGTGTTACTCAAGTGTGACGTTAACTAACTAACCTAACCTAACCGCCGACCAACCGGTATAGTGGTTAAGGTGTTAGCCTCTAGATTGGAAGGTTCATGGTTCGAATCCGGGTACGGGCATGGATGTTTGTAAGCGTATGGTGTAGAGGCGGCTGGTGCACCTTAAATCTGTCGTGGCCGAAAGTCCTCACGTTGGGTTGGCGTGGAAGTTTGGAGAGTGGGGTGCCAGCTCAGGTTTTGCTTCGTCATCTGACCGTGGTTCAAAATTACGAGGTGTTGTCCTCGGATCTTTCCCTCAAGGGACTGATCCCGGACCGTCGTCAATAGCCCGTTGTGTCGCTCTAGTACGACGTTAACTAAAATTACCATTACCTAACCTAACCGAGATCTATTCTAGAGTTGATTATCTCACAGGCCTTAACTATTTTTAAGAAAGTGAGTTTGTGAGTTGTGACAACACAATTATAAGAAAACAATATTTAAACTCGCGTTTTGTGGCTTACTTCAATCTTAATAGCTCCATCGGAATGGAAATGGGCGATTTTCACAACTTTTTTTTTTTAATCTTTATCAGTCATATTTTGAATATCTGCATTTTTGCTACAGCTTCCAAAATTGTTCAACCTCTTACATCCTAGATGAGGTTTTTTTTCACCTGCTTTTGGTCTTACAGAAGTAATTTTTTTTTGTTATTTGGAAAAGTATGTGTGTGTAACATCATACTTGAGTTCCTTAACTTACACACGCACTGGGACTTTTTGTAGAGCATACGGATCCCATTCTTCAAATGTTTCATTGTTCTACAAACTGAAACTTGCAAAATATTGATTAAAATATTACAAACAAACACTATTTTTCCTGATTTTAGATTTTTCAAGGTAAAAGCGGTCCCGCTAGTATATTTATGAATTTCTCTGAAATTAGTTGCACCTCATAAGGTTCCCCTTTATCAACTGTTTCGCACTGTACTACTAACATATCATATTTTCATAATTGTATATAAAAACACTATTTTTTAGTTCTTTTATTTTTCGTCTATTCTATTATTTTCTATTCTTTTGAGTCGTTTTTTTCGACACACTAGCCAAGTTTTAGTAAGACTACTAGTACTAAGTGAATTTTGAGGGAAAAAAAGTGTTTTCGATGTACCTTGACGGGCAAGTTATGAATTGGTAGTTAATATGTTAATTTGGAAATTTTTTCAACTAACGTCATACTAGAGCAACACAACGGGCAATAGGTAATATGGATCGAAGTATCCACAAACAATCCTCTTTTCTTTTACGTGACCCAAAATAAGTATTGATTTAATGTGGAACATCGTCCATACATAGAAAAATAATTGCTGATGTAGAAGTTATCCAACTCTGTGACAACAAAGATAAAACTAAATTGAGAAGGCCTTACAATTTATTTTACTAGACCTGTTTTAACAAGTTTGTTATGGATAGACGAGCTTACCAGAGAAAAAAAGACTGCTAAATTATCCATAAGTCTTTCAGGTGTTTCTGTAAAATACCCGAAAAACAATTTATCTTTTAAATATTTCAAGTACGATTATCAAATTTAATGGAACTTTCCACTGAGATTTGTACTAACCATCTGAGGAGCGCGCACGTGTATATAAATTTGGCAATGTGTAGTCGTCCCTGCATGATTTTCAAGCAGTTTTAACCATCTTAATAAATGTATCTTTCTTGCATTTCTTTCGACCAATGGATGTGGTTATTTAGTTTTATGTGTGCTGCGGGGAAAAGGGGGCAATATTATTATACTCGGAAATATTGTAACTGTCAGATAATTAAATGTACAGGATCCAAAATTTCAAAAAAAATTCAATTTCAGTTGTATAATCTGTATAATTGTACATCCCATCATGTACCTTTATTTTGTACCAGTAGGTCAGCACGGCGTTGTCCGTGACAGGTTTTTTTTTGTGTCCCTATTGATATTGAAAACATTAAAAAGAGAAAACAATTATTTTAATAATGAGTTCTTTCAACCGACATGACACAAGCATGTCCCCTGAGGTATCGATCTGGTGTAAAATTTTCCGCAGATTTCAAATTCATTGAAATTTTTATTCTATCTGAAACGATTGCGAAGATATAAACTTGGACAAAAGAATGAAAAGAAATAAACGCGAATCAAAAATATTTATTTGTTTTGTTTCGCTTTGCTGAAACCGTTTGTTCTCAGGAAATGAAAGGAAAAAAACTAAATTTAGAATATGTGATCTCTTCACACTGTTGCCATTCTAAGGAAAACTAATATTAAATAAAAGCCAACAAATTAATTTTAAATGTTCTAGATTAAATTTTAAAATTCGATGCGCATAAAATTAAGACAACTTGTGTGCCATATTTCATTACTGTATGTCCTTTAGATTCGTCTGAACACCGCATATACGCACGCATGCAGACAGACCTTTTGTAATAGTAGATATCAGGCATATTAAGTTGTTCAATATGATTTCAAATACCACGACAATCTATGCATGATCATTTAGTTCTTAAACCATTCACAAGGTATTGCTCATATTTCAAGTATTGGTGGCGATTTGTCTTAGAGCCATACTTGTATGTGAAATTACAGTAAAGAAAGAAATATTTCCATTTAGTGTTTGAATTTAATTTTAGAGATTATTGGTGGTTAATGGGCCACTTATTTCTGACTAGTCAGAGCATTTGTTTATACAACGAAATGTTCCTGTTTTACTAGTTACTCATGATTAAACATTATCCTATTTAATCTTTTTTGCTCGCTATCAAAATCCTACTGAATTCACTTGAAAAGTAAGATATTTTAGTACTGAATTCAGAGGAATTATTTATGATGATAAGGAATATATAATAAATATAATACGACAAGCGGTATCTACAAAAATAGAACAAACGAAAAACTTCGAGATAATCCTCTAAATATAGCCAACCTATCAGATAACATGCAAAACTAGAAACTTCTTAAGATCCGTATAAAAAATATTTGCAAAACTTTTTTAATTTTTTACACAAGCTAAGAATGTTTTCGAAGATGTTTAGTTTCTTACATCGTTTCTTACCAAGTCAAAATTTTTAAATTTTCAATCTAAATCCAGTTTTCGGATTTTTCACAGATCATTTACAGAAACTATCGCTACTGCTGCGTATCACTTCTGGGCAAAAAGCTTTTTCTCCCATCGACAGCATCAGGTGTTTGAAAAACTTTTAGAGCTCTTGATCTTCCTCTGAAGAAATGCAATCTTTCTCTATCCTGCGGCCTAATTCCTCAGAAAATATAACGTTGAACGCTCCAAACAGTCAATCTAATAGGAAATCAAATAAAAAGTATCGAAAATAGATAACACACTTGGCGCACAGGTATTTATCTTTCTCTCTCTCTTTATATATATATATATAATTTCAAGAACACGAGAATTTCCAAAAAAATTTAACAAAAGTCTTAAAAAGTAATAAAAAATGAAGAAATGTTGGTGAATCAGGGCGTCATCAGGGAGGAGCCTGACCCAAACAACAAAAAATGGTGTTTTCTACATATGAGCAGCATTAGGCTGAAAAAACTGCTCAGACACTCCCCAAACACCACCAAACAGCAAGTAAAACAAAACAAAATACCAAAACAGAGCAGGAACAAAACGAAATGAAACCTTCAGCGCGCTTGCATGGGTAGTTTCGAGTTTCGGTTTCTGGTTAATGCACTCCGGCTGTTTGGTTATTTTTTGTTATTTTGTGTGTTATGTTATTATATCTCTCTATATTAAAAAAAAGTTACCGCCGCCGCCGCCGCCGACGCCGCCGACGCAGAATTGAAATTTTTGTTGTTTAGCTCCATTCTTAGACGGTTTCCCGAGAAAGTACTGATCGGAAAAAAATGAAATTAACATGCTTTGTTCTTCATTGTATTCCCTGGATATTTATTAAGATTTTTTTCCGATGCGGCTATTAGTTTAGGTTTTATTAAGTGTTAAAGTTGAAGAAGTGAAATTTCTTCCGCGAGTGAGCAAAACACATTCAAATTTTCAGTCTTCAGTCGTGAGGTTTTTTTTAAGAGTACCTCTCAACGTCAATTTTTGCAGCTCATCGAGTTTTTTTTGAAATTTCAATTTGGTTCTTGATAATATTTTTTTGAAATTCGGGAAAAATCGGGACATTTTTGTTACTTTTTTTTTAAACTGCCGTATCTATATCTTATTACTATTAGTTTTTAATTTTTAAAATATCGCAGTATACCTCAGAATATACTCTTTCTTACGGTACTATTATTTTTGAAATCGGTTAATAATTAAATTGGATGCGATCAAAAGTTCGTGATACAAAATTCGGAATCTTCGGATATTTTCGCTACTTCTTGTTAAAACCGTTATGTCTACGGCAAAAACCATTATTTTTTAAATTTGAGAACATCACTAAATACTCTACATTACACTCTTTCTTATGGTACAATTATTTTTCAAATTGGTTAATAAACAAAATCGATGCAATTAAAAGTAGGTCATACAATTTTCGGAACTTTCAGATCGTAACTTCCGATGCAAAACTAAAATGGTCATATCTATATAGTATTACTGTTAGTTTTTAATTTTAAAAATATTGCAGTATACCTCACAATGTACTCTTTCTTACGGTACAATTATTTTTAAAATTGGTTCATAAATAAATTCGATGCAATCAAAAGTTGGTGACACAAATTTCGTATTTTGCAGTTCGCATAGCTGGTTCCGCAAACAGTAGTGGGTTGCATTTTCGACTATCGGGTTTGCCAGATATCAAATTTATCGTAGCAACAATTGCCATAAAAACGATTTCTTTTTATTTGGCGAGGAAAAAGGCTCGCTTTTTTCCCTCTGTTCTCAAGACAGTTTACCGACAAAGTACAATCGTAAAGTTTTGATATTAACGCTGTTTACTTAAAATTGTACAGGGAACAAGATACAGAAGATTTTTTACTGATGTGGCTATTACTTTAGGGTGCATTAAGTGTTAAAGCAAAAAAAAAAGTGAAATCAATTGCGAAAGAAGTATTGGTTTGAGAAAGCAAACCAAACGGGATTGCGTAGCATATTTTATATATATATATATATATATAATATAATATAATATTATATATATAATATATATATATATATATATCAGAGTTGGAGTCTATATAGTCTATTCTCTATACAAATCTACAACGTTTGGCCAATTCACACCACATTTGGTACACTTATTCCGTACCTTGCTGGTATATAGGCTACAAGTTAACTCCCATTTTATTTGTCCCATGTGTACTGAGGGTACATTTGGTACACTTATTCTATAGAACCCTGCTGGTATATAGGCTACAAGTTAACTCCCTTTTTATTTGTCCCATGTCTACAGAGGGGCTAGAAACAATTCTAAATCCACATGGAAATAACATTAAGTATTATTACAATTGAGGCACGAAACTTAGATTGTTTTACCAGTATTACAGACAATAAAACTTTTTTTCAAAAAATATGATTTTTTTTAAAGAATTTAACTTTTTCTAATACAAAAATATTTGGATCTATTTTTTATTTTTTTGTAAGTCAGCAAGAATTTATGAATATTTGACTGATGATATGAAAAGAGTAAAAATACATAGTTAATTTTGCATAACATGCATTTTGTAAGAAAAGTTTTTAAAGACCAATAACTTTTAAATAATAGGGGTATTCATATGCTATAATTCTGAGATGTTTTAAAAATTTTGACGTAGATTTCGATTACGACAGTTAAAATCAATAAAGCATACATTTGACTTTCAAGTTTCAAATTTTATTATTAAATTTTAGTGAAAGACGCTCTTAATGATAAATAAACAATACTGTCATTCTAAATAGGTACGTAGTCTCCATTTATATATCTGAACTAGCAAAATACCCGACCTTACTCGATTTGAATTGGTTTACTCTAGATTGAAGAGATAATCAAAATATATAATGACTTACGTTTTTTGTAGAATAAAAATTTATTTTAACATCTTTCGCCATCTTTATATTTTCTACAACTTACTTTGGACACAAATCCTACACATGCATATCCATTCATGTAATACATTTCACATACATCGCACAATTGCTGTATGACAAAGCTACAAAATGACGAAAGGTGATACTAAGGTTACTACTATAAAAGACGATTTATAGGAAGATTTGGAATTCCCTTTCTTAAGTTCTTTTCATGTTTAACTCAATTAATTAAAATTACGATTTACGGCGAGTGCTATCGCACTCATAGTCAACAAAACAATATTTTTTTGCTTGTGGCACTCTTGCCTCCGGTATGCGACATTGTGAAAATTTGCAATCTTCTCCTGTCATTATTACAACGAATTTTTTAATGTTGGAAAAAGTTCTAGTTTGGATTTTTAAACATTATTATTCTTTCAATAACGGCATTATACTTTAAATAACGGCATTATTCTTTCAATAACGGCATTATTCTTTAAATAACGGCATTATTCTTTAAATAACGGCATTATTCTTTCAATAATGGAACTTAAAAATTACTGAAAATTTATACTGACTTACCTAACATTTTTATGTCTAATACTTTGTGGTGCTGTTGCGTGTGATGAGAAGGAAAACACATTTATTAAAATAATAAATATTTAAAACAGGAAACAGCGAAGTAAAAGAAATAAAAGATGTCGCAAAAAATTGTTCTAAAGATATTAATTTGTGATTCAATTTTATCTCTTGATCTCGCACAGTTGCCACAACTTACAACTAAAAGTGTACAACATTTAGAAATGTGAAATTAATTCAGAGCGAAAGAACCAGAAAAAATATCAATTGCTCGCCCGATCTTGTTCATTCTCATTTCATTGAAAAATATCGTCTGTCCCAAATATTCGGAAATCGTTTTCATTGCGCAAAGAATAAAAATAAGACTCGAAATAAATGAAGTATCAGAGATGAAATTCCATAAAAAAAAAAAATTTTGTGAAGAATAATTTATTTTTTCAGCAGTACTGGTAAAGCAATCGAAGTAATCGTAATATTCAATAGACATTCCAATTTTTCCAAAACTACCAAATTATGGTTGATTTAAGTATACTTACTCAGGTGTTTTAGCATGAAACTCAACTAAATATAACAATAAAGAAATGTTTAATATTGCATTCACTAAATTAATAGATAATGTATAAAATAAAATACAATGCAATCAAATATCTGGAATACAATTCATGTGATGTCTACACAAACACACAAACACAAAATCGAGCATAGAACATAAAGACGGACAGACAGACTTTCGCAACCAATGCCACTCACTAAATGAAGATAAGTACTCACTGTATGCAAATTTTCATGAAAATATCTTAAACCGCGTGGACGTGTATAGGGCACAACATACAGACAGACAGACAGACAGACAGACAGACACCAAACGAGAAAAAGGCGGATTCGTCATCAGAAGGGTCCAAAACGGATAGAAAACTTGAAATGAGTCGAAAATATTGAATGTACAAACAAACACTCCATTCTTATTTATATAGACTAGCAAAATACCCGACCTTACTCGGTTTTAATTCGTTTACTCTAGATTGAAGAGATAATCAAAATATATAATGACTTACGTTTTTTGTAGAGTAAAAATTTATTTTAACACCTTTCGCCATCTTTATATTTTCTACAACTTACTTTGGACACAAATCCTACACATGCATATCCATTCATGTAATACATTTCACATACATCGCACAATTGCTGTATGACAAAGCTCAAAAAGACGAAAGGTGATACTAAGGTTACTACTATAAAAGACGATTTATAGGAAGATTTGGAATTCCCTTTCTTAAGTTGTTTTCATGTGCAACTCAATTAATTAAAATTACGATTTACGGCGAGTGCTCTCGCACTCATAGTCAACAAAACAATAATATTTTACCTGTGGCACTCTTGCCTCCGGTATGCGACATTGTGAAATTTTGCAATCTTCTCCTGTCATTACTACAACGAATTTTTTAATGTTGGAAAAAGTTCTAGTTTGGATTTTTAAACATTATTAATCTTTCAAAAACGACATTATTCTTTAAATAACGGCATTATTCTTTAAATAACGGCATTATTCTTTAAATAACGGCATAACTACACTTAAAATTTACTGAAAATTTATACTGACTTACCTAACATTTTTATGTCTAATACTTTGTGGTGCTGTTGGGTGTGATGAGAAGGAAAACACATTTATTAAAATAATAAATATTTAAAACAGGAAACAGCGAAGTAAAACAAAATAAAAGATGTCGTAAAAAATTGTTCCAAAGATATTAATTTGTGATTCAATTTTATCTCTTGATCTCGCACAGTTGCCACAACTTACAACTAAAAGTGTACAAAATTTAGAAATGTGAAATTAATTCAGAGCGAAAGAACCAGAAAAATGTCACTGCTCGCGCGATCGTGTTCATTCTCGTTTCATTGAAAAATATCGTCTGTCTCAAATTTTCGGAAATCGTTTTCATTGCGCAAAGAATAAAAATAAGACTCGAAATAAATGAAGTATCAGAAATGAAATTCCATAAAAAAAATAATTTTTTGAAGAATAATTACTTTTTCAGCAGTACTGGTAAAGCAATCGAATTAATCGTAATATTCAATAGACATTCCAATTTTTCCAAAACTACCAAATTATGGTTGATTTAAGTATACTTACTCAGGTGTTTTAGCATGAAACTCGTCTAAATATAACAATAAAGAAATTTTTAATATTGCATTCACTAAATTTTTAGATAATGTATAAAATAAAATACAATGCAATCAACTATTTGGAATACAATTCATGTGATGCTTACACAAACACACAAACACAAAATCGAGCATAGAACAGAAAGACGGACAGACAGACTTTCGCAACCAATTCCACTCACTAAATCAAGATAAGTACTCTCTGTATGCAAATTTCCATGAAAATATCTTAAACCGCGTGGACGTGTATAGGGCACAACATACAGACAGACAGACAGACAGACAGACAGACAGACACCAAACGAGAAAAAGGCGGATTCGGCATCAGAAGGGTCCAAAACGGATAGAAAACTTGAAATGCGTCGAAAATATTGAATGTACAAACAAACACTCCATTCTTATTTATATAGATTAACAGGAAAGTTCCACAAAGAATTGATTTAAGACTGCATGCGAAATGGAGCAAAACTAATTTTAAATACACTTTATTCATGTTATAATATCACAGTTATAAAATATTCTAAATAGGACTTTTGAAAAATTGAAAATTTTTGTCTTAAGAGACAGAAGGTTTTTACTTTATGTGTCGGAAGTTATTTTTATGCAACTTTTCTTTCTGAAACTTTTGATTGAAAGCATTGGTCTTCTCTTTGAAAAACGCTTTAAAATTGACGTTAGGTTTTCTTTTTTTTTTCTTTTTAAAAACTGTAATCGATTAACTTAATTTCATTTGTTCTGAATACATTTAACTTTAAATAAAGCTGTAATTTCACATGTGGAAGGAAATTTTCAAACAAAATGTGATTAACTAGGAAAAATTCATCATGAATATCGTTTCGATGTATGTTGTCCTTTGTATGATGATGATGAAATTAGAAAATACCTAATCCTACTTTAACTTCCTTTAGTCAATTTGTATATCCAAGATTTTTATTCTTTTAGAGAATTGAAACGTAAAATACCGTAAATCATGAAAACATAATCGGAAAAATTATTACATTTTACTCTCCATACTTCGCAGTATCAATTACACTCATGTCCATAAATTAAGGATAATGCCAGCTCCGGCATTTAAAGGTTCAGAAACAAAACAAACGTGACTTATTCATAAAGCCCATTTATTAAACAAGAGATAAAGAACAAAAATGATGGTGTATGTATGATGCAAACTACGATTTTTGCTCACTGGAGCAATTACAAAAAAATATCGACCTTACAAAAACTTACCATGACATGGTTGGTATGATGGTTAATACATTGTATGCCTCCCAGACGATGAAATACAGTCCGTACAACGCCTAGGCATGCTGAAGATCAAATTATTGAGCTGATCTTGGGAAAGATCACTCCACTCAGCAAGCAATGCTCTCCGAAGTTCCGGTACACATGTTGGAAGTGGTTGACGGGCTGCGACTCGTCGGCCAAACATGTCCCACACATGCTCTATCGGATTCCAGTCAGGTGAGAATGCTGGCCATTCCATACGGGTGATATCCTCAGATTCAAGGCATTCGTTTACAATGTTTGCACGGTGCGGACGGGTGTTGTCATCCATAAATACAAATTCTGCGCCCATGGCACCCCTAAACATACGCACATGTTGTTCCAGAATGATATCCCGATAAATTTGGCCTCTCATGGTTCCGATTTGAACATGTAGATCTGTTCTGGAGCCCAGTATAATTCTGCCCCAAAAGAGCAAACCTGCGCCACCGTCACGGTGTGGGTCAATGATGTTGTCTTGGTGGTAGCGGGTATCTGGCGTTCTCCATATGAACGTCCGCCGTGAATCAGACTGCAAGCTAAACCTGGACTCGACGGAAAACATTACACAAGTTCACCGTTACGATGTCCACATTGCATGTTCTCTACTCCAGGCTAACCGCTGGCGACAGTGAGTTGCCGTGAGCGGAACATATCTGAAAGGCCTGCGAGTATATAGACTAACATGTCCCAAACGTCTGTAAACGATTTGCCTTGAAACTGTCGTACCCGTGGCTGAAGATAGCTGACGAAAAAGGTTGGATGCTGTGCTCCGTCTGTTTCTTTTTGCAGTTATTGCCAAATACCGGTCGTCATTCGGCGTTGTAACTCGGGGGTAATTTGTATTGTAACGTCTACTGACATTTCCATCATTTTAGAATAGTTGCCAAAACCTAGAGATGACACTTTCGGCGATTCCAAGTTCCACTGAAACTTTCGTCTGAGTACACCCACATTCCAGGCGGCCGCTAATTCTACCACGTAAAAAAAATCATCGACATGCGTCCTCTGTGCCATAACTATTCGGTTGTGGCGCTGAGCGGCTTACAGAACACTTGTGAACAATTTTACTTCTTTGTTAAGTGTTTGAATATTTTGTTTTGGTATACCTAAAGGAAGATTTTCCTGTGTATGTTTGTTTTTTCTTTTGCTATGAATGAAGTTTTTTTTTTCAGATACGAACGAATTATGTAATTTTTTAACCTCAATAACTATCAATCTTTGAATTTTTATTGGATTTTGACTTGAAAATATATTTGTGATCATTTGATTTATTAGTGTCGTTAAAATAGTTTTCAAAATTAATTATACTACTCTAACAAATATTCTTCAAATACTAAATTATTTATTTTTGCATATTTAATTTATAAATATGTTTTGTATATGTGAAAACAGGTTCATACATTTGTTATGATATAAATATTGTTTTAAATGAATAAATTAAATAAATGTTAATGCATTAATATCAAAGACCATAGGGTTATAATATATCTTTCTATCTACCTATCTATTATAAAAGAAAAAATTTCAGTTTTTTCAGGTTTATTAGCCTTGAGATTGGTAGATAGCTAGTCATGTAATAGCGAGTCTTGTGGTTCAACGGGCTAATGAATTTGAACCACGCGCACACTATAAACACAGTTATATTTTTTAAATAATTGATTCATAAAATTTGAAAGCCCGCGCAAGAAAGTTTGAAATCTTTTCAGAAGAACCAGCAAATTCGATCGCCGTTTCCATAGCAACAGTCGAATATGAAAATCTTAAAAAATACTATTACAACAAACAACACGGATCAGCTAAAACATTTAAAACGATAAGATTTCCTCGGAATTTTAACAATATGTAGTGCTAAAATATTTCATTTTTTATGTGGAAATGAGATGTTTTGTTCTTGACATTTTTTATCATTTTGTTTTTATTTATCTTTTATTTCCGTGTACAAGCCAAGAATTTTTGGAACGTTTTGTAAAGCTAAAGTACAGGGGGAGGCTTTTATACGGATCCGCTAATCTCGCAAAAAAGTAGGCGATTTTCCGTTACTCGGGCACGTGCGATAAATATTGCAATGGGAATTGGACCTTCAATATATGTCGTACTAGAGGTCCGGGATTAATCCAGCAGCGATCCATATGGGGTTGGATTGTGAAGAAATCCCCTCCCCTTCATTGTTGAAAAGTATAGTTCGCGAAGCGAACTAGATATGATTGCGTAGCAATCATCGGGGTTAACGAGCGATAGCGAGCTGGGGGCAGAGCCCCTTAGATGTTCAAATATTAATAACATAAATTAGCAATTATGATAATGCATAATTATATAAGTCAATGATTTTATTTATTGTTCAAGTATCAAAAGCATTTTTTTTTAAATGTAACTACAAGGTGTAATACAAACACTACTGAATAAATGAAAGTTGTAGTGTGAAAGAAAGAATTTCTCATACAAACGGTTGATGTTGTTTTTGATTGATCGATAACAGAATTATCCGGCATTACTCGGGTTGAATTTGTTAAACATTGATTGAAAGTGGTTCGAATTATCACTTTTATATATAGTATGAAAATGCAAAGATAAATTGAGGGATCATAAAATAATTTTTTTTATACTCCATTTTGACATTTTTATCGCTTTTACGATATACTTAGAATAAATGGTCTGCTAAAAGTTTTCTTGAATAATTAATTATGAGGGGTTTTTAGTGTAAATAAACAAAAAATAATTGTAGAACAAAGATTTTACTTTCACTACCCAAATTATCTCATGATATACATAAATCGTGATTACCATAGTTAAACAATGTTTTCGCAACTTTCGGCGTTTAATCTAACTGGCGTAGACCAATCAACTTTCAACTTCATTCGAAATGCATTCTATAGAATTTTTTATCAATTAATTGCTGAAATTGTATTCGACAAACAAGCTGAATGACGTCACCTTTCAGAATATGTATAAGAAACACGAATAGCAATAAAAACACTACCACTGCCTACACTAAGCTTGAACTGAATCATGAATGCGTCTAAATAAGCAAAAGAAATCCATACTTTTTTTCAGATTTTCACTTGGAATTTTTGGCCATCCATGAAGTTTTGGACTGAATCATTTAGCATTGATAAGGATACATCTTTTCACATAGCCAAAGCTCTATAAAACATCTCAAGAAGGGATGGAAAACACAGCGGCCTAAACAGCAGAAACATTATCAGAAAATTGAGACGTCTGTGTGAGACGAATATGGTACATCCTCAATGGATTCTTTTGCATGTTGGTCTGCAAGGAAACGAAACCAACGCCCTTTTGTCCAAGGAGGAAAGTCTAGATTTTATACTATCTCTAGGCAGACTTACCTATGGTGGAATCGCTTAGAAAATAAAACACGTGCAAATGATCAGAATTTGGGAGACTTCTCCGACTTATATGACACTCGCCTTGAGTCACCCTAGTACCTCCCTGGGTAAAATGGGTAACAGAGACTATATTACTCTCTCCAGGTATCGCATTAAACACTTGAAGCCATTGAAATCGAACTGATAGGTTCTGTGCTCTATATACAACTCTACTCAAGTCTCGTCTGAGCATTTCTGTGCTCAGGTGGCAAAATGTTATGTCAGTTTTTTCATTTTTGTGACAGCAAGTTTAAGAATCAACATTAACAAACCAGACTTCAGAATGGGACTTACTCAATTTTGGGGGAAAAGTGACTTATAACATTTTGCCATCTGAGCACAAATTTAATCTACTGTTTCGTTTATTCATCAAGCCTGATTCGCCATCCTGAGCTGGTTCTTGTAGCCCTTAAGTCTCAAGGGCTAATAGACTGTGCAATTTGTTAATGGCAAAGGAGATAAGTAAGAAGACAGCTGGACAAAAAATGCCTCTCATACGACGTGTATATATATATATATAGTTTATTGCTTAATCATTGAAAATTTATCTTATGTTACTACAATCAAATGTTCCGTGATTTTCAGATCTTTAAACAGTTTTTTTCAAATGTACTGAAACCCATTTTCTTCTGCACTTAAGAACATAAGAAGATGATATTTAGTTTTTAACGTTTTCAGGACATGTAACTATAATTTTCCTAATATCCCTAGGGGACACATATTCTTCAGTATGTGTTGGGTCGCGAACCCGAGGCATCCTAGTAATATATCATTTTCCCATGGGGCTTACTACCACTGGTAAACTCGGGGTTTGTGATCCCGAAATTCCCAAGCGACGTTTCTCTACTTTCTTCTATCCATCATTTTTTACAGTTACTTGACATTGTCTATCTCGTATTTGGCGCAGCTTGCATGTTAATACCGCTTTTATAATTGGTTAATAGCATCGTTACAGGAACAAAAATACCGATTTTCTAAGTTTCCTTAAATTACTTCAAAGGAGCTTACTGCCACTGGTAAACATGAGGTTTGGATCACAGAATTCCCCAGAAACGTTTCTCTGCTTTCTTCTACCATCATTTCTTTTAAAAATTACTTCACATTGTCTATCTTGTGTTTGGCGTAGCATGTATGTTAATACCGCTTTTATAATTGATGAATAACACCGTTACAGGAATATAAATACTGGTTTTATAAGTTTCCTTAACTTACTTCTAAAGGCATTTGCTCTTTTACTCATTTTTCTAATAAAATAACAGTTGTAAAATAAAAGTGGTATTCGAAAGCTTTGACTATTTCAAAGATTCGTTATCTTTTGTTACCAAAAACAGATGCTTTGTATTCTTTTTGAGCTAGGGCATTGACAGCTTGTCAAGAAGTGAATAAAAATTAATGAGGCGTCATTAGGACATAAATATTGTACAAACTGAAAGCTCTAAAAATTTAAATTAAGTAAGTTTATTACAATTGCAAAGTGTTGTCAATGTATTTGCAAATGCATTTAACTAAATTTTATTGAGAAATTATTAACTGCTAACTGCTGAGTATTGTCAAGAGATAATTAAAAATTCACGATACATCATTATGACGTAAAAATAATGAAAATTAGAAAAAATTACGTATTATTTCTCTGTTCTCTGATTGAACTGTTAAATTTCACAAACCTTTAATAGTTTGTTTAATACGGTAGAACATTTTTATTTCATCTAAAATTACTAGAAATGAAGAGACTCTAAAATTACCAAATAGTATCGAAAAATCGATTTTTTTTTCGATCGATCGAAATTTGAGAATAAAATGGATAGATCTAAAAAATGAAATTCAATGTTAAGAATAAATTGTTATTAAATTCTATGGATAACAAAATAGATTTTTAAAACGATCATCTTAATGGAGTTGAAAATATGACACCATAAAATGTAGTTACTTTTAGTAAGTCTACTTCAAAAACGCGTTTTTCTCTGATTGACATTTTTATACATCTGATTTCAAAATGCTCCCTGCGCCTCAGATATTAATTTTGATTTCCATATATCTTTTAAAATCCATACAATATGCTGTACATAGTTAAAAGCAAATGATAAATTCATCATACTCCCAAAATTTCGTTTTAAAATGTTGTTTAACCAACACTTTTTTTTAAACAAAATTTTTGGTGTTTTAGAAGATTTTGTGTTCGGTATTCACTTGAGGGATACACTTACCAAATGGTGGGAGTTAACTTGATTCATATGAATAAAAACTATTATGTGAATTAAAATTGTGATGATGCCTTTAAAATTAATGTGTATGTTTTCCTGTCAATTCTTGCTTTTATCAATGTTTTTGATCATGTTTTATGTAATAACTTTCGCATAACTTAGCAGTTTGGGAATTATTTTTATATAAAGGCTTTTTACTAAAAACCAAACCACGCGTTTTTCGTGTATAACTGTCGCATAGTAACTACAGAAGTTCATTTTAAAGTTAATTGTCCCTTTAAAGCATATCATTGGGAGGTATAATTTGTATTCACAAATTAACTTGTTATTAAGGAAGTTAGTAAATATCACAATATTTCTACCATTTTGAGAAGGATGTAAGAACAAAATTTGAGTAAGCTTTATTTTTCGGTCGAATGGATAATAAGCATAAAATTTTGACATTATTTAATTCAGATCTAAAAATGTTTCATTGTGTAGAAAGAACGTACTAGGGAGTTTTGAAAATTATTGTTATATTTTAACTTTTGAACTGTTGAACGTTTAGAAATTTAATATTACGTTTTAATGCACTCAATAGTATGTAATGACTCGCTCGGGACTTAAAATTTGTTAGTGCTTTTTAAGAGCCCTGTGTTAATAATATTTTTTGTGAGTAAAAGCTCAATTCTAAAATAAATTTTATAAATGTTTAAAACTTTGATTCATTTTATCTGTGGTTTAATTTTCCTCTAGACTATTCATATTTTTGGCATGATATGAAGATAAAAGAAGGAATGTAATTATTCCTTTTTATCTGACTTTAGTACACTTATACGGAGAGAATAAAACCTAAATGTTATATGTTTCCTAACTGTTTAATGTTCTTTTAAGTCGACATTTTTTCCATTTTTCCATGTAACAATATAAAACTGGGTATGAGATGTTTATGTAAAATCTGCTACAAAATAAGTGTGTTTGTATATGGTGCTTTCTTATTTGATGAGTTGTATGAGGATCCAAACTAGTTTTGCGCAAAGATTTTATTTCTGCTACCCAAATGCTTTTAACCTTTACACTACGGCCGGTACCATGATCACCCCAAGAAACAAATTAGATAATGGACAATACATCAGTTGTACCTTGAAAATTATAAGAATCGTGCCAATAAAGAATCGCACTTGTTATAACTATCGCCGTAGTCAAATGGTTAAGTAATATAGATAGTAGTTGCCTTAAAGTGGTAGTTATTTGCCGTGTTGACAACATTTGGCGTATAATCTTATTTATATTAACCAATGAATTATCATTTATTACTTCGGAATTTATTCTTTCAAAGTTTAATTGAGGAAGTGCTGAAATTGTATTAAAAAATCAAATCAACTGACGTCAAGATTGGAATACATTAAACAGTATCTCAGAAACACAATCGCTACCTATATTTAGTTAAACAGAAAGTGCCTCTCCTCGCGAGAACAATTATAAACACCAAAAGGTTGAATTAGTAAGAAGTATAAATATCAGTTCAACGTATTGTTCTCTTGTTAGATAATAAGATATACATAGATTTATTTGCATTACGTGAGTAGAATTTCAAAAGATCCTTCCTTTGAGTAAAGATTAGAAATTCTAAGCTTTTCATGTTTCTAGGACGAGGAAAAAGAACTTCATAAGGTATGGTGCAAAATAGAAAATTGGAAGTTTATTATTCATTAAATTGTCGTTTAATCAACGTTCAGAACAAATATATTAAAAATTTTGATTTTACAGAGTATTAATTTAAAACCAGAACATCGAATAAAGAAAGCAATAATTAAGTGTATAGTAAAAATGTTCCATACAAATTTAGTCAAATCCACACATCAGAAGCTCGATAAAATGGTAGTTTCAGTCAAAAGCAGACAAAAAATTACCTAAAAAATTGTATTTTCTGTAATTTTACTAAATTTGTCCACTTTCGAACGAAATCTCTTCACATGCAAAAGATATTAAACCTTTTTAGCAATTATAGAACATTTAAAACTTTTTCATAAATAACTATTAACCTTTAAAATACTGAGAAAGTTAGGAAAACAACTTACCACTTGTTACTCGCCACTTTAGAACAGCCACAAAGCGATTTAAACTTTTTTTTAATTCAAATTCTCGGACACAATCTACTGAGATCCAAGCGCGGGACAGCATGCGCCGGTGAAAAACTTCTATAAACAATCCTTTCTTTGTGCACGAGCAAGACAGGGTCACTTGTTCGCGACAGCAAAATTCGTTGCGACTCTTATCCACGACCGTGCCGGCCGGAAGGATAGCAGAAAGCTATCTGCTTCCAGCGCTCGAGAATGTTTCCCGCCAATCTTTGGTCCACTTTCAACAGCGCCCTCTTGACATGGAGAAATACCCTCACCAATCGAATAAATAACTGTCAATATGCATAGACAAATGAATTGTTTGGGTTATTATATTCCCGCAAGGCGACGATGTTTCTTTGGTTCTGAACATTTTAGAAAGCCGAAGTTTTCATAATTGTTTGAAACGATGGCGAGTATAACCTCATATATAACCGCAGTGATCGCTAGGGCTTTGGGTCATTCCGAATCTTGTTCTTAGCAAAACTGAAACGTTTTATTCGAATGAACATGTTTCATAAAAACTATATTGATTTAGTAGTCTTTGTAGAGCTATTTCCGTGATTTTTACTCAAATTGACATTTTTTTCTGTTTTATCGGAAATTTTAATACTTTTTGTTTTGGTATTTTTGAGTCAATATTTTATTATTTTCTAAGTAAAGGGCATTTTTGGATGTTTTCCCATAAAATCCTGTTTTTCACCCGCCATAGAATTTTATGAAGATAAAACAAAGTAACACTACTTATTTTAAGTCTATGTGGTTTCAGCAGAAGTGAAAAGGAGCTTCAAATTGTATTGGGTGTGGTAGGTATTTTTTTTTGTCATGCTTAATGAGTCGTTCAAAAACAATGCGGTTAAGTCCAGAAAACAAAAATTGAGAAAATTAATGTTTTTTAATACATTGGTTTTTATAATTTTTGGTTTATTAATTTGATCAGAAAAGTATATAAAGTCTTTTTAAGGTATAGGCTATTCAACAAAACAAGATATGTACAGGATGTGCAACTAAAAACCTAAGAAATTTATGTAAAAATCGATTGTTCTGTGTTTCATCACTTCAGGTTGTAATGTATAGAAGCGTTTGTAAATGCATCTTTTGAACTGGTCAAACGAATGTCACATGACTTATTATTTTCTGGTTTACCCTTTTTTCAAAGAATTGTTTACGAACACGGCCTCAGTGTTACCAACACATATCAAAAATAATAATTATTTAGTTTTTATTTCAAAGTTTATGTAAAGAAATATTGTTTAAAACAGGACTTATTCGCAATGGCTTCTGAAATCAAAATACAGCATTTTCAGAAGCTATAAAAAGAAGGACTTTCTGACCGAGAATAAAACGAAACAACGAGTAAATCCTTAAATAACCCAAAAGAAATTTATTTATTCCATTAAAATTTACAAAAATCAGAAAATATAAAAAAATGGCGACTCAAATATAGGTGGCGGTAGTGTTCCTGCTGCGATATGGGATTCCTTTACGCATTCTGAACGTGACGTCAGTTGTCTTGTTTTTAGAATACAATTTCAGCACTTCGCCAAAACAAATTCCAAAGAATGAATTTCGAAGTGAAAAAGGACAGTTTCTTGGATCAACGCCTATCAGATTAATCGCCAAAAGTTGCCTAAACGTCAATAAACTACATTTTATGGTAACCCCAGTGTGTATCGTTAGGATGATCACAAAAATCAATTTTCGATTTTCTACCGTGGCACCCCCCCCCCCCTAAAAGTTGCCAATAGGCTAGAAAATGTGATTGGCAGAGTTTCAGCTCAATCTGATAATATTAACCCGTGCCTCATTGAGGCTAAAGTTAAGAAAAACAGCGATTTTTTGCACAAAATCGTAGTTTTTGCTCTTTAAAATCGAAACTATTCGTCCTAGAAAACTGGTTCTTGTCTTATTTCATAGGAAATTTTATTGACTTGAAGTTTGATCTCATCTACTATTTTTGCTAAATGGGTAATTAGCATTTTTCATGTAAGGTCGTAGTGGATATCTCAAAAGTGTATTTTCATGCAAAGCCCTAAAAACATTACAATATTCAATTACATCAGCATTCCAAATTTTGCTTTTCGTATTTTTCATTTTGTACATTAAAAAGGTTTTTGTTAGTGGTATTTTCAGAAGTAAATAGTAAGGTCAGCAAATTCAAAGTAAGGACAAATTTAAAATGAAGGAATTAGGGGTAAGGAAGACGAAGCAAGGAGTAAAAATGACAGCAGATAGTGTTCAAATGTATTTTATTAATTATACTGTTGAATTATACATCATTACATTATTATTATTTAAATATACAAATTAGGTGGCAATTACAAATTAAGGTGGTAGTGTCTTAGGTATTGTAGCTTTTGAAGTGTCTTGAAAAATGTGTAGAAGTGTCATACGACTCCGCAGACAAAAATTCCGACAGCAAACAACTGTACTGATCAAAAATAGATTTAGAAATTCCGATTTAGAGGGAGCTGTTGTGCACTGGGATGGGAAATTGCTTCCAGATTTGTTCAATTAAGAAAATGTAGAGCGGATAGCGATTTTGATTACTTGTGGCGATGAAGAACAATTGATAGGTGTTCCAATCCTTGAAAATAAAACTGTGATAATTCAGTCAAAAGCTGTATTATCAGCAGTTGAGCACTGGGTGCAGTTATAAATACAGCAGTAAATACTGGTCGCCTTAGGGGAACCTGCGTTTTGCTAGAACAGTTATTAGAGAAAAACCTTCTGAATTTAGCATGTTGCCACCATATTTTAGAAGTTGTTTTAAGAGTAGTTTTTAATTTCAAAATAGGCACATCCACTGGTCCTCAGCCAGAATTTTTTCGAAAATTCCAGAAGAAGAAATGCAAAGCAGGTTATAAAATATGAAACTATTAAAAATAAAATAAGTAATCCAGACCAAATCTCAAGTTTTCTTTTTGAACAATTAAAAAATCGACAGCCCAGGGATAATAATAAAAAGAATTCATTCAACCTTGCTAAATTCATTTGGGCGTCTTACTCAAAAAGACATTACTTTTAGAGTATCTTGTGCTATTCATAAAGCCAGATGAATTGCAAAGTCCATTAATTCTCTCAAAATGTGTATTTTCAGGGATCAATTTTCGTTAACTGATTTAGAGAGAAACGGTATTGAAGATATTTGTTTATTTATAACCAATATTTTTGTAAAAGCATGGTTCAATGACCACAAACCCACTTTGGCCCTCCAACCTAGACCTACAATTATTAAAATCTTTAGTTCAATACAGGAAAATTGATAAAGAGGTTGTAGACAAGGCCCTATCTAAAATAATAAACCATCTGTGGTATCTCAACTCGGAGCAAGTTGCATTTTCATTTTTCGATGGTACTTTGGGAAAAAATGTCAAAACAAGAATGGTTGAAAAATTAAGGCCCGAAGTAGAAAATGATGAAGATGATAGGGATGGTAAAACCAAAACTCAATCTCCAACAAGTTGTTCATTTATTGGACAAAGAATTGATTATTTTGTTTCTCCTAGGACTCTAAATTTTTTTAAGAGAATTGAAATCGATACAGAATTTTTAAATACTGATCCCGATATATGGTGTGAAAATCAACATTATTTAAAAGTTAAAAAATAGTGAACGGTTTAAAGTATGTTAATGACACTGCTGAGAGAGGAGTAAAATTAATTAAAGACTTTAATTCCTCTTTGACCAAAGACAAAGAACACCGGTAGTTCCTTTTACAAGTTGTATCTGAATATACGCAAATTTTTCCGGACTCTTCAAAAGCTACAATACCCAAGACATTATCACCTTAATTTGTAATTACCACTTAATTTGTATATTTAAATAATAATAATATAAGGATGTATAATTCAACTATATAATTAATAAAATACATTTGAACACTATTTGTTGTAATTTTTACTCTTTGCTTCCTCTTCTTTACCACTAATTCCTTCATTTTGAATTTGAATGCTGCTGGATTTATTTTTGAAAATACCTCTAACAAAAGCCTTTTTAATGTACAAGATGAAAAATACAAAAGCAAAATCTCGAAAGCAGATGTAATTGAATATTGTAATGATTTTAGGGCTTTGTAATAAAAATTCACTTTTGACGATATCCACTACGACCTTACCTGAAAAATGCTAAATACCATTCTATCAGTTTCAGTAAAAAAAGTGGATGGGTTCAAACTTCAAGTCAATAAAATTTCCTATGAAATAAGACAAGAACCAGGTTTCTAGGACGAATAGTTTCGATTTTAAGGAGCAAAAACTACGATTTTTTGCTAAAAATCGCTGTTTTTCTTAACTTTAACCTCAATGAGGCACGGGTTAATATTATCAGATTGAGCTGAAATTCTGCCAATCACAGTTTCTAGCCTATTGGCAACTTTTAGAGGGGTGCCATGGAAGATTGGGTGAAAAAAAAATTTCCCCATATACCTTGTGACCACCCTAGTGTATCGTGCTATTCACAAAATTTGCCACTCTTGAATATTTCCATTACAGGCTGTATCCACTCAATGATACTAACTCATCTCCAGGATGATGATGTCTAACATCAACCCTCTAATGAAATAGATGGAATATGTTCTCTCAGCTTCATGCTGTTTCTTTCGGTCGCTTTTCTTGAAGAGCTGAAGGTTGTAGAAAAACATGAATCCTAATGTGACACAAATTATTTATTGGTTAAAGTGATTAACTTGACTCTTCGCTTCAATAGCCAATCGGCCAAAGTTGATTCGTAAACTCGCGTGACTCTAACGACAACGACTCCTCACCATATGCTTTGTCTATTTCATTACAAGCTCAATGACGTTGACATTAAGGGAACATCGATAATTCTAATGAAATAGACAGAGCATGTGAGTGGAGTTGCTGTCGTAATCACAGAGAAGTAGTATACTACTTCTTTGTGGTCGTAAAATCTCTGAAAGGTAAATTACGTGGGCTTACAAATTGACTTAGCCGATTGGCTACAAAAACGCTGACTAGTGTTTTTGGTCACGGACTTAAATTAATCAATAATTTAGAATTGATGCTTTTTCCCCCAACCACATGATAGATCTTCAAACCAAGCGACTGTAGAATTAACATAAAGCTGTACGCATAAGCTCTGTCTATTTCATTAGAATTATCGATATTCCCTTACTGTCGACGACATTGTAAGGGAATGATTCCTTTAGCTGTTTGTTAACTGGTACACAAAACAATCCCATTCAATAGCATGTGTTTTGAATTTTTTTTAAACTTAATTTGTGTGTCTGGATTTAGGTTGGTATTCACATGAAATCGAAATAGGAGAGAATCGTATCCATTAAAATTTTAAATGTATGGAAATGCTGGTGGGGTCATAAGTGATTGCAGTGATATTAACGAGGATGAAAGCATGACCACAACGTAACTCAGTGCGAGACAGCCAAAATAATTATCACTAATCCCACTACTTTATACCGTCCATTCGAGGGGATTAAAATTCAGAGCCATGGGAGTCATGTATGTAGGAGGTGGAGATTTCAAAATTTTATTTTTATGTTAAAACAGCTTTAGAGAATATTACTAGAAGCAAGAACTATAGAACGATTCTACTTGAAGTCACATAAAAGGTATTGAAATCAAAGGATGCTTCGACTCTTATATTAATAAAGAATACAACAAAGTATTTTTTAAATGTTTTTAAATTATTTTATCCAATACCTGTAAATTTGGTGGTGGAACACTTATATATGGAATAAAAATAACGGATAAATATTTATTGGTTATCTGGAAGAAAATGTCAAAAGCGTCTTTTACTATATTTCAAGTAGATCGATTTATTAACCCTTTGAGGGAATCACACGCATAAATTCATGTTGCAATCTGCAGACTTCTTCATTACGGCTTACCAGTTTGGACTTCTTGACCAATATAGTTTTCCAGGATTCTTTCAATCAATAGAGTGGCAGTTTTGTTATTGTGTTGTAGGTTAAAAGTTCTATTAGAGTAGAAATATTAGTAGAATTAGTAGTAGAAATGTATTATACACAACTCCAAAATCTTGTGACGCTGAGCCTACATGTGGTTTCAAAGAGATATCTTGTCCAAGATTTGGTAAATTTCGCTAATGACGAGATATCACATCAATCAAAATCTATTAGTTTGGGTAGTGACGCGATTCTTCGTCAAGACAAAACTGCACTATTACTCCAAAGGGAATGAAGATCCAAGAGGCAAAACTAATTATACCATGCCTAGAACTGGTGACAGTTTAGAACAGGTGGTCACTACAGCTAAGTTTTCGATGTGGAGATTAACCATTTGGAGGATTAAGAATTAGCACCTGTGTGCCATGTTTTGTGACACAAAAGCAAAAATTATGTCTAATAACCAATAAAATATCACCTAACAATTAAAATATGTTTTCGCATATGCTACTCCATTTAAGGTGAACCTCTTTTAGCTGCCAACATTCGTGAAATGCAACTTGAAATTACATCTATCCACAAGAGTCACCCCTACTTAAATTAAACGAGTCCTGTTTCTTTATCTTTCTCTTCTCTCTCAATCTCTCTCTCTTCTCTCTCTCTTATCTCTCTCTTTTCTCTCACTCTCTCTCTCTTTTCTCTTTTCACACTCTTCTCTCTTTTCTCACTCTTCTCTCTCTCTCTCTTTTATCTCTGTTTTTCCATCTCTCTCTTACTCTCTTCTCTCCCTCTTCTCTCTTTCCTCACTCTTCCCTCTCTTTCTCTCTATTGTCTCTCTTCTCTCACTCTCTCTATCTTCTCTCTTTTCTTTCACTCTATCTATCTTCTCTATTTTCTTTCACTCTCTCTCTCTTTTATCTCTCTATTTTCTATTTCACTCTCTCTATTTCATCTCTTCTCTCTCCTTTCTCCCTTCGCTCTCTCTCTCTCTCTCTCTCTCCCACTCCCCACCCCACCATATATAGTGTTAGGATCGGTTCTTATGGTAGAGAGACAGTATTTCTGCCTCTATAGACTATACAGTGGTCTAATGTAGAGAGTTACTTGAATCATAGTTTTAATTTAGAGTCGGAAAGTATTTGTAAAGTAGTGAAACTTTTAGTAACATTAATAAATTAAAATTGACACATGCTTTTCAGCCATTTTCTTTAGTTGTGTAAAGAATTATTCATAACTGGTAATGTGGTCAAAACGTTTGTAGTGCGAAAGGTCAAAGAGATCAGTGGTCGAGTTAAAAAAGAGTTTCGAAAGATCATACAATTAAAGAACTTTTACAGACCTAAGCACAATGTACCTTTTCAATGAAACATATATATAAAAAAAATTTTTAATTCATTATTTCCTATTTTTAACTTAAACATTATTTGGAAGTCGTGTAATTATTTTATAAGCCAATGAACAATTAAAACCATGTACAGATAAAAGTATCAAGATTACAAACTTCTTAAAATACATAATTTTCACACATTATTATGTTTAATTTCGGATCGTAAGAAGCTCATAAATATGTACGTATAAGTAGTTGTGAATATGCTTACAAAATAGTGATTTGAAAATTGCTTAAAACTTACATAAATGATTACTCAAATAATGCCATCTTGAAAAGTCAAGTAAAATACCTAGAAATCACCCAAAAGTATTAAGAAACTCTTTATAAGTACGTTTCCAACCATCTTAATTACTGAAAAGCGTATAGCGAGATTTCGAAAAGCATTTGAAATGAGATCAATCATATTTACGAGGCAGTCGATTTTCAGGATGTGATGAAAGATATTATTCTTAGAAACATGAACTCATAAAGCTCTTCCTGTGTGTGTGAGTTACATTACAGAATGTCATCAGGTTCTCTTAGGCCTCACTTTCAGAGGTAGATTTCCCTTCCCTATATTATAACCATACCATAAAGCCGTGGTAGTCCGGTTTGAAGAGTAGCGGTTCGAAATTATGAGGTGTTTTCCTCGGATCTTTCACTTCTTCTCATCCTGGACCGTCGCCAACAGCCTGTTGCGTTGCTCCAATGCAACGTTAATTTAACTACCAAACTACCTTCTTGCAATATGTCCTTACCCTATATTTTTTTCTCCTTGCGTTACCCTACAATAATGAACCGAACGCCAGCAGATTTGCATAAAATCTGACTCCTTGTTTGGGGGTGTTTTTCATGGTATGGCCTGGAACCTTTGCATCTTGTTCCTGGTAAATTCAACGCCGAAGCCTAGATGGACATTTTGGACAGTCAGATTCTTCCTACGCTCTGGCAATTTTATGGAATGGGCGAATGTGATTTCCAGGACTAAAACGCTCCATGTCATGTTCCAGCCTCCGTCAAGAAGTGGTATCAAGGTATGGATGAAACACGTTTTCCCTGGTCTGCTTATAGTCTCAACCTAAATCCCATAGAACATTTGTGGAACGAGTTAGAGCGACGCTTACGGGCCAGGGCCACGTCCGAAATTTACAGCTGAGCTGGCAACATTCTTGCAGCAGGAATGGCTGCATAAATTCCCATAGCTGTGTACCAAAACCTTATTGAAAGTATGTCCAGAAGGGTTGCTAGTGTTATTGCAGCACGTAGGGGACCATCTCCCTATTAAAGTATATATTCTTTCCCCTGTACCATCACATCTTGTTGCCCAGTCCATTATTGTAGGGTAGGGTATCTTCCCTGTGTATTGAGATCATGTTGCTTTTAGTACTTTGAATTTTTAACTGTCTAGAATTTCTTATTGTATAAAGCAGTGAGGGTTGATGTCAGTAATTGTAACAGTCCTATTAACTATAGAATCTGAAAATAGTATCACAGGTTTCTTGCCCGAGCTGTTGGAGTCGCTTGTTTACGACTTCTTACCAGACACGACTACATTAAAACCACGGGTTAACCGAAACCAGGGTTATCCACAATGCCTCCGAAATCAACAACAAAAATAACACTATTGTACTGCATGGGAATAATCGCGATGACGAGAGTACACTGGGTTATGGCAAGCGGAGAGATTAACCGGGTTTATAGTGTACTAGCAAAATACCCGACCTTACTCGGTTTGAATTGGCTTACTCTAGATTGAGTAGATGATGAAAATATATAATGACTTACGTTTTTCGTAGAATAAAATAATATTTTAACACCTTTCGCCATCCTTAGAATTTCTACAACTTAGTTTGGACACAATTCCTACACATGCATATCCATTCATGTAATACATTTCACATACATCGCACAATTGCTGTATGACATAGCTACAAAATGACAAAAGGTGACAATAAGGTTAATTCTACATAAGTCGATTTTGAGGGAGATTTGGAATTCCATTTCTTAAGTTCTTTGTTCATGTTCAACTCAATTAATAAACACGACGATTTACGGCGAGTACTCTCTCACTCATAGTCAACAAAACAATATTTTTTTTTTACTTGTGGCACTGTTACATCCGGCATGCGACATTGTGGAATTTCGCAATTTTCTCCTGTCATTATGACAAATAATTTGTTAATGTTTGAATAATTACAGTTCGGATTTTTTAAACATTATTATTCTTTCAATAACGACATTTTTCTTTCAATAACAGCGTTATTCCTTCAATAACGGCATTATTTTTTTCAATAAATGGCATAGTTACACTTACAACTTGGTTTATTCTGAATTACCTACCACTTTTAGTCGAACACTATGTGGTGGTGTTGTGTATGATGAAAAAGAAACACAATTGATTAAAATAATAAATATTTAAAACAGAAAACAGCGAAATGAAACAAAATAAAAGATGTCGGGGAAAAGTTGTTCAAAAGATATTAATTTGTGATTCCTTTTTATCTCTTGATCTTGCAGTTGCCACAACTTACAACTAAAAAGTGCACAAAATTTAGAAATGCGAAATTAATTCAGAGGGAAAGAAACACAAGTTTTATTCCCGTTCGTAAAATATATCGTTTGTCGCAAATATTTGGAAATCGTTTTCATTGTGCAAAGAACAAAAATAAGACACGAAATATAAATTAAATATCAGAGCTGAAATTCCATAAAAAATAATCTTTTGAAGAATAATTACTTTTTTAGCAGTACTGGTAAAGCAATCGAAGCAATCGTAATATTCAATAGACATTCCAATTTTTCCAAAACTACCAAATTATGGTTTATTTAATTATACTTACTCAGGTGTTTTAGCATGAAACTCAACTAAATATACAAATAAAGAAATGTTTTATATTGCATTCACTAAACTAATAGATAATGTATAAAATAAAATAAACTGCAATCAAATATCTGGAATAAAATTCATGTGATACTTGCACAAACACACAAACACAAAATCGAACATAGAACAGAAAGACGGACAGACAGACTTTCGCAATCAATTCCACTTATTAAATGAAGATAAGTACTCACTGTATGCAAATTTTCATGAAAATGTATTAAACCGTGTAGACGTGTATAGGGCACATACATACAGACAGACAGACACTAAAAGCGAAAAGGGCAGATTTGGCATCAGAAGGGTCCAAAACGGATTTAAAACTTGAAATGTGTCGAAAATATTGAATGTACAAACAAACACTCCATTCTTATTTATATAGATATTCAAAGACTCATCGTATTTCAGTAGCGAGAACAACTATCTGTTGACTTTGAGAAATGACTGGAGACAACCTGAAAGACTTCCCTGAAATTCCTGACAGTACAATTGCCGACACAATAAATGTTGCTTTTGAAGCAAATTTTATCATTTCATACCTCTACTAAGCTGCCTGTTTACTGATGGCCAATATAGACCGGTGGATAAAAAAATAAGTCTAAAACCTTTGTTTACGTTTTCTTCGAGGTTTCAACTCTGTGATTTCCTTTAAAAAAATTCATAAGGTAGGTACTGAAGCTTTTATGATTTCGCGCAATTTAGCTTGCTCTCCCTGATTTTTAAATATTCATTTGTAGCAGAACTAGTATTTTTCCCCGAAAGGAACGTGATTGTGTCTGATCTTACACTCAAAGTTTTTAATTTGCAGTTTATGATTTCTAATGAAAATGTTGAGCCACCTAGAAATTTTGATGGTGCTGAAATATTTCTAGTTGAGTTTTTATGATCTTTGTAGAATTAATTACCTTGAACTAGGGGCCTGCCTCCTGCTCATTGGTTTATTGCGCGAAACCTTGTTTTCTTCGCTCGCATCAATGAAGACATTGTTTATAAAATATGATATTTCAAAAAAATATTTTTTTTTCAAAAAAAATTTGTTGTATTAGAGAAAAGTTATGTAATACCTCTGGAATCATAACTCGAACAATTTGAAATTCAAATGAAAATTTTGAGCAAATTTTGACTCGAAATATGAGCGCTGCTTTGGAAATCGAATACCCAGCATGTCGTTTGTGTAAGCAGCAACAGCTCGACTAATATTTATTTTTTTCAATAAAATTTTATCTGATAACCCTATAAATTGAATTGAGGGGCGAAGCTTCGTGGTAAACAAACAATCGTACATTGTTGCCCAAACGCGATAACAAATAACGTCTTTTTGCGTGCCACGTAAAAGAATTATATATAGAGATGCCAAAAAATTTGATAACATCTGTGAAATGGATTTCAGGAAATTTTTGTTTTATTTTATGTGGATTCTTTCTCATGCGGAGATACCTGGTAATGAAATGGTAGACAGGGGCGATCAAGTTAAGTGGGGTTTTTTATGATACCAAGTGGTAAAGTTTTCGGGGCCCTAAAACTCAAGTTAGATGGGAAAAAAAGATGTAAAAAAACTCATTAAGTTGTTTACGAAAAAGAAAAGTAATCAAAAATTTCATACCATAGCACATTAAATAAACTTATTTAAAAAAAAAACTATTTTTCATGTATTTCCGTCTTGTTCTATTTTTTGCAAATTCATGAATTATTTTGTCAGTTCGCTTTAAGATATCTTGCTCTATACACAGAATGGCCATATTAATTCATCTTTCTTCTCCTATAGGACACCTTAAATAATTTTTTACACGCTTTAAAACAGAAAAGGATCTTTCTCCTAACGCATTAGATAAGGAAATCGTTAAAAAAAATTTTCAAATAATATTTCAACATTCGAAAATGTGGAAGACATTTCTTTGGTGGCTCGATAGATGTCTGGTGTGATTTTTATGGTGTGTCCTCGTTTTATTTTAGAAATATTAAAAAATGGGCAAATTCGTCTTCAAAAATACAAACACCAGTGTCATTTTTGTAAATATCCTTCAACTTTATATATATTATCGTGTTCTTTTTTTTTTCTTCTATTGATAAATCCCAATCAAAAAATATTCGAAAAGGCTCCACAAGAACTTCATGCGTCTGAGTTAGTTGAGATAATTCTACCTTGGTATTGTCACATATGACACAAAATGAACTGGCAGTGAAATTTTCTCTTATTGTAAATTCATGTCCGATTTCTTTGTTTTCATCAAAAAACACTTTTCTCATTTTCTATCTTCCATATTAAATGACAGCCCTAAATCAGTTGCCTCTTCTTCAACTTTTTAAAATTCTTCTCTGAAATTATTGATAAAATTTTCTAATGACTTTAATAGGATAGATCCTTTCAATAGTTCGAGTTCCACTGATTGCAAGGATTTACTAGTAGCATTTATTCTGTGTAACAAAATAGCATTCCAAATAACTGTCACTAGTGCGGGGTATCATATTTGTCCATTTATTTCAGAAGTGAAGCCGACCAACCGGTATGGTGGTTAAGGCGTTAACCTCTGGATCGGAAAGTTCCTGGTTTGAATCCGGGTCAGGGCATGGATGTTTGTAAGCCTATGATGTAGAGGCGGCTGGTGCATATTAAATCTGTAGTGGCCGAAAGTCCTCATGTTGGGCTGGTGTGGAAGCTTGGAGAGTGAGGTGCCAGCTGAGGTGTTGCCCCGTCACCTGACCGTGGTTCAAAATTACGTGGCGATACATCGAATGGCTTAGGCTGGGACGGTGGTAACTAGATGAAAATTTCAGATGTGAAGCCGCCTCCAGTATGGTAACTTTTTTTTCTTCTTCTGAATAACAAATTTCAGTTAAAGCCTATTTTATATGAGAGAAACCAAGTTTTATAGCTAATACATCATCTGCTTTTGTGCTGACCATCTTGTATTTAGAACTCTTTACACTGCAGTTAAAGAAGCACATTGTAAAGACGCTGTCGCTAATTTCATCGAACTCTTATGAAAAGATGTTTTAAGACCTCGGGGCCCCTTTGGTATTCCAAGGCCCTACGCGGCCGCTTAGTCTGCTTACAGCTTAATATACTAATGATGGCAGACGGCCTTGCGAAGGCCAGATGTAACTAAAATTAGTTCGAGAGAAACATACTTAGCTTTGAATGGCCTCCTTGTACGAAAAAGAAATAAAAATCATGTAGGACACACCACAACAGAATTGATGTAAAGGATAACCTGTAGAAATAGCAAACTTTAAGTGATGCAGAGAACAAACAGCATTTTCAAGATTTGGAACTCATCACACCTAAGCAATGTAATCAGTGGCAGGGGAAAATTACATCCTGACTGTCACAACTGTCAGGGATACAGTATGGCAAGTATTGATCACGTACTGCAGAGTTTCGGAATGTAATGAAAGGAGATTCATGGTGATTAAAAATATTCTTTTGGACAATTTTCTCTGTAAGGATATCATGTAACTGCTCTAATTGTGATCCAGGATAAGAAAGCAAAATATATTAGCAACGTCGAAGCTGAGATATACAAATACCTTTTGAAGTACAATGAAAGTTGGGGCCGTCTTGGCTCAGTGGGTATGACCATTGTGCTTGCAACCTTCGAATTCTAAGCGGCGTAGGTTCGTTTCCTGTCAGGTGCATTCCTCTCTAAATGTAATTCTCTCTTCAGTGTCAGTAAAACTTTCACTGTATGCGTCTGTCTATTGCTTGATATTATATGTCTTGTGTCTGGCGCAGCATAGCCAAATATGGCCCTTGCGCCATAAAACACCAAAAAATCAAACAACCAATCAATGAAAGTTCAATTCTTAGTACAAGAGTCATTTAAAAAATAATAAAACTGACCTCATAGAAAATAACCACTGTGATAAATGCAGCTTTCACTATCCGAACCTCTGTAATTTCATTCTTGTGATGAAGCATAATTGTAATACTCAGGTGGTTCAATCCTCCTTGTAGTTATCGTATTTCGATGCGTTTCTGTTACCCAATATGGATTTTTAATTGGAACCAAAGACATAAGATATAAAGGTTTTGCATTGGCTTGAATAAACCACCCCACAAATGCATGAAATGATTGAAGTGGAAAAAATGATCATGCTTTGTCCCTGCAAGACTATTTGAATAACCCAAAGGGAATTTGCAGACTTCGAAGAGTGTCTGGAAGATTCCCAAGACCCGATAGACCTTCAACAGACACTGAGGGTAGTGTTCATACAGTAGAACTCCAATTATCCGAACTCCGACTATCCGAATCGCTGATTATCCGAATCGCTTTTTCAGAATTTCAGAAAATGTTCGCAAAATAATGATTCTGTGTTTCAAATTCTAAATGATGATGAACTTATTGAAAGTGTGAGAGAAGAAAGTATCTAGGAAGAAGATGACCTTAATGTCGAAGTTGAAGCAGACACGGAACCATCTGCTAGTGAAGCATTTGCCGGCCTTGAAACTGCGTTCAAGTGGATGGAGCGTCAGCCCGAGTGTGACCACATGCAACTTCTCACTGTCAAGCGGATGTGCGACTTGGCTGCCCGAAAACGGATGAAGACAGTCAAACAGCTTATTTTGACCGAGATGTTCAGCAAGCAATGACTTTCATTTACAGTACGGTATGTACATACTATACTTACGTATAGCACTTGTAAGTACGCTTAACATGTAAAAGTGTTGCCTTTTCATATAATTAATTAAAAGCTCTTTTTCTTTAAAAATAATTTTTTTCTCCCATTTTCAACATACATACATACAGTAATTAATTAAAATACATACTAGACCCTTTTTTCGGTCAACATCCAATTATCCGAATTTTTGATTATCCGAATGGGGTCCGGTCCCAATTGATTCGGATAATTGGAGTTCTACTGTACCATAAAGTCCACCAAACCAAGAAGTGCGTGTAGATCACCAAATGGCAATTGTGAAGATTGCTCAGTGCGATGCAGAAGTCCGACGGTTCCGTAAACATTAAGATAATCCCATTGAGGCTTTGTCAAGAAGTCGCAAAAGATTCATTTGCTTATGTCGGTCTAATTGACCGCAGAGCAGCAAATCATAATAAACATGCATTGTAAAGGACATTGAGTGCCAAGTGAAATTCGGCAGTCTATTCCAAAGTGTTGTCATACCAAAAGCTATAAGTAAGTAAAAGATATGGGGATCCAGAATTGATACCAAATCTCTTGCAAAAATGAACGTCCTCAATATTTCATCTCAATATACAGTTTCTGTGATGTAGTTTACAAGACCTAAAATAATCAAAAGTTCAGACCAAAACAATTTGCACCTGATTGAACACAGAACGAAGCAGATTGTCTAAGGACTAAACAGTGAAATGACGGCGCAACTTCCACATTCACCAGACTTAGATCCGCATGAATTCCATCTATTCACTGAAAAAAAAATTTACAATCGTAATTTTGCATCAATTACTGAATTAAACACTGTTGTAATGATTATCCGCAACGCCATGTAAAGTGCATCCAACATACCTTTCAGAAGAGGATAGAAAGGTAGAGCCAGTACACTTAGACAAGTAAACAATAAATAGTTCGAAAGTAGTATGTAAGGAAAATCACACATTGATCAGACATGCGCCAAAAATATACGAAGTGATCTTACGCATGCTTACTTAATTTCTGCATGTAAATATGTCAGTGCTCAAGGACGTATTTAGACTTTCGACTTTATTACGACTTTCGTGACGTATAAATATGGTTTCTTCATTACACGTTTGTCCCATTGAAAATAGTCTAGATGCTTTTTCAATGACCCTCGAATCTTGAGCAGCAAGTCTTCTCAAGAGTCTTACCTGTCTGAACAAGTGTTACCTCGTCATCTAACCACGGTGCAAAATTACGTGGTGTCCTAGGTTCTTTCATTTCGGGATTGATCTCGGACCGTCGTCAACCATCCGGACCGTCGATGTGTTGCTCTAGTGTGACGATAATTAAAATACCTACCTACCTGCCTCCCGGTTGACGCTGTGAACTAAATATTTGCAAATGTTTAGAAGCATTAAAGAGGCTGTGCTTTCAAGGTCAGACATTTAAAGAGTTCGCATCTCAAAGTGGTTATTTCTTCGAGATTTCTGCATAGCTTAGGTAATACATGTTTCTTTGCACCTCATGCATTTTCATATTTGCTGCATGATATTGCTTTTTCAGCTCACCGTATCTTTTCTCTTCTTAAATCACACTCATGAATCAAACATTTCGTCTCTTTCCTTGAAACACTACAAATGAGGTCAAGCTATTGCGGGAAACAATTGAATTGATGCAATCGACTTGTATATTGTCTCTTAATATTGTTGTGAAACATGTTGTTTCTAGAAAACGTTGTACAGCAATGAATAATAAAACCTTTAGCACACTTACCCATAATTTGAAACTCGGATACAATACATTAAATGTAGATTGAAAAGAGAAAAACATCTTCACAGAACATTACAAACAGCCTTTAAGCGTCGGAAATAATTTTAATACACACCATTTTCAACGTTAAAAAAATCATAATTTTCTTGGGTAAGGTAAGGTAATTTTAATTAACGTCGTACTAGAGCAACACAGAGGGCTATTGATTACGGATCAATCCTATGAGGGAAAGATCCTAGGACAATAATACCAAGTAATTTTGAACAAGGAGGCAACACCGGAGTTGGCATTCCACTCTCCAAACTTCCACACCAACATGACAGATTTTAGGTGCACCAGCCGCATCTACACCATACGCTTACAAATATCCATGCAATGGCCCGGATTCAAACCAGAAACCTTCAGATCTAGAGGCTTACACCTTAATCACCAGACCGGTTGGTCGCAATTTCTTGGGACGCAAATATTATTTGCATTCTGTATTCATATACGTATTATCCACTACACCTATAATTTTGGAGTGTGTTAAAACCATGGAAGTAGGAAAGATTCTTTTCTACTTACATGGCTAAAACACGAATAGTATTTTTTTTTATATTTTTTATATGGTATTTATGATAGTATTAGTACATAATATTTTAGAAAAAAATTTCAAACACTAGCTCGTGAAATGAAAATAATCTTGGATTAAACTTAATTGCCTTCAATACTTAAAATAAGAAGATAAAAGCAAATTTCTGTAAACATTTTTTCGGAAAAGTGAGTCTCAAAAGAGTAGTTTCGTTTCAAATCATAAAATTAACAACCTCTGGTACTACAATTAAGACTTTCAAATTTTCCAAAAAAAGAAGTTCAAATATTTTTCTAACACTAATTATATTCTTTAGAGATACTGCCAGCAGTTTTCCACGTCATATCGTGTTTTAGTTTTAAGTGTGTTTATCCTGTAAAGCTAATTAAAAGGCTCTAGTTTTTCTGTGGTGGTATTTAATTTCTATTTCTCTCCACGTGGACGTAACTTAATATGTTACTCGAATATATTTATGAATATCGCTTATTAAAGGATTTTTCTGTTAGCTAAATATCGTTAGCGAAAAGGTTAGTATGGGCGTACGTTATGTTTCGTAACTAGTGACGTAACTTTTCATGTTTCACGAATAATGTTCTTAGGATCGCAAGTATAATGAATTACAAAAATTAACATCAAACATTGTCGAAACGGTGATGCATTAAATTAGTCCTTTACCAAGACTAATTTTTTCTAGTAGTTTGTGTTTAAACCATGGAAGTAGGTATTGAGATTCGCAAGAACTACACGTTCTCCTTTCTCCTAATAACAACAAGAAGTTTGATATTCCAAGAATTCTTTAATAAAGCCATTTCATTTCGTTGAAACTACAACAATGTTGCCATCCAGACAACTACAAATAATAAAATGTTAACTGACTAGATTAATTAGATGCGCGTGTATCTTTACATTCTCCCATCTTTTGATTTAAAGTTAACAAAACTAATCAAAACAAACACATTCAGACAGTCAGATAATGATCAAATTCAAAATAAGTTCAATTTGAATAGTTCAATCCAAAAATCTGGAAGGAACGTTGACAGTTCTTCCACTTCTGGTGATAACACTCCCTTTGTACATTGCTGGAACCTTGCTTTCATCAACACTGGATTCACTTGAAGAAGAGAGAGATATCTCCAAAGGGAAAATTCTCTGAATAGGGCAAACCGTCTCACCCGAAGATGTCTTCACTCGAACCACTCTAATTTTTTCGTCTTTACCTGGATACGCTTACACTACTTTTCCCATTGGCCAGAAGATCCTGCGTTTTCCGTCATTTTCGACGAGCACAACGTCCCCAACTTTAATGTTGTGACGTCCATCAACTTCATTTGATCCTTGAACAAGTTGACTGAGGTACTCACTTCTAAATCTTTTCCTTAGTATATCTCTTAACTGCTGTTGGTGTCTGTACCTTTTCGTAAGATTTACTTTGTCAAGCTGATCTAAATCATGCACTCCTATCTCTGTAGTCCCACTCAGAAACATCGCCGGAGTCAATGTAATGAGAGCGTCTGAGTCCTCGGAAACGTAAGTAAGGGGTCTGGAATTTATAACTACATCACAGTCGCACAATACACTCACAAGCTCTTCATAATTAAGCGAAGATTGTCCTAAAACTTGACGTAACAGCTTCTTCAGCATCTGAATCAAAATCCTCCCCACCAAGGGGCAGCTGGAGGATTAAAGATCCATTGAATTCTGCGTGTAACTGCTTCAGCTTCAATGACCTCCCAGTTGAGAGTCCGGAAGAGATTGTCAGCCCCTACGAAATTACTTCCATTATCACTGTAGATAGTTTTCGGTCTTCCTCTCCTTGCAATGAATCTACGGAGTCCGAGCAGAAAACTTTGGGTCGTCAGCGACACTGTGAGTTCTAAATGGACGGCCCTGTACACTGCACAGGTAAAAAGGATGATCCAGGACTTCTTCCAATCTCTCAACATTAGCGGTCCCGACAAATCTACTCCGGTAACCTCAAATGGCGAAGCGTCTCTGACTCTATTCTTAGGTAATGCAATAGGAATGCTCTGCATAGCTATTGCATAGCTTCGTGTCTTTTACATATGAGACAGCGTGACAGGACTCTACGGATGGTCTTTCTAGTTTTAATTATCCAAAACGTTTTTCTCAGTTTTGCCATCAAAACGTGCACGCCAGCATGAGACATCTTTTGATATATATCAGTAATCAAGTACTCAACAAGCTTATGATTTCCTGGAAGCAATATTGGGTATATAAAATGTTCTAGGTCTTTTCTTTCCGTCAACTTTGTCTTGACTCGCAAAAGACCTTCTTCATCTTTAGATATGCAAATTGACTTCAATTTTTTGAGATCTTCCGAAGTAAATGCCTCTTGCTGTACTAATCTAACAAGAACCATTTCTGAGGCAGTAAGTTCAGATACATTCAATTCTCCACTCACCCTTTCATTTTTTCTCAATTTTGCATTCGAAATAAATCTCTTTATCCAAGCAACCATTCTTAAAATCTTGTGGTACCTTGAGAAATATCCGGTAATCCATGAATTCACGTCAGCTTTCAACTCAATGTTGTTACAATATTATTTTTTCTTTCAGCAGCAATTTCCTCTCTATTTTCAATAGGATTAGAGTGAGGCCATTCATCTTCTGTTAGTGGCAACCAATTAGGCCCCTCCCACCATATAGATATGATAAATTTTGTTACAGAACATCCCCTCGAAGGCAAATCAGCTGGGTTTTCAGTTCCAGGGATGTGATTCCAATCTTCAGTTCTGGTCAAATTTCTGATCTCCTTCACCCTGTTATAGACAAATGTCGCCCATGGTTCGTTTCCTTTAATCCAGCACAAAGCAGTTGAAGAATCAGTCCAGAAATATGTTCTTGTTACTAGTAGTTCAAGACGTTTAATGATAAAGGAAGCCATCCTAGCTCCAATGCAACAAGCTAACAACTCAAGACGAGGAATTGTTGATTTCTTCAGCGGAGCAACTCTTGATTTGGCTTGAAGAAGCTGTACTTTGACTTGCATTGCGTTTTCGGATCTCAGGTAAACCACAGCTGCATAAGAAGACTTGGAAGCATCGACAAATATATGGAGGCTGTATGAAGCACCATCATTCAAGGTCATGTATCTGGGAATTTTCACTACTGATAGCAAAGGTAGTTCCTCTATCCACTTTGAAAACATCTTCTTTATCTCCTCAGGCAGTTCAGAAACCCAACTTAACCTTGCCCTCCAGCTCTCCTGCAACCACAACTTTGGACGGAGCGTGAACGGACAGACGAATCCGATAGGGTCAAATACTTTCTGTACGATGGATAGAATGGTCCGCCTCGTCAATGAAAGTCCCTCCAAACTAATGTTGTTTACATCACAAAATAGAGAATCTTCCTGCTTGTCCCATAATAGTCCCAATACCTTTGTAGGCTGAGTTTCAATTTTCATGTTATTTGTATCAGTTTGTTCCCAACCTCTTAGATCAAATTTGGCTTCGGCCATTATTGCAGTAGCATTTGAGATAAATATATCCGCCTCTTCTTTTGAGTCAACCGAGGTCACACAGTTGTCAACGTAAAAGGAAGTATGCAATTTCTCAGCAACAGTTTTGTAAGAGGATTCGCTTTGCATAAGATGAAAATTTATCACAGCTCCAAGCAAAAAGGGACTGCAGTTCAGGCCGAAAACTACTCGGCAGTGACGAAATTCTCTAATTTCTTGTTCGTAATTCTTCCACCAGAGGAATCTCAGAAAGTCGCGATCATTGTCATTGACTGATATTTGTAGGAATGCCTTTTTTATATCAGAGATAATTCCTATCTTCTTTTCTCTAAATTTAAACAAGATTGTGGGTACTAGTTCAAGCAAATTTGGACCTTTTGCCAAACAATCATTCAAGGAAAACGAGTCTTTCTGCTTACAAGAGGCATCGAAAACCGGTCTCACCGACGTTGTGGAGTTGTCTTTGAATACTGCTCGATGAGACAAATAGTGTACACCAGTTTCTTGTATACTCTCTGGCACTTCCTCTATCATCCCTAACTGCAACCATTCCAGAAAAACGGCATTATAATCATCAAAGCGTTCTCCGGATCTGAGCCTCTTTGTGGTTGACACTAATCTCTTCTCAGCAACTTCTCTGTTGCTAGGTAAGTTTCCTGGATCATTCACCCAAGGCAAGCTAACTTCACATCTCCCTTCTTCGTTTTTCCTCAAAGTCTTGTGAAAGTGATTTAATACTGCCTTTTCTATTTCTTCTATAGGTTGAATTTCACATGAATCTGTTATGCCTATGGCTTCCAGCTTCCACAAGTTCTCTAGACGATCGGCGTGTATTAGCATGGAGGTCACGATCGAGGATGCATTTTCCTCGGAAGAACGTCCACACATTTTACCCATGACTATCCATCCAAACAATGTCTGTACAGCAACTAGACCATTGTCTTATTTACGGAGTTCTCCGGTTAGAACTTGTCCAGCTATGTCTGCTCCGAGAAGAATTTCTATAGGTAGATCGCCTTTTCCCACATCTGTGACTACAATATACATTCGATTCAACTCTGAACAAAGTTCTGGGGGTAATCTTGCCACATGGCCACAAATTTTATGTTGCTACAATAGTTCGATACCACGACAGTACTTGCCATCAAGACTACTGACAGTCAATTGGTAGCAGTTGTGAGTTTTCCAACCAGAAGTTACTCCTCCAAAGAGAGCATGCACTAAGCATTCGGAACCAACTGGTCTACATTTCATCCTTTGAGCCGTCTCTTTCAATATGTAGGATCTTTTAGAACCAGTGTCAATTAAAGCTCTGACTGTCTGTTTTCTACCATTGACTTCGATATTTACCAACAAAGTTTGCAGAAATACTTCTGTGGCACAATAATTGGCTAAAGATACGTTTGGTTTCCCTTCATCACATTCTTTCGCCTCGTCTCGTTTCTGATTTGCAAGCTACGAACATACTATAGCCCAATGTCCCTTTGAACAAATTAAACATTGAACTTTTGTCCTACACTGTTTTTCTCGGTGTCCTAACTTAAAACAGATAAAACATGCTTTTTTTTTCCTTTATGAGATCATGCCTTTTACTCAAAGGCATTTTTTGTGCAGTAAAACAATCTTTACTTTCATGTTGTTTTCCGCAGAAAATGCAAATGATCTTCTCATTTCGCTTTTCAAACCTTGCTTCACTCGAAAACAGATCATTGGCTGTGGGAACCGAAATTTCAACTTGGCCTTTTTTCTCTCTACGTATTCCACCTTCCAATAATTTAAATCCCGCTTTTGCAAGTGAAATCTTTTGCTCCCCTTCTACTTCACTTCTCAAGAATTATAACAGCATTTTTAATTTGTCACAGTAAGAATTTTCTTGCGAGGTAACTGCTGATTGATTTCGCAACCATACTCGAAATAGATCTTCGGGAATGCATGATTCCACAAGTGGAAACAACATGGCAGCATATTTATCAGTTGTCATTCCAATGGACTCTAATGCTTGCAAATACGACTTCAATTTATCGTACAACGACGCTACATTACATTTTCCCCTTGGCTCCTGAACATTTCTGATTACAAGACCCAGCCTTTCTCGAACATAAAACTCAATTAATAGTTCTTCCCTGCCGAATCTATTTTTTAAACACTCAATGACGTTTTCATAATTTTCGGCCGTAGCTGGGAAACTGTCAACAATGTCACGAGCTCTACTCCCAGGAACAGTTGCTTGATACAAATAATGGAACTTGTCTTCATTTTCCATTTCAACATCATCATGTATACGCTTAAATTGACTCCAAAAAGTCAACCAATCCTTTACTTCTCCTCCGAATTGTTTAAGCTCAATCTTGGGCAATTTCAGTTTACGTCTACTTGAAGTTGGAGATGAAGTGATGGACTCAGCAATATTTAATGGTAAAACTTCACTATTTAAATGTATCTCTACTTTTACACGCACTAAATCCATTTTTTCCTTATACGCTTCGATATTCGCAAATTCAAGATCAAATTCTTCATCTGTTTCGAATTCCGCATTCAAAATGTGACGATCAAGAACATCCAATTCAGCAAATAAACGCTCTAAAGTAGCTGTTTTGGTGACTAGATTAATTAGATGCGCGTGTATCTTTACAGTAGGAAAGATAATGGAAGTGCCTTTACTTTATACTATTGAAGCCAAAACCATAACCGCGCCGCCATCTTGGTGTTTTAAAAATATTGAGCTCGTGCATGTTAATCAACGTGGTTATACCGTTTTTGAACTTCCATGGTTTTTTATTGACAATTTTAACCAAATAATTAGCACCATTTTCGGTACAGCTACACTCTACGTTTATGAATGATGGCAACGGCCTTGGCGATTTTTTTGGCGAACTTCAAAAGTCGCCAAGGAAAGAAATATTTATTAACTCTTTTTCCGTCAAAATTCTTTTCTTTTTACAACACACTTTTTAAACACATTTCAGAACGTTTTGAAAAGTATATTTTTTAAAAACCTTCACAAAAAGTAGTAAACTAAAGCACATATCAAAACACATTTGTGAACCAGCAGAGAAAATAAGCTACGAATGTTGGGTAAGGATACCTTGAAACTTATCAATTACACTAAATACATTGGGCATGTTGAAAAAGAAAAAGATTTACAAAAGAAAAAACAGCAAGAAATAATACAACCTGATAACGTCAGAATTCTTTCGTAAAAAATAATTAAAACGAAAATGGTCAAAAAAACAATCTCTTAATCCTTTTGTGAAAAAACTATTGTAATAAAATAAAAATTCCACAACTGTCAAAATACAAATAAATGGACCAATGGTATCACAGAATACGATTTAAAAGGACCAATGCAATCAAAGCATATTTTAAAAACAAACTAACCAATGTGAGGAAAGAAAAAATTTCAAACGAATCAATGAAATCAAACGACTTTAACGGATTTTGGAAGAGCTTTCTAGAATGTTCAAAATGAAAATTAAAAGTCTCCGTTTGTCGAGGTTGCCATGAAAACCACAACAACATCAACGAAAGGTGGGTTGCCTTAATTTATCTTAGCTCGCTACTAGAAGTGCGCCAAAAAAAATCGCCAAGTCGTTGCCATCACTCATAAACGTAGAGTGTAGCTGTACCCCATTTTCTTAGTTTTGTTTTGAATATGACGTCTTCTGTCGCCTACGGGAGTACAAGCCGAAAGACATAGAAGAATATTGTTTCATAGGTGAGTTTAATTTGTTATATCTTTTGGCTGACAGCTTTTTGACCTGTACCTTCTAAGTGTCCAAGCAGTATTATATTCAAAATTAGACGTATTTATAAACATTTAAAGAATTATTTCGAAAAGTTGACTGATTTATCCAAAGAGATTATTAATTTTATTTATTAACAGAATTGTACGATTTTGATTTTTTTAACCTACCAGTTGTAATAAGAGTTAGAAACTGCTTTTTAGGAAAGTTTAACTTTGGTGGAGTGGTCGTTCACGGTAAGACGTTTGACGCCAACTAATGTTTGTCGCCAAATCAAGATGGCGGCCGAATTCCGTAACAGCAGATAGGGTTGCATAACAAAAACGGTAGATGTGAAGAAAATCCGCAAAAGGTGAAGGTTACCATATTTGGCGACAAATCGCCTTCTTACCGTGAACGACCACTCCACCCCTAATGTTACATAATTTAGAATGAAACAGCTTTAGCTAACAGTTATAAAATTCGAATTATAAACATTACTTTTGGTTTTCTAAAACGCATTTTTTTGTTAGTTGAGTTCTTTTGCGTGGAGCAACTAACTGTTTGAATGCTATTGAAACCTTGGACTGTGAGCAAATTGTTAATGAGTTTTTTTAGAAGACAAGCAAATACTTAAAACATTGTAACTGTATGAAGATTTTCAAATCATGCATTTCTTGAGCCAATGGTTAAGATTATGAGTCTTACAATTTATGCTTGCAGTTTTAGGTTTTACTGTATTTGCATGTATTACAATTTTTGAAAGAATTTATAATAAAAAAGATCCTGGGTGGATTTGTGTGGATAGACATAATATATTGAATAATCAGTCTTCAATTTATCAAGCATGTTTATTTTTATTATCAAAGTAAGTAATTGTAAAGAAGTTTGATTTTGTGGGTTTTTTAGATTGAAATACATAGGTTTCAATGCATCTATCAATTCTATCTAACTAAAATAATTTTCATTTCAGGTTTCCCAAAGACCCAGAACGTAGAGATACATGGATAAGCAGTGCATAGTAATAAAGCGGTGCATAATAAGAAGTAAAATACCACAAGAAAATAAATATTTAGAATGGATGATTTGGCCAAAAGTGTGTGTATTTCAATAAAGCAGTATGCAGGATATCAATAAAAGGAATTTCGATGCCTAATTGTGGAAACCAATTTGGATATAATTTATAAAAACAAGAATGAGGGATATAAATTAGCACCAGACTATTAGGCACTAGAGGTCAGAAGCTATGTGTGGGATCAGCTAATATAAATTAAAACATTACTGAGGAATGGTATTTGTAGAATATCTATAATTTTACTAATCATTGAGTTTTTACCAATTTAAAGCTGTTTTAAAACATTTTGCATGCTAATTATAAACAAAAAACAACAAAAAAAAACAACATTGATAGTTTTCTGTTTCTTTATTGTAATTATATTATAGCATATTCAATCACAAAATTTAAAAGCAAACGGGAAAAAGGTAGTAAATTATTTTTATATATCATACTCAAATTATCATTTAAGAAACAAAATATTGCCAAAATTAGAAAAATTTATTTTATTTAGCACCGCTCAGTTCCAAAATGAAAGAACACATCTTAATATGAAAAAAAAATTCGCCTTATAAAGTTTTTAACAGCGCATGCGCTGCCGTCATCTTGGTGCCTTAAAACCATGGAAATATCGGCTTCAGTTAAACCGGTAGCGAAACATTGTTATGGCACTTTCCTACTTCCGTGGTTTAAACTGAATTACCCTGATATTCTTTTTCTGTTATACTAATTATAGATGTCGCTAGTATTTTTGTGTTAGAATATTCTTTCTGTACTTTTCCGTATAACCGGGAAAAAAATCATGGAAGTAGGAAAGATATATTATCTTTCCTACTTCCATGAAAAAAACGGGGAAAAATCTTCTCCACTGGTTTGTTTAAACTGTAAATCCCTCTTATGGAAGACATAACAAGAGAGTTTAATAATTGTGTGTGTTTATATATTTTTATTTAACTGCTATTTTCAGTCACGTAATTACAGTTATTTAAACATACTGCAAGCGCAGAAATCAAAATTATCTTTTTTAAATATTTCAGTTGTGTGTTTAAATTATTTTGAGCTATTCATTTTCAACTGATTTCCACCTGTACCTATCTTTTATTGCATCTAGTATTCATTAATCTTGATTATAATTAACTTTGATATAGTTGATTAATTTGATATAATTGATCCGTGATATAATTAAATTATGTATTAGTTAATAATTAAATTAGTTCGTTGAAATAATTAAATCAATCCCAGTTACTCATATTTATTACTAAATTAGATGCACGTCTGACGAAATCCAATACTGCTCAGGATTTTCTTGGTTGTGGAAAAATTCCTTCCTCAAAATGTCAATCTCTCAGTCTTGCTATCAGAGAAAAATCTCGTGACAAGTGATTACGACAAGATATATCTCATCCATCAAGACTTGATCAATTTTGTTATTGGTGTGATATGTCGTCATCAAGATATTGCCTTTTTTTATGATGACGAGATCAAGGTCTGGTCTGTATTCTTCTAATGAAGATATATCTCGTTCATCAAGATCTGCAATTTGTTTTCATGATGATGATGAGATAACTTGTCAACACGACCGCCATGAGAGTCTCAAGTGTTGTTGATATTGAAATCTATTTTGTACTAAAAGAGCAAAGGTACGGTACAGCTTCAGTCTACGTTTATAGCGGTGGAAACGGCCTTGGAGTTTTTTTTTTTTTTTGCTCACTTCTAGTAGCGAGGTATAGCAGTTTATGGCAACCCATCTGTATAGCGGTTGTTGCGGTTTTTATGGTAATCTTGGCAAGCGGAAAGTTTACATTTTCTTTTTGAATATTCTAGAAAGTTTTTTCAAAATCTGTTAAACTGTCTTTTGATTTCATTGGTTCATTTGAAATAATTCTTTCCTTGGCAACTTTAGAAGTATGTCCCCCCCCCCCAAAAAAAAAAAACGCCAAGGCCATTGCCACCGCTACAAACGTAGACTGAAGCTGTACCAAAGATACTCAATTAATCAGTAGTGATCCGTAACATTGATAACTGCTGTTGTCGAGATTGGATCTAAAGCAACAAAAAGACCTCAGACAACTTTGCAACTCCGATTCCATTCGCGTTGTTTCGTACCACGATGGTAATTCATTACACAATCATGAAAAGCCTTAACTTTAGACTACGGCTGATACAGCAGTCGTACCTTGATCGCGCCAATATAGAATTTAGACTACTCCGAGAATTTAGACTTTCAATGTCTCTAGTAGTCTCTAAGTCTCAGTTGTACCTTGAAATCTTTTAGAATCATGCCAAGAAAGAATTTGGACTACGGCCGTTAAGCTTCGGTTTCCTAAGAAAGTGGTGCCCTTATCTAACAGCCGTGATACGTCATGATGCCACGGGCATAACTAGACGGCCGTCTAAACAAGAAACCCAGGGGTGTCAGCTTAGACAGACAGAATACGTTGGAGAATGGGCTACACAGACGGCTGTCGTGGTTTATTTTATTCGAAAAACAAAACAAAGTGTTTTTTTATTTTCTCGTTCAAAGTTTCTAACCTCGGGATCGTTGAAGGTAGAGTGAAAATTTCAACAGATTTCAAATCAGCGTAAATTTCTATTCGATAACAAAAACAGTTTTATTATTCAATTATTTACCATTTGATTATTTAATTATTTATTAAATAATTAATTATTTATTTAAAGAAAATCACATTTAAGGTATTAATCTGGTGTCAAATTTTCCGCAGACTTCGAATACGTTGAAATTTTCATTCTGTGTTTAACGATCCCGATTTTACAAAAACGAATTAATCAATGGCAGTCAAAAATGTTTATTTATTTTGCTGCTCTTCGCTTGAATCGTTTGGAGCAGGAAATGAAATCTTGCCGCTACAAGAGAAAAAACGTTCCCCAACTGTTTGAGACCGCAATGACGACAGTCATGGAAATGGCGGCTCCGACAATTTTCGTTAAGCTCACAAAACAACGCTCTCTAGAAAACCAACACCATGTGTTAGTATAAACAACGTTTTAGTGGCGTCACCCAACGATACATCACGGACGATAGATCACGGCTACGCTTTCTTAGGAAACCGAAACTTTACAGCAGTTGCACCTTGAAAGTTAAAAGAATCGCGCCAAGAAAGAATCGTGCCAGTTATATCTATAGTCGTTGTCTAAAGGTTAAGATGCAAGGATCTTCAAAAGGGGCAATATTCCTTTAAATCTTGGTAATTATGTATGATCTGAGCACTTGATATCTATATTGCAGTTTTACAGAAGCTCGTAAATGGGGAAATAATGTCGAAATATTTCGTATATCAAGAACTAGTCAATATTTTTCTAATTATGAGATACATCGTCGAGACAGATTTAACTACCAGGAGAGTTAAAACTAACCAACCTTTCGAATTTGAAGGGATCAGATATTGGTATACTCTGGTTCATTTTTAAAGCCATAAACAAATTGAAAAAAGCCATAATGGCGTTGCCCGGGGTGTTGATTTGCGAAGCAAACCAAATAGAAATTTGTAGCCTATTGGAATGAATTCCCTGTGAATTCCAATTTGGTTTGCTTCGCAAACCAAATTATGAATATCATGAACCATAATTTGGTCATCATGAACCATAATTTGGTTTGCTTCGCAAACCAAATTATGAATGAGCCGCGGTAGCACAGTCAGTAGAGCGTTGGGCTCGCATCAGAAGGGTTGTGGGTTCTGTCCTCGGCGGAGCCTGCAATTCTGATGATTGCGAGATCGGCGCTTCGACCTGGCTAAAGACCGTCGTGTTCACTAATGGTGACTGGGGCACGTTAAATAGGTCGTGGTCACAAAGTCCCCCATGTTCCCATACCAAATCAATACCTCTGGGGGTATCTGATCAGGGGGTTATCGGCCTCTGATTGGGATCTAAATTACGATATGTGTGAGTGAATGGATGTTTGAAAGGGTCCTTCCTGTAAAACGGATGTGTCATGTATGTCGAGCAAAGTCGGACTTCCTCCCAATGGGGCTCAATAACATGGAAGGCGCACCCCCTCGCCTCTTGCCGTCTTCGACGGGTCTGGCACTCCTCTGGTCTGCCAGTGTATGCATGAAAAACAACAACCAAATTATGAATATCATGAACTTTAGTTTCAACTTTAGTAGCAAATTGGATAACAGCCATATCGGAGTTGCAAGTGGTGCTGGTTTGCTTCGCAAACCAAATAGGAATTCGGCATGACGTCACAATCTCTAGCGAAAATATAAATATTTAATTGAAAAATTATTTATTAAAAGAAAATCAAACGAAAAGGTTTCTATCTTAGGTTAAATTTTCCGCAGATTTCAAATCCGTTTAAATTTTTAATCTATCTTTACGGATCCGATTTTACAAAAAAAATGTACTAAATAATGCCAGCCAAAATGTTTTTTACTTCATTTGCTTTCTTTCGCTGAAATCGTAAGAGGGCAGGAAATGTAATCTGTTTATTTTTGGAACACGAATGTTATTGTGACGTCACTTTCTCTTGCGAAAATATGAGATATTAAATTTAAAAATTTTATTTATTTAAAGAAAATCATATTTTTAGGTATCGATCTAATTTGAAATATTCCGTAGATTTCAAGTCCGTTTAAATACTTACTCTATCTTTAACAGTCTAGGAGATAGTAAAAAGAACTACATGACTAAAGTTAAAACTTTTTATCCTCTTCTGGGAAAATCATTCCTTTGCGCAAAATAAAAATGGAAGCGGGAAAAAAATTTTAGAATATGATCTTTTATGCTGATGCTATTCCAAAAAAAACAATAATAATTAAATTTCATTAACTTCATTTAATGATGTTCTAGATTGAATTTTTAAAATTCGCCGCGACCTTAAAATTGCAAAAAATTTGGACTATCTGTGTGCCAAATCCTATTACTGTAAGTGCTATAGATTCGTCAGGACTTTGCGTGCAAGAAACAAACAAAAAACACTTCCTTTTAAAATATTAGAGATTAATTTTTTTGCAACAGAATTTTAATATTTTTATCGGTGTTATGTTGAACTTGGGGCGTATAGAGTCGTTTCGGCACTACCAATCAACTGTTAATTTCTATCAAATCTTACTGTTTTTTAGTATCTGTAAAAGTACCAGATACATGATATACTCATTCCTCAACACTCAAAGTGACCTAACTTTGAAAGTACTGCTTTCTTCACTAGAAGAGCAGAGCACCTTTACTTCCCAAAGAAAAGGTTTGTTAAAAAATAAAACTGTCAGATGCATAGGAAGGGGACTTGAAATCACTAATTTCTTGACTAGTACTGCAAAGTAGAGAACCTGTATTCCATAGTAGATGGTTCTTACGCGATAAGATTGGAATAAACACACATGGGACAAACTAAAGTACTATTTTCTTGAATAGTACAGCAGAGAAGTGAACCATTGCTTACTAGTATATGGTTGTCAAGCAATAAAACTATGAGAAGCATGGGGGAAACTTAAAAGTACTGCTTTCTTGACTAGTGTAGCAGAATAGAACAACATTACTCCATGGTAGACGATATGCAAAACAACGAAAACCATGAACTTATTTTCAGATCATAAGACTACTTGAATCAATAACTTATAATAGTTTAACTCTAGTAAATATTCAAACCTTATTTCATCGAGCTATTCATGCTAAAAATTCATTCAACTTGCATACAGTTTTTTAGATCTAAAAATAACAGTCGATTACAGAAGCAAATAACCAGGGCCTTGCAGTGGGAAGAACTTACAGAAGCTTAAGACTGTCATGTTTATATTTTTAAGCCTAAAAACATAATCCTTTCATACATAACCCAGGCAGTTACCCGACACTGAGGATTATTCATGGGGCAACTAATATGAATACATACAAGGGTTACAAAATGTATCATAGGTAGGTGGTGGAATTTACGTCGCACTGGAGCAACACAATTGGGTATTAGTGAAGGTCCAGAGTCAATCCCGATGGGAAAAATCCGAGGAGACATCTCGCAATTTTGAACCACGATGACGAGATCAACACCTGAGCTGGCACCTTTTTCTCCAAGATTCTACACCACTCCAACGTTTGAGGCCTCGACCGGCTTAACGTGCACCAGCCCTCTTATATACGACGGCTTTTGGTTAGATCTAGTCTCGAACTCGCAACCCTCCGGTAGCTAATCAACGACTGTACTAACTAGATTACCGCTTACACAAAATGCATTATAAGCAAAACCTATACTACACCTACATACAAATTTTAAAAAAGATAGTGACCAGTACACAGTTTGCACAATACGTCCCACGAACCCTCGAGAAGAAGAAATAATAAAAGTGACAACTAAAGGGACTATCCCTTTTAACTTTTTTATGAAACCTTTTTGCCGATAGCGCTTTTTATACCGCACATCCCTTTTTTACCATAAGTTAGAAAGGCAACCAAATCTCTACCGCTGCAACAAAATAGAAATTTTATAGTGGTTCAGACAAAGTAGCGAAAATAATAGAAAAAATTATGATATGCGAAGAGAAACGGCACGCATCTCCGTTTATTTCAAGGAAAGGCAGTTTTTTAGTTGTTGCATTCAAGAGAAATCAAGTGTTCGTTGAAACTAGAATCTGATAAAGAAAACCCGATAAAGTCCAAGTGAATTCGTCAACTGTGTTTAAACGTAGAACTACGGATTACTTTGTATTGTGTGATAAGATCAGGAATAAAACACTTCGTTACATTTATTGATCTATTCTAATTTTTTTATTTATACGAATAGTCTACTATGTTAACATTATTTACCAAACTCTCAATTTTCTCCATTTAATTCGGAGATATTCAAAGCGAAAACAAAAGTACACTCGTGGCTAAGTCCCAAAATGACCATCCACTATCATGAACCGTCACTGATCCGCCGATCTCACCACATGTAATTGTTACTAAACGTCATCTATGAAAGTAGTGGAACGATAAAAGCCGCGTTTCAAGTCCAGATAACACCGGAGTTATTGCTACTTGAAATCCTACACATAATTATATCGCATCTACCATTGATCTGTTTTGTTCCGTTATTAGTAGATCTACGTAAAAACATCTTTAATGCCTTGAAGCATTTAGATCAGTAGAAGGGCAGCTCTTATCATGCTTTTGGATAAACGTAGTTGAGTATGCATGGCTTGCCATCATCGAAAACGCAACACCATAAAGGGCAAGAGATATCAGAGACAGTTATCATACAAATAGCATAAGGCACAGGTGTGAAATGATTGAAAGTTACAGCTTAGTTCGACTTGCGTTACGCGAAGAAATCAGTATTTTGTGTTGTTACCATGTGTGACAATAACTGTTGTTACACGTCTCGGCATGGAACGTCTATAGATGTGTTTTTCGGTGTATGTCAGTTCGTGCTGCTTCTGCACGTTGCCAAAGTTCATTTGGCGTGGCCATGGTTGTTTTGTGTTATGCCAGTCGTTTGGCGATCATCGACCAGAAGTGTTCGATGGAAGACAGATATGGTAAACGGGTGTGTCATGGAAAAAGCTAAACCTGGTAGACATTGAGGAATTGTACTTTGCATGTCAAGTGAAACCATGCATTGCCCCGTTGAAATATGACCATAGGTACCAGCAGACAAGGCAGTAAGGACAACAGGCTCCAAACATTCGGAGATGTAGCGGTATCTGTTAAGTCCAGCAATTTGTAGGTGCTGAACGGGTGCTGAACTATAATACGATGCGCCAGGTGAAGGGCTTGCATGTTGATGTTCAATGCAACTCATTCTGTCGCCACAGTACCCCCAGACTCGAATGTGACCACTGTGGTATTAGTCAGGATCGAGATTCGTCCCAAAAGACGATGTCATGCCATTCATTTGTTAATATTCGTCGTTCTACGCACCATCGTAACCGCAGATGCGTGTGCTGTAGAGTCAAAGGTAGTAACAGCATGTTCGCCTTGAAAATATTACCCGCTGCTGGAGACAACTTCGAATTAGACGTGATGACATAACTTGTTGTGTTACGTATCCGTTGTAGAACAATCCGTAACAGCAGTGTGCACGAGATGCCTGTTCCCTTTTTTTGGTGGTATAACGAGGATACTAGAATCGTTGACATTGTCCCTCCTGCACCGAATGAATATGTATTCACATTATGTGGCTAAATTTTGTCAAACACGAGTACCGTTTCTCAGAAAGATGATCCGCAGCCATCATAAACCACATTTCTTCCTCTGTCTAATTCAAAACCATGCTCGTATGACTTCCGTATTCTTTGTCGAGGCATATTAAAGCTTCCTAAACACAAGAACAACGAGAAAACCCAATTACAATAAAAAACTGGATCTTTGTTCTCCCTTTTTATACTGCCTACAGGGGGCGTTACTGACGCATATGATTTGCATATGTATATATACTTAAATCCTAACCCTTTTTATATTCTTCAATGATCAATACATCGTTCAAATTCAATGGCTTTTGTCCTTTACGGTGTTGCATTTTCGATACCGGTAGTGCATTGATTCGAAAAACGATTCAAAATACCAATTTGTGAAATGTTTGTGTGGATGTGCATGGGGGAGTCAATAAGATTTAAAAAATCTTCCGTGGAAAAAACGATTACATTTCGGTTTTTTTCTTTTCAACACCTGCTCCTAACGAGAAGTCTGTACTACACAGTGCAGCTGCACTTAAGGTTCCTTTAAAAAGATCACGACATCCCTATGTATTTGTGATAGTAAAAATTGTTGGAATGGGTTTACAAATATAATGACCTTTGCTATCACTTATTAAAGTTAAATTAGCACAGATTGAGGTATTGGTAACTTGCGTTTTTACAGCTTTTATATATATATATAATGCTGGTGGAGTATTTAACAAAAAGATAAAAATTGTTTTACTTAATTTTTACATTTCTTAACATCTTGTTCTTTGTAGCTGTTTCTTCATTCAATTTTTTTATTACCACACTTTCCTTGACTACAACGATGAATATAAATTTATAAATATAATATGTAATATATAATATGAATGTATAAAAAGAACTGATAAATTAACAAGCCATAACCAAATTGCAACGAAATTCCTACATTTTTATCGTCGAATTATTTTACCACCAAAACAGAACGGAAAATCATTCGAATCGTTTGGATAAAATTTTGGATATTTACATAGACAGGTAAAAATGCTATAAAAAACTTAAATCTTATTACTTTTAATGTATTATCAATTATACAATAAATCCTGAAAAGCATCATAGTTTATTTTTTAAATAAATTTATATTCTGTATGTTTCTTGATTTGGCGTGAAATGTTAACTAATAGCAAATCGATTCCGCTTTTCAGAAAAACGTTATCAATTTATTTGAATCGCATAGGTAAAATGAGAAAAGTACATAATTTCGTTGTAATTTTACTATATCATGTGTAATGTACTACAACGATGATACATTATATTGCTTACAATTTAGAAAATACCAAGGAACCATAATACGCATCTGATAATAAAATTTATTAATCAAACGCAGAAAAAATTACTGATAGAGAAACATTTGATTTAAAAAATTAATTCAGAATTCATCATTCATTATCATCTTGCTTCAGAAATATGTATATTCCGAAGTTTCGTTTTTGTCTTGATAGCAAAGAGTTCGAAAGTCCGTTGTATTGCTCCAATCGAACATTAATTCAACTATCAACCTAACTCCTGAACAGTCCTCTGTGTGACATTTCAAACCATTGTCATACCCCTGTTGGGGACAGGATTGGTGGTACGATGCCCGTTAAGATGTCTACCTGACTACCGAACATCGAAGGCTGCGTCTGCCCAGGTGTGACCTCGTCATTTGACCGTTGTTCAAAATCACGTGTTGTCTTCGGGGATTGATCCGAGACCGTCGCCAATAGCCCGTTGTGTTGCCTCAGAGCGACGTTACGCACAAATCTTAATAACAGCGTTTCGTGTGGGTACATTACACGGTTTGTGTTAGGCTACAACAGGCAACGGATCTCTTTGATGTGTAAAAACAAAGCAAGATATTTTCTTGAGTTTTAAAAATCTCAATTTTCTTAGATAATGGGAACACCGGTTGAATTTATTTTGTATCACTCTTTCACAAACTTCTAAATGGTAGATAAGATAAACTTAGACGTGACGAAAGCATTGGTCTTATTAAAGCGTCTAAATCATCCACACCAACTGCACTTTTTAGTTGACATTTCTAAAATATATACGCATATATTACAAATTATCTAGCTAAGAAGCTAGGTGTAGCATTTTAAATGTCGAATTTTAACTTTTATTAACATCATCTTACTGTGGTTTAAAATTATTATGTGTTTACTCTAGTCTACACCTTTGGGATCGACACAGGATCATCACCATTAGCCTGTTGTACCAGTGTGACTTAAATTCAACTACCTGTATGAAGTAGCTTGTCACAGTTAGCTAAAAAAATAATACACGAATTATAACCTGTACAATGCATTTAACAGTTGTCGTTGCACCCAAAGTAAAGTAAAGGAAGGATAGGCATGTCCGGGGTAATGGCAATAAATGAAGCATTAGAATCTATTTCTAAATTAATTTATACTTGCAAACATAAAGAAAATATGAAATTTACAAGGCTTTATGGAACCAGTTTGCATTTCTTATCTTGTAGACAAAAATATTTTTTCAGATTTTATAATTCCCTAGTTATAGTTATGAATATCCTAAGATTATTAAGGCAAATAACACTAAGACATTAGAGACATGCTACTAGTCAGCAGTCACTGTATTTATTAAATTACTTAGTGGCTCCATCTAGTGATAGGTTACATAATAACAACATCACAATAATAACATACATCACATGCCGTTCTTTCAAAATGAAAAAATAGTATATAATTTTATTAGTTAAAACAAACATGCAATGTTTTGCATTAATAAAAGCTTAAAATTCTACGTTTGTTTATAATAGTCTTTATAACGAGTAGGTTTATTGATTGTTCTTGTGGACCTCCTCACCACAGTTTGTGTACTCGAATTTCCACTTACCTGGTTGTCAGTCCCATTCGTCTGGTGTGGACCACTATTACTAGCATACAAATCTCCCACAGTCCTTGCATGGATCACACCAGTTGGCATTGAAGTGTCTTGACGAATATGGATTATATTGCGTCTGTACCGTTTACTGTCTGTGTCTTCCATCACATATGATCTGGGATTTGGTCCAACTTGAGTAATGGTAACATGCGTCTACGGCTCATTCATTTGCTTGCGAAACAATATCTGTGTGTCTTTTTCTCACTGTGTATGACTCTTCGTATGCTTGTTTCCATCTACACCCGTATCTTTTGCCTATTCTTCAGAGAAATTCTTCCATCTTGGATTGGATAGTTGTGTTCAAGGCCATCTGGGTGAGATGACAAGAATTACAGCAATCGCCTGCCCATTAGTAGTTCAGCCGGCGAAGGAAGGTCAGGAGCTGACTGGATCCTGTAGTCGAGTAAAACAATATATAGATCTTTACCATCCTACCATCCTGTTTTGCTTTGATGAGAGTATTCTTGAATGTTTGTATGACTCTCTCAACTTGTCTATTTGCTCTGAGGAAATGTGGTGAAGTTATCTTATGTAGACACTCCACTAGTAAAAGAATCCTCTAAAAGCTTCCGAGTTGAAGGGGTCTTCAACTCACTAATTCTTCTGGAATACCGTGTCTGGCAAAGATAGATTTCATGGCTGTGATTATTGCCTGTGCATTGGTGCTGTTCATGTGTTGAACTACTATGTATGTCGAGAAATAGTCTATCATGAGGAGGAAGTGACGACCTATGATCTTCAGAAAATCACACGCCACCTTCTGCCATGGCCGCTAAGGAGGATCTTGCTACCATAATGTCTCTTTTTGATTTGCACGTTGGTATTTCTGGCAAATGTGACACTTACCAACAAACAATTCAACATCTATGTTGATGCTTGGCCAATAAAAGTACTCTCTGGTCTTTGAGATTACATTCAACAACTCTGTGCGATACATGCATCTTCTGCAAGACTTCTTCTCTAGTAAGTGATGGGACAATGAGACGTTGGCCTCAACGAAGTATGCCATCCTTGGTGCAGTAGAGTTCTTCTTTACAGTGCCAGTAGGCTTGTGCAACATCTATTGTTTTGGTCCTATCAGGCCACCCTGTCATAATGTGAAACATTACATCTTGTAACTGTTAGTAACATCTTGTAACACTAACTGTTAGTTTAGAGTACTTTTCCCATTGAGATGTGGTCGCAGATGCCAGAAGAAATAACGTTAGAGTTGCCTTTTGATCTGCGACTTCCTCTTTTTCATACAAAACATCAGTCAGTTGCGTTCTAGACAGTGCATCGGCAATTAGCAGCTGTTTTCCTGGAACGCAGACCAAAGTTATCACATATCGATTGAGTCGCAGTTGCATTCGTTGTGTCTAGCAGTCTAGGTGACATTGTGTCATACGGCTTCTTGCTTAAGCCCAATAGTGGTTTGTGCTCAGTTTGCACCACCACAGGTCTCTCATAAGTGTAATAATTGAAGTGCTCGAGCCCATGGATAACTGCAAGCAGCTCCTTCTCAATTTGTGTATAACGCAGTGATTCTCAACCTGTGGGGCGCGTCCCCCTAGGGGATGCAAGAATATCCAAGAGGAAATATTATTTAAAAAAATTGATTAACTGACTTAAAGGAAAGCACACATACACATAGAAAACGCAATACATTTCGACATATTTAATAATTAACTTATTAAAGTAAAACAACTTCTAAATCAAAACTTACTTAATCAAAACTTACCAAATTAAAAACAAATGTAATAATTATTAGTGACTTCCTTGGGCTTGTCTTGCCGTGCAAAGTTTTCGAAGGAAGGCTTAATATTAGAAATAGTCACTCTCAGTTCTGTTTCTATATTTAGCCGAGATCTATATTTTGTCTTCAAAGAAGCCACAGCAGAAAATCCAGTTTCCCAAAGGTAGGTTGTTGAAAATGGTGATAGAATGCGAAATGCCCTTGTTTTTAGAGCAGAAAAATATATAATCCTCTGCTCCTGACCAAAATTCAAATAGTGATTTATTACTAAATTGTCTTTTGGTTTCGCCACTTGTCGTGAAGTCTGTGAATTTTTTTTCCTCATCAATTGAGAGTCCTTCGGGAGTCTTATGAAATGGATCCCTAACCCACTCGTAACTTGCTATCAGTTTGTCGTCAGCAAGAAAATACTTTTTAAAATTCTTTACCAGCATGGCTAAATGATTTTCAATGGTTACAAAAACAACTTTTACATGTTCTTCTTCAGCCTTGTAAATTTTAGTACAATCATTCACATTTGCAAACATTGTTAGGTTTTTTTGCTTTAAATTTCTGCTCCACAGTTCCAATTTTCTACAAAACCCAACATATGTATATTTGCTCCTTGGAGTTGAAGATTCAAGTTATTTAATTTCTCGAATATGTCGACCAAGTAGCTCAATTTCATCACAAATAAACCATCGCGAAAATTATTGGCTTCCGGTCTGTTTTCTTTCAGGAAAATGGCGATTTCTCCTCTTAATTCATAAACACGTTGCAAGAATTTCCCACGTGATATCCACCTTGCCTCGCACTAAAATAGTAAAGCTGAATGCATTGCACCCATGTCTTTACAAAGTGCGGAAAAGATTCTTGATTTCAGGGGTCTGATTTTGATATAATTTACTACGGTTACAACTGTAGTTAACACAATATTCAAACCAGGACTCATTTTTTGGAAGCCAAAGCTTCTCTGTGGATCATACAATGTGTCTAGACGCACTGAGGCGATTTTTGTTTTACAAGTTCTTGTATACTTTGGAATCTTCCGGACATTGAACGAGCACCATCGGTGCATATTCCGACGCAATTTTTCCATTCTATGTTTGCCTCGTTCATAAAATCATTTAAAATAGCAAATAATGCGAGCACTGTTGCTTTGAGTTCAAATCGGTTTGCACATTTTATTGTATGAGGGGGGGCGATGAAAATTATGATTGAAAACTGGACCGCGAATAATGAAAGGTTGAGAAACGCTGGTATAACGTTGTTCCGTTTCTGTCGGAGACACTGACCCGTAAGCAACATGTTGGGAGTCTTGAAGCAACACGGCTCCTATACCATACTTACTGGCATCCATAGATACTGTCACTGGTTTTACAACCTCAAAATATTGTAGACATGTTGTTTGCACAATTTGTTTTTTAATTAAATCAAAGTCTCTTTCAGTGTTTTGATTCCATAACCATGGAGTATCCTCCTTTAATAGCTGACGTAGCGAGTGTGTTAAGTTTGACAGGCTTGGTTTGAACTTGACCAGGTACGTTGCCATTTCAAGGAATCTTTGCAAGTCTTCACGACTTTTTGGCACGGCAAACTCATCAATCGCTTTTACTTTTGGGGGGGTCAGGTTCAATACCTCTTTACGACACCACCCAGGTAATTCACTTTGGTCAAAGCAAGCTGCGTCTTCTCAATATTGAACTTCAGATTTGCTTCTCTAGCAATCGTTAGAGTTCTGCGCAGTATCTGGCAATGCTCTTCCATCGATGATGAACCCAATGCTATGTCATCAAAGTATGGGTTTACTGCAGGCTCCTTGTCGAAGATTTCTTCATTGGTACGTTGAAATTCTTCTGGAGCATTATTTAGGACAAATGGTAGGACAAGAAAACGGTATCTTCCGCACGGTGTGGTGAAAGTGGTTAAATATGAAACGACCATCTCACGGGTGTAAGAATCATAGCAATTGCGCATGCGTATGGAGTTGGAAATTTTTAACTCCATGTTTGGTTCTGGGGAAAGGTATGCCAAATTTGGCAATTTATCGCAAACAATACGAGGATTTTTTGAGTTTGCTGTCAGATGTTAAAGTAATAAGTACGGCCAGTTTAGAATCCTATTTTTATAGTTTAGTATAAGTAAGGCTTATTTACGACCAGTAAATAAGTATTAAATACTATCTATTCTATACCATATTTCTACGAAAAGTTAATTTGTGTACGTTCATAATTTAAAAGTTTATTTAAATGTCAAACACACACATTATGAGTTTCTGAAAAATAAATTATTTTACAACTTGTAATTGTGCTCTACATCCAATACTACATTATGAGCACTCGTCACATGTTCCCTCAGCTTTGTTCGTGTTGAAAATGTTTGTTCACACGATACTGCAGGGCAGTTTATGTTAAATTTTATTTTGTTGCTGACATTAGTCAATGTGCACCTTTTTTATATGACGTAATAAATTCTGTCGAGACTGGAAAGTTTTGTCACAAGAATCGCATTTATACTGTTCATCCATTCTAGAATGTCAACGACAGCGGACAGATGCTTGGTTTGGCGCGGGGTGAAAATATCCTCGTCTTCGCCAAACAAACCACTCGTAAAGAAAGGGTTGCAACAGAAGTCCGGACCGGAATAAATTGACGCATGCGCAATTGCTATGATTCTTACACCCGTGAGATGGTCATAATATGAAGAGTCTTTGTGCAACGGGAGTTGCCATAATCCATTCTTAGCGTCTAGGATCTAAATATCTTGCTAACCTGAAGTTTCGTTAAGAGGCGATCAGCAGATGGGATTAGGTAGTGGGGTCTCTGTATAGCCTTATTTAACGACCTTGGATCCAGACAATTTCTCAGCTTTTTAAGGGTGACAACAACCATGTTATTAACCCATTCGGTAGGTTCATCGACTTTTGTTATGACACCTTTTTCCACCATGCGCTGTAGTTTTTTTTTTTTTTTAACTTTATCATGTGAGCTAATGGTATTTTATGTGGGGCATCTACATTCGAGATGTAATTTTCCTTCAATTTAATTTTTACCTCACGATGCAATCTTCTCATACCACTGAACACATCAGAAAACTCTTTCATGATTTGTTGAGGTGTTTCTACTATTCTACTACATCCTGTGCCTTTCTTGACATTGTATAAGAGTTTTATGAGTCCTAACTTTCCACAAACAGATAAGCCTAGTATAGGACTTGACTCAAGAGTTATCACAACAAGTTTCAAATCCTCTTTTACTTTGTTAGTTTTACAAGTAAGTGAACACTCTCCCATCGTTGGAACTAAATTGTCGCTGTAATCCAGCACTGGTTGTTTTGTTTTTATCACAAGTGTTTTTTTTTCCATTTCAAGAATTCACTTTTAGGAATGATTTTTACTTGTACATCCGTATCCAATTTGAAAACGACATCATTTTCGTTGACGGCGATTTTTTGATACCAAACATTATGTGACCTGTCTCCCTTTAGAGGCTCAATAGTTTTTATATCTCCTAAGAACATAAATTCCGAGTTACTTTCGTCAGCGTCCTGTTCAACAGTATTGACTCGGCGGTTGCTTTGTTGATAATTTGAACGCACTTTCGATCTGTAGTGATTCTTTACCGAACAGTTCTTGCACTTTTTTCCAAAGGCAAGGACAATTGCGAGGTTCGTGAACACGTCCGCAATTCCTGCACTTAAATTCGTTTGGGCACCTTCCGGGACGATCGGGAAAGTTGTTTTGATTTTCTCGTGACAACGCATTCCGAGATTTGGCGCGATTTACTGGGTCAACTGCTACAGGTTGGCTCTCATTCATTTCCCGGGCTTGTGCTTTGCAATCACTGACTACGTCTTGTAAGGTCTTCGCTTTTCTAGCAGTTTCTCCTATTAGTCTTTCTTACAAAGGCTTGTCAAGTAATCCTTGAATTATTTTGTCGCGAACCATGCGTTCAGCAAAATGTCCGTAGTTACATTCCGTAACTGCACTTCTCTGTCTTGAATAATAGTTCGAAAATTTCTCGTCTCTTTCTTGCTTCATTTCGAAAAACTTGAAAGATGCATAGATCTCGTTTTGATAATCTTTGAAAAAGTTATCGAATTTGTCAAGAATCTGTATAGGGTTACCTCCGTAGTAGAGTGCCTATATAATAAGAGTGGCGACAAGGGACCAAATTTGGCCCAATGCACATGCGCGGCAGCCATTTTTCTACCAGAATCGGTTGCTGGGCGAATAATTTTCTTCCATCGGTTTCCCACATTTCCTCCTCTCTCTTTCTTTTGGCGATAGTGTTTATGTCCCGAAAATTTTATGCTCACGACTTATTGAACTTGTTTTCGTAAATATTAACAAGAAAATGAATAAAGTTAAGCTTATAACTTCAGTGTTAAATAAAATAAGATCTGATGTGTTGTCTCTCTCAGGCACAAGTTTTTTCTTTAAATTCTTTCCGTGCTGTGTGATAGAAGTTTACGCATTAGTTTTATAACATTAAATAAAAAATAGATTCGAAATGTCCTACTATTAATGGATAGTTCCTTAAAATAAAACTTTCTTTCAATCAACTGTTCAACACATGTAGTTTTTTTAGTGTGATTAATCCTTTCCTTACATTAACCGAACCAGAAAATATACTGAACATTTTTATTTGACCTTTTTAACGCATGACACAAAATTTTAACCCACTTAAATTTAATTTTAAGTTTCATCCATTTATACAAGTCAAAAGACATGTAATTTCAAAAATAGTCAACACCATCAGTACACATTTGTTAAAAAATCTACCACATTTTCTTATGAAAAATAGAATTAACAGATTGAAACTAAATTATGAGCAAATATTGGCCTAAACATACAAGAATAATCTCAAGATAAAAAATAGTTAACAGCATTTATATCCAAATTCACAGATAAATGTTGATGTGGTGGTTTTGTTCCGAGATCTAGCAGCAAAATTAAGATGAAAGTTTGCATTAAAAATAACACTTTTATATAAACATTTCTATTATTTTTTTTATATAAAGCATTGCTACAATTTACTCTCTGCTTTTCAGATTATTCAATTCGGCATAGGTTATTGTAAACCTTTTATAAGGAAACAGCTAAAAAACAACGCATTATCAAAAGTTTAAAACTTGCTAACTGCCTTTGGCGCGATGTTTACATCGCCAAAGTAGCGGGAAACAGCATGTTGTTCAAAAAAAGCTATTTACTTAAAAAGTCTTCAAATTTACACTGACAAAACACTAAAATAATTATAAATAAACATTCTAGAACACGAAATGGAATACGAATAAGCTATATTTTCTTTTTAATTTAATATACACACGTTTTTCTCGAACACACAAAAAGTTCCCATGTTAAGTCTATGGGAGCTGGGAAAATACCGCTTCGGGCGGTAGAAAAGGTCTCTAAGCCAATCAGAAAGTGTTTCCCGTATGTCGCCACTCTTATTATATAGGCACTCTACTCCGTAGTGGCTTCTAAGGGTTTCAAATCGGACGATCGGAATGGTTTCTTAAATTCGTCTCCTCAAATTTGACGAAATAATGCTGTCTTTGATATATCGTAGAGGTTCAACATAATCATCAAAATCTTGTCTCCGATGCCTCCATGCTACTTAAAGATTTGTTCCAGACTCAAACGATGGTATTGTCGACAAGTTGCTGGCCATTTCCGCAGATTGCCTCCCCCCCCCAAGATTTTCAGAATAAATTGGATGAGCAGCTTTAAATATGTGCGTAGGATAGGTGTTCTGACACCATGTAATATCCTAGTTATGAATATCCTAATATATTAAGGAAAATAACATTGATGTATCAAGCTTGACATAAGAGACATGCCTCTAGCTCTAGCTCCAAGTGTGATCTGACCTGTGAGTCAGCAGTCACTGTATTTATTAAATTACTAAGGGGCGCCATGTATTGATAGGTTACACATTAACAACATCACAGCAGTAACATACATCACAGATTTAAAGAAGTTGGACAGCGAGACCTTATGAGTTAACTTTTCCACGACAAAGGTTTTGACATAAAAGCTTTCAAATAACTTTCAAAAACGACTGTCTTTATAAGTTCGCAATCAAATCGGAAAATCATATGCAACAAGACGCAAGTTTTGGAAAAGAATGATAAATTTTTTTAAAGAATTTAATGTTTTAAATGTTTTTTCTAAATAATGAAAATTTTTGATAAATATTATTGTTATGGGAGATGCGTTCTTGTTAGCATAAATGTATATGAATTCGAAAATATCGCTGTGCTTTTTGTTTGATTAATTTATTTTCACTAAATCCACTGTTCAATGAAAACTTTTCATACTCCTCCTTTTCTAAAATAGAATGAATTCCCTTCCCTTTTCTGAAATGAAATGAAAAAGGTACCAGGAGGTGTATTTTTGTATACAAGTCACAGCGTATAAAGCATGAGGTTTCCAAGCGTGTAAACCACTATACCGAAAGGAATTTTTTTGTAGATAAGTCACAGCGTATAACGCGCGACGACTGCCTCAGGGTTCCCACGGTCCTTGAAAAGTCCTTGAAAGTCCTTGAATTTTGTTTTCCTAACTAGGGGCCCTTGAAAGTCCTTGAAAATTACGAAACTTGGTAAAAAGTCCTTGAAAGTACTTGATTTTTTTGACTAGTACATAATTGCGTTGGAACTTGTGTCCAAACTAGTTTCCTTCACGGCAGGTGCGCAATTTTAGCATCATTATGAAGTGTTATGTGTTTTGACACCACGTTTTATATATATGAACAACCATAATGGGTGATGTATACATGAACCACATGATATGTATATATGAACACACAAGGTCATACACCATGTTTCATTGATGCGTCGTCCCATCGCTTTTTTGCATAAACTATACAAACATACAAAAGTTCCGCCTCTTTGAACATTTCTTAAAATTGTCTCAGGGATTGATGAAGAAATACAAAGAAAATATTAAGGTTTTTTGAAGGGGGTCACTGTTTTTTTTTTCATTTTTATAATATTAAAGAAATTATACAATTGACGTTGTACGTTCAAGAATGAAAACTTAACAGTTTAGGATACTGAATTATCCGTTTTTGTAAAACGAAGAAGTTTCTTCAAGCACGCTCAACGATTCGGGCTTTGCATAAAATTTGGACTACCTGAGGTATCAATCTGGTGTAAAATTTTCCGCAGATTTCAAATCCGTTAAAATGTTTGCTCTATTTTTAACGATCGCGAAGATAGGAAACCTCTTATAGACATTTTTTGTGTTCGTAATGAATATCTTCGTCAAATGTGGCCGAATTCGTATTGCGAAAATATAAAAGTTTCAGTGGAAAAGTTATTGATTTACAGAAAAGCACATTTAAGGTATCCTTGTAAAATTTTCTACAGATTTCAAATGCGTTGAAATTTTTACTATCTTTAACGATCGTGAAGATAGAAACTTGGACCAGAGAACAAAAAATCCGTAACACCGCAGTCAAAACTTTGGATTTGTTTTGTTTCTCAAACAAAATAAACCACGACAGCCATCTTCTGTAGTGGCCATGGACGAGAGCAAAACGAAAACGGAGATTGTGTCGATCGAACCATGTGTTCCCATACTCTTCCTCGTGCCACCAAAGAATTTATCGTACGATATTTTACCGCACGACCGAAATTGATATGTGTGCAAATAGCCTGATAGTTAGCATTGAGACGAAAAGCATACTTTGCAAAAAAATTCACAGGTTCTGTGATAAAAGAAAATCCAAGTTATAACCAAAATTGATGACAATCTTTCCTCTTTTCTTAGACTGTCAGATGTTTAAAAAAGAGTAAAAAAAAATTTTTTTTTTTTAAATATATTTTTCACATTTTTCTGTTTAATTGACAACTTTTGCACATACTTTGTTTTAGGTCGCTATAAAAAATTTTAGGTCCTTGAAAAAAATATTTTTGGTTTTGAAAAGTCCTTAAAAGTCCTTGAATTTTTTTTGGACAAAGGCGTGGGAACCATGCTGCCTGCCGGCTCCCTCGCCGCCCTTCCGGGGTCGACGAGAACCGTTGGCCTCCATGCGTATAAACCACTGTACCGGGAGGAATTTTTTTATCCCTGCCTGCCGGCGAGACATGATCACCGTTTGCTTTCATGCGTATAAACCACTGCACTAAGTGACCACCCGGGCATGGTCCAGTGTCATCCTCATTTTGGTTCCTCCGTGCTGTACATTTGGAGAATTTCCTAGACTAAGGCCATCCAGTGTTTTCTAACCGGCGTTTTTTTTTTTGCACTTTTTTACATCTTCCCGACATTTTAAAAAAATTAAGGAGTTGAATTTGGAAATAATTGAAGAAACAACGCAAAACAACGGACATGTTTACAGTAAATACCACACAGAAAAACTATGAGAGTTGCAATTAAAAATTTGTTTCATTGTATTAAAAAGGTTTTTTTCCTTCTTCAAAAATTATTCCTTTTTGAATATATGATATTTTACTTTACATTTTAAAACGCTACTTGCAAACGCAAAATTCGAGAGGAGGTAAGCCCTATTCAAACATAATAAAAGTGCAACTTACTTGAAATAATCAATGAACAACTATCAGAATCAATTTAAATCCAACAAAAGAAGCATTGTAGAATTTTTTCTGAATACGGTTGCCTGAAAAATGGATAAAAAGCGCAAAAACTTAAAGGTACCACATTTGGCCGTAAATTGTAACATATCGGACACTACATACCATCCCTTTTCCCTATCCTGCATGCGGGGACCTAACTAATGCGTTGAAACGATGAGTTATAACGAAGTTGCCTCTTAGCGGTGCTGTCTTAATAGTTGGCCGATCACGAAAATGGATCAGAGAGAGAATATCGAAATTTATTTTTTATTCCTTAAAAACATTTTCCAACTCGAGCATTTTATCGTCGTATTTGGTGATATAACATTTGTTGGTACGGAAGATGTGTGAATACGGATTTCCATAGAGTCGAAAAAATGGTGATATCTGTGGTGTAAGAAGGTGTGCAATTAATACTCCAAGAATTATAACACAATAATTTATTCACAAGACGAACAACAATCGAAAAGAAAAGTTAAGAAGTAAGAATGTTTTCATTCGCTCCGTTCGTAATTCTCCGCGCATGCGCATTACAAACTTGTGCTGCGAGATAGATATTATAATATTTTCAATGTGTACTCTACATAAATCCCCTGTCTGTGCTCAATCAGAGGACGAAAAAATGAATGACTGCCTTTTAACATTTCTTTTGTACCAATGGAATGTTGAATTTCATTTTTTTCCTGAAAAGAAAGTAGTCTACGGGTTAAATTAGTACTAGTTTTGGCCACATAAAATGCCTTTAATTACTTGATCCAACTTTTTTTCTTCTTGAAAGATATAACGGGCATTTTATAAAAGCAAAGCTTTCCTGTTGGTGGGGTAATGCTTCTTTGGCAGATTCGTGTTTCCCTCACGTATTCTGCATTTGACGTCAGTTAGCCTGTGTATTGAATACTATTTAAGCATTCGTAAGAAAAAGTCCAAATAATATATTCTGAATTGAAAATGACACTTGATTGGTCAACAGCAGTATAAATTGAACATCAAACGTTGCTCAAACGGCGATAAACTACTTTTAAGGTATTCCTGATGCATCAGAACGAAATCTTCGTCGTCCGTTTAGTTTGTTTATGAACACTAAATATACCCGCCATATAAGATGGAAATTTTTACATTTCGGTATTATTTGCAACCTTGAATGATAATATCATCGTGCAGTAGAGCTGCTTTCAATCGCAATGGTCTATCACCACTCAACTTTAGAGTGCCTATATAATAAGACAGGCGCCTCAATCCCATGATCGTACTTTACGCAAGTCCAACTTGATTGGCTAATCGGATCACATGACCTAGATACGTATGTCATCAAGGTTTATAATTGTTGGCGATTTATCTCTTCCTTTCTGCTTTCTTCTTTTCTTTTCAGATCCATGGCTATGGGTGGGTAGAGGTGGGAGCCGAAAATTGTATCCTTTTATTATATAAGTTAATAATTATATAAGTTAGTGTTTTATGTATGCTTTTTGTTACATCAGAATGGTCCTAAGCCAGCGGTGGATACGACACCAACATCCTAAAGCAAAGGGGACGGCAGAGGGGCGGAAAAATATCAGCTTGTAGTGAGTTCAGGAGTGGTTCTTAGATTATTTATGTAAAATCAACGGAAGCTTGGAAAAATATGAAAAGGGTATTAATAATTAGGAAAAGTAAATTAGAATAAAAAGGAATTAAATTGGAATTTTTTAAAAATAATTTGGAGGATCTAAAAATTTTTCCGACAGCTGGGTTCTAACGCGGGAAGTCATCCTCCGTTGCCGACGCTAATCTGAAGGTGGGTGACTTTAGCCATTAGGCCATCGTTGCTTCACGAATATAAGCTCTTTAAAGTATAAGTACCCTTAATATAAGTTGGCAAGAAATAGTACTACAACCACCATACAACATATATATGACGAGCAAATCAGAGTCAACTTGTCGGACACTTACGCTGTACGCTGAGGCGCTAGTGTATGTATTGTATTTCTACGAAACAACGCGCATATTCAAAATAAAATGGTTACTGCAACAATCAGATTGGCGAGATATCCAAGTGAAGCCAAGCCCGTGAAACTAGCCAATCAAGTTAGACTTGCGTAAAGTATTATCATGGGATTGAGCCGCTTCTTATATAAGGTATAAATAATATTCTTATAACAAGGGACCAAATTTGGCCCAATGCACATGCGCGGCAGCCATTTTTCTAACAGAATCGGTTGCTGGGCGAATATGTTTCTTCCATCGGTTTCCCACATTTCCTCCTCTCTCTTTCTTTTGGCGATAGTGTTTATGTCCCGTAATTTTTATGCTCACGACTTATTGAACTTGTTTTCGTGAATATTAACAAGAAAATGTATAAAGTTAAGCTTAAAACTTCAGTGTTAACTAAAATAAGATCTGATGTGTTGTCTCTCTCAGGACAAGTTTTTTCTTTTAATTATTTCCATGCTGTGTGATAGAAGGTTACGCATTAATTTTATAAAAAAATAAAAAATAGATTTGAAATGTGTCCTATTATTAATGGATATTTCCTTAAAATAAAACTTTCTTTCAACCAACTGTTCAACACATGTAGTTTTTTTTAGTGTGATTAATCCTTTCCTTACATTAACCGAACCATCAGAAAAGATACTGAACATTTTTATTTGACCTTCTTAATGCATAACACAAAATTTTAACCCACTTAAATTTTATTTTAAGTTTCATCTATTTATACAAGTCAAAAGACATGTAATTTCAAAAATAATCAACACCATCAGTACACATTTGTTAAAAAATCTACCACATTTTCATATGAAAAATAGA